>VXBO01000669.1:110399-130837 GCA_013400135.1 Rhinoptilus africanus
CCAGTGATAGGACAAGGGGTAATGGGCACAAACTTGAGCACAGGAAGTTCCACCTAAACATGAGAAGGAACTTCTTTCCCTTGAGGGTGGCAGAGCACTGGAACAGGCTGCCCAGGTAGGTGGTGGAGTCTCCTTCTCTGGAGACATTCAAAACCCGCTTAGACGCGTTCCTGTGCAACCTGCTCTAAGGTGGCCCTGCTCTGGCAGGGGGGTTGGACTAGATGATCTCCAGAGGTCCCTTCCAACCCTATGATTCTATGATTCTGTATCCTGCGGAACACAGTTTAAGACTCCAGACTGGGATTGCTGGCTCCTGACTGTTTGTTGGAGCCCTGGTCTCTAGCGGTGTGCACACAAATGCCGGGTCTCTGGAGATGTGCACACAAAGCTGAGGGCTGCCATGTGTCACACACCTTTTGTTGCATGGTGAACACTGCTGAATGTGCTGCTAGTTCCAAGCTCATGATGCGGAAGTTGCAGAGCTCCTACTTGTGAAAGAAATCCTTAAAGTCATGAAGTTCTTTAGCTCTGAGGCAATCCTCTTGTTGAGATTGTGGACTATAAGTGATTAGGCTTTTGAGTGCCTCGCTAGTTAATCGAGTTGGAGCTCATTTTTCAGCACCCAAGCCACTAAGGGGAGTTCAGTCCACAGGACCACACTAAAGAAAGTCTGAAGTAAAGAAGTAAAGCAGCCTGAAATGCCTTAATGTGGACCTCAGTCCATCAGTAGCAGTGATGCGGATTTAGCCAATAATACAGGTCAGACTTGACCCAGCTGAGTTTGACAGTTACATTCCTTTGGTAAAAGGAATTCCTTGGTAAACTGATAAACACCACCACTGCAAATCTCCTTTTGTAGAGGGCCAGAATTAAGCAGTATTTTGTGATAGCAGTTTTAGGGATTATTGCAGGAGTAAATATTTCAGATCCAAGTTCTAACTGAGTACATTTTCATCTTCCTCTATGGGAACCTCTTGTATCCCTTGCTTGTCTGATTGCTGTCCGTCAGCACCCAGTAGCTGTTTTGGAGCTGTGTTATAACTCCCATAGTCTCATCCTGGAGCCACACGAAGTACTGTCAATTAATGTTCTCCTTCACCTTGTCTAGGGAACAGGCACCCTTGGGAAAGGAGTTACAGGGGCAATAGCAGCTATGCTTCCTTCTGACTCTTTTGGAGGCCACAGTGGAAGCACAGATACTACCCTTGGAGCTGTTCAGATTTAATGACCCAGAACAGTTTAGAAACTGGGATTCTTTATGTCTTGAGTGTTTACCAAAGAACTAGTCAACTTTTTTTTTTTAAATCTGCATAAATGGATGTTCAATCTAATTAAGAAGTCTTCTCTGCATTTATAGTGGATTTCTTCTGTTACAGAAAGAAAAAAAGTGTTTGTTTTTCTTTAAATAAACAATATAAAAGTTAGGAATGAAGTCTCTGTTGGAAAACTTAGTAGTTCTCTATTTTCTTTTTTCTATTGAACTCTGCAATACCACTCCTTCATTTCAATTTTAAAAGCTTTTTTTCAACTCTCTTATTTCCCAATGGGATATTGAATCAATTATAATTACAGCTTGGTAAAATCTTTCTTGGAAACAGCTAAAACCAGTGTATATTATAAACAAAACCCTTCTGATGATGGTGAAATATTTCTTCCCCTTTGATTCTTCAGAAACATGGTGATAAATTGTCCTAGTCAAATTAAACTTGTGATTCTAAATTGCTTATGCCATGTCTTAACTAAAAATTGTGCTGAGGTTCAGGTCACTTATTTGAATCAGAATTTCCCAGTGTCCATGGACACATACAGATTTTTCATCCTGAAAAACGCACACTGACCTTGGCTGCTCCCACCAATTTCATTTCAGGATGGAGACGCCAAATTTGGATCTGCATCCATACCTAAATTTCCATAAATCAGTTTAGAACAACGATTTTGATTCACAGCTGTCTTTGCTCTAATGTACTGTGAAGCTCAAGTTGCTTCCCTATTCTAGTCTAATAAATACAGTGCTGCCAGGACTACCTCTACGGCTATTATACTGACCATATCTCTTCCTGTTATTTTAATCCCTCCACTGGCTTCCAATTGCCTTTTACATCAAGTTCAACCTCATGCTTTGCCTTCGTCTTCAGTATTTCACCTATTTTTTTACTCAATTTATTTACTTATCTCTTACCTATAGCTCCTTGCACTGAAGAGTCTAAATGCTGCTTCTTAGGCAAGCAAGATCTGTGTAATGTGCTACCTGGGATTCATTAAAGCTTCTCACACAATTTCAGTTCATGTTTGGATTATAATTCTCATAGTAATGATACTTAGTTTAAAAAGTGCACTGAAATCTAAACATGAAAAGACTGCTACAACTTTAATTTAATAGATAATTTTGGTTGCAGATTGTTCATCAGAGTGGTAGTTATACGGTATATTATTAGGCTTGTTCTATTCAGGGTTATATACAAAGACACCTAGATGAGAGCAGAATCCCTTAGTCAATGAAATTCAGTTTTTATTTCTTGGGTTTTTTTCAGTTGATTTGTTCTTTCTTGTTCTTCATAGCAAATGATCAGTGAACCTCTGGGCATTGAGAGTACTGACATTTCCCAGAATAAAGGCTTTGAAGGCCAAAAAGAGAACAATACACATCCACTATTTTTAAGTGAGGAAGTAACTTTTCAATATCTAAGTCTGACAGGAAGCTGATTGTGTATAGGATCAAGCCTCCTTGAAGAATTAATCAGGATCTTCATCCAGGTTGTTGTAGATCACAACAGGCTTGTGTTATGTCTGTTTCCCTCAAAAGGCTTGACATGCTGGGTATTTCTGGTGACACTTATGGCACCTGTATTCCCAAAGGACATCTGTGTGGATGTTAGCTGGGATTTGCAAGACTGCCTACATTGGAGTCTTGTATCACTTCAAGGAATTGGGAGATTCATTCTACAAATTCCAAGTACCTGATTTCAAAGTTGAGTATGCTTAGTTCTGACAGTGAACTGAGCCTTTCATCTGGAACTCAGTACTTTACCAAGACAAGTTACTGTTTCCCCTCCTTTGGATAATGCAAAGGTTTATTTCACGTATTTAATTTCTGATTTCAGAGGAATGTGCATATTTTTGTAAAACAGGGTTAGTGGACCACGAAGTGGAAAAACACACAAAATACGTTCCTGTCCTCCTAAAAACCAGTGATATTTTGTGAAGGGTTTTAAATGTAAAAAACCATCACCCACATCGGTTCTCTGCTTGCCAGTTTCTTTAGACTATTGTCTAAAGTCTACGGTATTGTATGATAATAGCTATTGAGGTATAGCTCTGATGCTAGGGATACTAAACAAGGAATACATTAAAAAAATAAAACAAACAACAAAAAAACTCAACAAAAAAAACAGGGAAAGTATCAGGAAGAGGGACAGAATCTGCAGTGAACTAACTGTATGACAGAAACGAAAATATAACTATTATTTTTCTGTTTTTCTAAAATTATTTTTCTGACATTAGGAAAATACTTCATAACAATAAACTTTGTCATTTTTTACTCTACAAAACAATAACCTTTGTCATTTTTTACTCTACAAAATTTTAAACATTTGTGTTAATTTTTCCAGTATGCAATTAATGTTAAATGCTTTACAGTGGGGGTTTTTAATGTATAATTACCTGTACTGTTTCTAATTTCCTCTGCATACCATATGTTTTACAAGTACACTTTTCAACACACCCAATAAGTCTCTGAAAGGTATTCACCTTCAGTAACTTTTGTTGATTTCTACACTAAAATGTCTTTGCAAATACAATAACATATGGACCATAAGTCTCTAGGGAGATGACACGTCCCAGGTCAATATTATGTATGCAAAACATTTACACAATAGACCAAAATGATTCCTTTGGTCCCCTTATGGCATCTTAAAAACCTTTTACTGCATATCTCCACAGCCGGCCAACTGAAGCCAGGGTAGTTAACTGAGTCAATAATTACTATTTTAAAAAGTCATTAAGTAAAAGCTATCTGAGCTTTCAGAGCAATTAAATTTTATCCCTTGTATGCAAGTTCTACAGGAGATTTCAAAGAGCACAACGTCTCATAATAGTTAGCAGTACTGATTTTTATTTTTTGACATAGAAAAATACGTGTGTTTTGAGTAAGGACTATCCCAATCCTTGAACAAAGCCAATGTTGTTTTCATCTGTGGTTAATAATTTGCACAACTACTGAACTGAATGTTGTAAAAAGCTTCTTCACTGGCTTTGCTGAAGAATAGGCTGACCAATGCACAAGAAGTGTAAGACATTTAATACAAATGGACATATGGAATGGGAGGGAAGGCAATACCTCATCCCCTCTCCTTGTAAAAGTTAAAAAAATCAAAAGAAGAGAGCTTCAGAACTGAGAAGAATGTATTTTAGCTTGTCTTACTGTATTACAGACGAAGGGTTCCCGAAATCAGTTCATGAAATTGAACCTAAAGGGTGTTTTTTTATGGATAGAAACTGCTACTGCTAATCGAAGTTGCATCTGTGGGTATTTTAAACAGTTTTACAGACCTAAAATAGAAGCACCTGATATTTTTTTAAAAAAAGATAGCTGTTCTTAAGGGTAAACTATCTTTTCCCTTCTGTAAGTGATTAATTTAGTAGATTAATTTCTTGAGTTGCAAGCATTCCTGTTTTGTTATAGATTATATAATTATGCTGTGAGGTGATCCCTGACCTAAATATTCAGTTCTTAGATGTTAGTATCTACACTATGTTCAGTGGCAGAGCTTCTAAAAACCTTGAACAGATTGAATCAATTTTCAGAATTCACAATATATTTGTGAACCACATTAAGGAATTTATAATTATCCTTACCCAAATCTATACTTCTCTAACAGTTTTTCAAGTTTTCAGTACTCTGAAACACGTAATTAGAATTGCATAGCTTAAAATCATTGCTCTTGTGCCCTTGCAGACTTTGTGATTTTTTTTGCCTTCCAAAGCTGCTTCTTTTATTAAGCTCTTGTAAACTCTGCATATTGTTAAAGGAAACTCCTTTTTAAACAGTATTTTTTAGACATCTTTTTTCATTCAGATCCAAGTTTCTAAGTGTGTTATTTCATTTGGCGATAGTATTAAGCATATTTAAGTTAGAAATATTTTTTGCTTTAGAAAAAAATCTAGACACATTCAGTGGAAAAATTTTAATTTTCTTTATGTAGCTATTGGTTTCTGGAAGCAGGTAAGAGGAGCCCAAGAAAGCTGGTTAATATTCAAGGATCACCTCCTCCAAGCTCAGGAGCGATACATCCCAACAAAGAGGAAGTCAGGCGAGGCCTGCATGGTTGAACAAGGAGCTCCTGGAGAAAGCCAAACTCAAAAAGGAAGACTATAGAGGGTGCAAGCAAGGACAGGTAGCCTGGGAGGAACACAGAGAAATTGCCCAATCTGCCAGGGATTGAGGTAGGAAAGCTAAAGCTCTGATAGAATTAAATCTGGCCAGGGACATCAAGGACAACAACAAAAGCTTCGATACGTATGTCAGAGATAAAAGGAAGACTAAGGAAAATGTGAGTCCTCTCTGGAAAGAGAGATACCGAGGATATAGAGAGGGTTGAAGTACTCATTGAATACTTTTTTGCCTCAGTCTTCACTGGTAAGTGCTCTAACCACACAGCCCAAGTCACAGAAGGCAAAGTCAGGGTGTGGGAGAATGAAGAACCGCCCACTGTAGGAGAAGACAAGATATGAGATCATCTAAGGAACCTGAAGGTGCACAGATCAATGGGACCTGATGAGATGCATCTGTGGGTCATGAGGGAACTGGCAGATGAAGTTGCTAAGCCACTATCCATCACATTTGACAATTCATGGCAGTCTGGTGAAGTTCCCACTGACTGGAAAGGGGGAAACATGACCTCCATTTTTGAAAAAGGAAAAGAGAAAGACATGGGGAACTACAGGCCAGTCAGTCTCATCTCTGTGCCCAGCAGGATGCTCCTGGAAACTATGCTAAGGCATGTGGAAAACTAGGAGGTAATTGGTGACAGCCAATATGGTTTTGTTAAGGGCAAATCACATCTGAAAAAATTGGTGGCCTTTTACGATGGGGTTATAGTGTTGGTGGATAAAGGAAGAACAATTGACATCATCTACCTGGATTTGTCCAAAGCATTTGACACTGTCCAACACAACATCCTTGTATCTAAATTGGAGAGACATGGGTTTGGCGGATGGACGGCTCAGTGGATAAGGAATTGGCTGGATGGTTGCATTCAAAGAGTTGCGGTCAACGTCTCGATGTCCAAGTAGCTCTCTTGGCCTTTCTTCATAGGGTGGGATTAAGGAGGATGGAGCCAGGCTCTTCTCAATGGTTCTCAGTGACAGGACAGGATGAGGGGCAATGGGCATAAGTTGCAACATAGGAAGTTCCGTTCAAATACATGGAAAAACTTCTTTACGGTGAGGGTGACAGAGCACTGGAACAGGCTGCCCAGGGAGGTTGTGGAGTCCCTTTCTCTGGAGATTTTCAAGACCCACATGGATGCAGTCTTGAGTAATGTTCTCTAGGCAATCCTGCTTTGGCAGGGGAGTTGGACTAGATGATCTCTAGAGGTCCCTTCCAACTCTGAAGATTCCGTGATTCGGTGTTCAGACTGGAGAAGGAAAGGCTCATTTGTACAATGTGTCCAAATATCTGAAGAGAAGGTGCAAAGCCAGGCTCTGAATTTTCAGTGGTCCCCAGTGACAGGACCAGAGGCAATGGGCACAAACTGAAACACAGGAGGTTCTGTCTGATCATAAAGAAAAAAATTTCACTGTGAGGGTGGCTGAGCACTGACTCAGATTTCCCGGAGAGTCTGTAGAGTCTCCATCCTTGGAGATATTAAGAAACTCACTGGATGTGGTTGTGGTCAACCTGCTCATGGTTACCCATCTTGAGCAGAGGAGTTTG
This sequence comes from Rhinoptilus africanus, assembly GCA_013400135.1. Classification (NCBI taxonomy): domain Eukaryota; kingdom Metazoa; phylum Chordata; class Aves; order Charadriiformes; family Glareolidae; genus Rhinoptilus; species Rhinoptilus africanus. The sequence goes on from VXBO01000669.1 coordinate 117,334, forward strand.
TCAAGATGACCTGCAGAGAGCCCTTCAAACCTCAGTCATCCTGTGATTCTGTGAAAAGGGATCAGATTTACAAAACTATATCTGATTTTCCCAATACATTCTTGTCGTCTTAATCCTACATGTTAGGCTCTCTTTCTTTTTGAAAATAGTGCCTAACCTGAGTGAATTCCAAGAGCTTCTAATCCAAGTAGCTGTATGATTGAAAGGTAGTGGAGATTCAGAGCTTTTCTCATTTCATTATGATGAATTTTGTAAGTGATGGAGTATGCTGGACTATATATTCTAAATGTGGAATACAACAACTCAAAATTTTGACATTTCTAGAAAATAAACTCAGAATGTTGTTGAAAAGCAGTGCCATCAAAGCTGAAGAAGTAGAGAGCTTTGGTTCTTAAGACCAATATTCAACCCAAAGTCTTATCAGCGTAGAAAAATCTTTGTGTCTGTATACCTATGTGTACACTGATACTGACAATTATTTCATTTAAAAAAAAATTAAAAATGAAATTGCCCCAGAGCTGACAGAAAATAAAGAAAAAACTATACTTGTTGGTTCTGTGTATTCAAACTGTCCATGCACATATGATTGTTCTTGGTTTTTACTGTAGCTGATGCTATGGTAGCTGAAACATTTGTGTGATTATGACTGCATGCAGAGGTAAAGGAGTCATATAGAGGAATATATGTTGGGGAAGAATCACCCACTTAAAAAATACAAAATGTGAGCAGATCTGACACATATCTGAACAGAAGAAAAATTTCAAGAAATTAAATATTTGGCACTGTCTGATTTGTTGAAGAAAATAAACAAGCAATTCCATAAACTGACCTATTTATGAAGAAACCATTTCTCAGGCAAAAGCTCTATTACTAGCCATGGGATTTCTGCATTATTAAGAACTACCGGACTGTACACAAAGTTAAGTCCAAGAAACATCTTGTTCATTCATACTGCGTTTTAGAAGGCTATAAATAAATTACTACCCTGTGTAGATTTGGTCTTTGCAACATGGTCTAATTATTTCAGCAAAATCTGTATTCCCATGGTGTCCGAGTTACACTGAATATCAGAAGAAGTCACATAATATATTGAAATGTTTTAAAAACTGGAAAATTCCTGTTCAGAATCATGCATATGGAAAAGATCTTGTGCTGAGAGGCTGTGTTGAGTTTCTCCATGGAACAAGCATATAGTTATAAATGAGAATTTACCACTCATCTCTTTCTTTTCTTTCATACTGATTTTAATACCACTGAGATTTCATATGCTTCTGCCAGTGCATTTCTTGAAAGAACTGTAAAGATCTTTCAAGTAACTAATACTAACAAATCAACCAAAATAGGATCATGTGGTTATGAAGAATATATTCTAAAAGCCCGTTTGTACACATGTCACTTCTTAGTATATGTTCTTTTTTTTTATGGTGGCTTCAAAATCGTGCTTTGAAGCACAATTACCATCTCAACTCTTTTTCTTTATATCCACAAAGTTGCAAGTGATTTGTACAATTGTCTTATGTAACATACCAACAGAGCCAAAATGCAGGCTTTTAAGAGTTTTTCTCAATTAAATCACATCATAGTTCAAAGATAAGTGAGAACTGTATTATCTTCTATGTACATTTAGTTTAATTCAGCTTAGCTGCTTGCTATTACAGCACCAGAATTCAGAACCCTACATTAAAAATGGCTGTTTGAGGAGGGAACAGTTGGAAATGAAACAGAATAGCTTGAAATTCAGTATTTACAATGTGAATATTAAATCCTTAGGAAAATCAGTGAGTGAATTAAGCATGAAAAAAACCCCCTTTTTAAGCTCCAGTTTGTGATCTTTGTTGGGTTTTTTTTGTTGTTGTTTAGGTTTTTTTGTTTAGTTTCTTGCTTTTGTTTTGGTGGAGTTTTTTTCATTATTTTTTTTTTCCCTGTGGACAGGGAATAAGTTCAAGCTTCTTCCATTGGACACCTGCTCCCCAAAAACCCCAGCAGAACAAACCCAAGGTGAACAAAATCGTACTGTAGATGAGGAAGCAGCAAGGCAGGCAGCTGATTCTCAGTGAGGCATGCTGACAGCAGAAGCAAGCAGCAAGTGTAGCACTCAGCCAGGATAGTTTAAATGCTTGCCTGTAATAACTGCCTTTGAAAGAGCCATAATGAAATATAGGCAAGCTCCCAGAATGTGGGTTTGGAGTTTAATGTTTCTTTGTGCATGCTTTTCACTGCTAAATAAACAGTGTCCTCTGATTTCAGTTCCTTGGTGCGCTGAACACCAAACTGCAGAGGCTCAGGAGTTCTGCAGCTCTCATGCTGTAATCCCTAAGGAAAATGGCTCCATGTTGTAACTTTAAATACCTTCTAAGAAACTAGTACAAGACTTGCAGTTGCCACTTATTGCACATAGACATAAATCTCCTTTAAGCTACGGTGCTGCAGCAAGTCACTCTTAAGATGGTATGCAAAGGAAAGATTTTGATGAGGTATCTCAGGTTCTGGTGCGGCTGAGTCTCCTCTCACCTCAAGACAAGACAAGCACCTGCTAATGTAGGAGCAATAACATCTGCCTGGGCGGCAGGATGAACATCTGGGAATGTAAGGGCTATGGCCTAGAATGGCATCTTACGCTTCTGAGTCAGGAGAACTGCACTGGGAGAAGGATGACAGTTGCTCCTGTAATGGTCCCTAAGCTGCTTATAACCTTATTAAGCTCTTACTTAAAAGCCTTAAATTTTTGTTGTTCTTGCTCCTTCTATTCCTTCTATTGGAAGTCTTTTTTCTTTTTTTTTTTTTTAATCTCACTCTTTGGATGATTAAGATCTTATTTCTATCCTGAATCATGGATAGCTTGTATTTGTTTGTGTCAGTTAGCTGAAAAAACCTGTGACATATTGGTACACCTTTTCACCTTTAATTTTGCATCATTAAAGCAACCAAACATTTCTGTCACCCTCTAGGAAGAAGCATATCTACACACTGGAACACATACTGCAAGAATAGAGATGAAAAATAAACATAAAAATTTGATGATTAAACAAAAAAGTAAGTCTAAAAATTAGATTACTTTTTTTTTTTTTTGGTGGTACATGGTTATTGTCTGTTTGAAGTAGTAATACTTATGAATCTAGAAATGAAATAAAGTGTTTTCTTAAAGGCTGAATTGAAATGTACTTGTGTGAAATAAAAACTTTGACCTTACAATTTGTACTTAATTAAACTTTCTTTTAGTTCCAGTATAGATGGACTTTGGGCATTGGTTATGGAGGGGCAAACCCAATCTTTAGCTTTTTGACTTGCAGCTCAGTGCAGGGCCAAATGATACCATGCTAAAGCTGTGAAATGGAAAACAAAAGGACATCTTCACCAGAATGTTCCCCTTGACCAATGTCATGTACAGCAAGATATTATTACACAGCTCCAGGGGGCTGGTGGCTTAAGTTGTGAAAGACTGAATTTCTAGTGCTTTAGTTACTGGCCTAGTACCAAACTACTAGCTCTCCTTAAGAGGACAGGTAATCATATTGTACAAATTCTGGACACTTATGTAAAAAATTTGTTGGCACTAATAGAAGATTTATTTCATCAAGTACTGAAACCTGGAAGATTGCACATAATAGAAAACCTTGCATTTATCAAGGTATTCTTTCTGTCTTCTAAACTGTTCAGGGAACACAAAACCAATTCTGATATAGACTTTTGATAGATCATGTCTTCTTGAAAAAACCTCAGTGTTTCAAGGTTCAAGAAATATCTCTACAAGTAAAACAACTCCTTTAAATTTGAATTCTGATAAACTAAGATAAATACTTATCATGCCTGACTAATCTGATCGCCTTCTATGATGGTGTGACTGGATGGATGGATGAGGGGAGAGCGGTAGATGTGGTCTACCTTGGCTTCAGCAAGGCGTTTGACACGGTCTCCCACAGCATCCTCCTAGGGAAGCTTAGGAAGAGTGGGTTAGATGAGTGGACAGTGAGGTGGATAGAAAACTGGTTGAAGGACAGAGCCCAGAGGGTTGTGATTAGGGGCGTCGAGTCTAGCTGGAGGTCAGTGATGAGCGGTGTTCCCCAAGGGTCAGTACTGGGCCCAGTGCTTTTCAATATATTCATCAATGACCTGGATGAGGGGATAGAGTGTACCCTCAGCAAGTTTGCTGACGACACAAAGCTGGGAGGGGTGGCTGACACCCCGGAAGGCTGTGCCGCCATCCAGAGAGACCTGGACAGGCTGGAGAGCTGGGCGGAGAGGAACCTTATGAAATTCAATAAGGGCAAGTGTAGGGTGCTGCACCTGGGGAGGAATAACCCCCTGCACCAGTACAGGTTGGGAGCTGACCTGCTGGAGAGCAGCTCTGAGGAAAGGGACCTGGGAGTCCTGGTGGACAACAGGATGACCATGAGCCAGCAATGTGCCCTTGTGGCCAAGAAGGCCAATGGCATCCTGGGGTGCATCAAGAAGAGTGTGGCCAGCAGGTCGAGGGAGGTCATCCTCCCCCTCTACTCTGCCTTGGTGAGGCCCCACCTGGAGTACTGTGTCCAGTTCTGGGCTCCCCAGCTCAAGAGGGACAAGGAATTGCTGGAGAGGGTGCAGCATAGGGCTACTAAGATGATTAAGGGACTGGAACACCTCTCCTATGAAGATAGACTAAGGGAATTAGGTCTCTTTAGCCTGGAAAAGAGGCGTCTGAGGGGGGACCTAATTAACACTTATAAATACTTGAAGGGTGGGTGTCAGGAGGATGGGGCCAGGCTCTTTTCAGTGGTGCCCAGTGATAGGACAAGGGGTAACGGGCACAAACTTGAGCATAGGAAGTTCCACCTAAACATGAGGAGGAACTTCTTTACCTTGAGGGTGGCAGAGCACTGGAACAAGCTGCCCAGGGAGGTGGTGGAGTCTCCGTCTCTGGAGACATTCAAAACCCGCCTGGACGCGTTCCTGTGTAACCTGCTCTAAGGTGGCCCTGCTCTGGCAGGGGGGTTGGACTAGATGATCTACTAAGGTCCCTTCCAACCCTAGGATTCTATGATTCTATGATTCTATGATTCTACTTACTACGCACTAATTTCAGACACTTGAAGAAATTCCATTCTTCCATATACAGGCGAAAAGCACAAAAATATTTGAAAATTGCCTATCATAAAGAAAAGCTTCCAGTTTTCCTAGAGAAAACATTGTCTTAAAAAGAATTGAGAAAGAAATCTATACATATAAGAAATATGGATAAAAAAATGAAACTGAATGATCATCCATGTTTCCATTTTCTTTTCCAGGAGTTGGAGACAAAATGAATATTAAAAAAAATCAGCAAGGGTTGACTTTCTGTTTCTCAAAAGAAAGTAATAAGTAAAGTTTTCTTAGCGAAACTAATAATATACAACATGTATGAGGGTGAAGGAAAATATACAGATGACAGGACAGAGGTTAAAGATGGAGGGAAGGTCGAGCCCCAGGACAAAATTACTATTTTTCTTCTGCTTTCAGTACGGTTGCTGACTTTGAGTGTGGTGTGAGTGAAAGCAGAGATAATTAGTACCGAAAAGAGAAGAAGCTGAGTAGCACATCTGAAAAGAAAAGCTCTGAGAACACAAGAACTGAGGATCTAGCTCATAGAGTGAATCAAACTGTAGGTCAGTCATAATTTTTAACAGATCTGTGAGCTTGAGGATAGTTTTTGCTAACTAAGAATCTTTAATAACACTGCATCTGCTGGAGAAGGAAGCTACTCGGGTAGCTGGAGACACTCAATAGCTTATTTTCAAAAGAGAGTGATCATTTTTTAAGAGCACTTTTTGAGGAAAGAAAATTGAAGACATGGAAGGAAAAAGAACGTATAGTAAAAACGAGCATAGTTCATCAAAGACAGCTCATGTCTGAATAATAGAATATCCTTCTTTGATTAAAATAAATAGTTTCCTAGGTAAAGAGAAGTAGTAAATCTAATTTATCTTCTTGTCACTAAAATGTTTGATCTGTGTCTTCAGTGAAAAATGTTAGTCAAATTAGAACAGGAACTCAGTATAATATTATGAGATGGAGAAGAAAATGCAGCACATGTCGTGATGAAAAGTGAAATTTTGGGCCTGAGAGAAGTTACCAGTGGTCTACTTTCAGGATTGTTCTTGGAATCGATATTGATCAATATTTTCACAATTTTACTAAAATTTAAAGAGTTATTAAATTACCTGATTTAAAGACATTTGGCTTATTGTCGATAGAAATAAAATTATAAATAGAAATAAAAAGAATAATGCTAACAAAAGGTGAAAAAAAAGGAAATAAATTACCAAAGACCCGGTGCTTACACAGGAGTTTAAGCACGTACTGTGGGAGTCACGTTAATGTCTAAACATATAACTCTAACCTTGCAAATGGGTGTAATCTTGGTACCTAACCCCTGAACAGCTGTAACTACCTCATTATTTCATTTTAGGATCTTAGCATTCCCTAGAGTGTCTTCATCTTGGTTGTGCTGAGCAGCTTTGTGCCCACTTTGTGAAAGAAACATCATTAAGTAAATATGCAGCAGTTCCTCTACTGAAATACTTTCACCTCATACCTTCTAACTCTCACCAAAAAAAGCAATTTACATAAATAGGACAATGGTTTATTTATTTATTTATTTAAATATAAACTATAGAAGCTATGCAGGGAGCAGGGCCTGGATTAATCCCCTGGTGGAATATCATATTTTATGGTATCACGTTCTTACATTTCCTTATGTGTCTATTTTTCCTCTCGGACTTGGAGAACAGTTGGAGATTAAATTAAGCCCTGCTGTGGCCCTGGTGCAATGGCATTCTCCTGGGAGAGGGGCAATGGGCATCAGAGTTTGCTGAACAGGAGCAGGACAATGCATTTGGGCCCCTCCTTTCCTAGGTGAGTGTTACTCTGGGAATGGTGGGCACCATCATACCCTTGTCACAAAGCTGTGCTTCAGAAAAGACTGTGCACTACTTAAGTCTTTAGAAAAATGTTCAAAGCATCATCCCTAGGAGAAGAGTCCGAGGCAATGGTTTGTAGCTGGATATCAACACATCCCAGCAACCCTGTATGAGGTCTGTCAGATTTAAAACCCAATTTCTTGCTCTCAGCAGTTCTTACTTGTGTTTTGGCCTTTGGATCTCACTTTGGATCTCATTTTGATCTTTTGATTACTCCCTGGTGTTAACTAAGGAGCCTGACCTTTCAACTAAGAGTTTTGGCTCATTGCAGGGTGTTTTCAGATGCCTAAGGCTTTTGTTGAATCCAGTCCTCATGGAGGATTAACTCTAATATGAACAGGAGTGGAAGATGGCAAGGAAGAAGATCTGGACTATGTTGATCAGTAAATATGCCATTGAGTCACCAACTCGAGATAAAAATATAAATGTGATTCTAAGTATGATATGCTACATGTCTTTTCCAATAGAGAGAGAAGTGTAGGAACATAACGCACATTGCGTTGATAACGTTGCATTCAATGCTGGATACAATATTAATGTTTCAAAAAGTTTTGAGATGGAGCTTCACTATTAAGGAAAATGTCTCTTTGCATGCTTGTCTCCCATTCTGGGGACAGAACAGAGAAGTTATTTTCCACAGCTCCCTAAAGCATGTTTCAAATAGGTGGTCAGAAGCATTTATTTGTCTCTTTCACTTGGGTAGTCCAGCAATGCACTCATTCTTATGAAAGTAGTTTAGACGTTCATTATAAGCTTGCAAATTATTGAGCAAGTATATATGTATCTAACGTAGAAAATGACAGAGGGGAAAAATAAAAGTTCGACAGCACTTACCATGATGAAATTTAAACTAAACCAAGCTTTTAATCTTTTTAGTCTTCAGAGTAAAAGAACATTTTGTCTAACATCAACTTAAGTTTTTGAGTACTTTTTTAAAAAGAAACTTTATAGACACATTAGTGCAACTGATAGAATGAAACTAACTGAGAATTACTAAATTAGAGAAAAGGGGATGGAATTTGCTTACTTAATCTACAAAGTTTTAATTAACCTCTCCAGTGGCCCAATTAAGGTCCAGGAGATATACCAGAAGATATCCTTAAAATAAAAACACAAATTACTTTAAATTGCACATCAGTTAATTCTACCAACTACTTAGTTTCATTCTTGGTTTAATAAGATAAATTTGAAACCTCACATATGTGAAGAAAGAATAATCAAAATATTGTGAAAGCAGCTTTGACTAGAAGAAAACATGCACAAGTTGCTCCAGCTGGATAGAGGCACATTGAAGACTATTAGAAAGAGAAGACTGTTTTAGGAAGGTACTTAAAAGAGAATAATAATAAAGTCCACGAAATTTGGAATTGAATCAGCACACCATCTATTTCATACCTATGGTTTGGGACTGGATGCAAAACGTTTACAAGTCTTCCAGGTACTCAAAACTTTTGAAAATCATATTGCTATTATGTGCCTTATTTGGACCTAGGAGACTGACTTAAAGTTGTAGTTTTTGTAATTAATTTGTAGACTGGATTTCTTAATGCTAGAAAAGGAGTAATAAATAGTGAAGTTTCGGAAACTGCAGGACAAGAAAGTGGGGATAGAAGCAGGAAGAGGACCTATTCTGAGATTAATACTTTTGCACTATATTTTTATGTTCTGGAAATTTTGTTAATGTTAGATCTGATGAATTCTGTCTCAAGAGGACTGAGAAATGCAATTCCATTGGTAATTAAATATTTTATGAGGTCAGTGAGATTTCAAAAACATTTGTTACAAAATGAAATAATTTTCTGCTTGCTCCTTCAGAAGATATGAGGATCTTAGATAACATTTAAATAATTTGCATGGGAGTGATCGCATGTAACTATAGCTATCTAAAATGCATTTATCCATCTTGCCAGTTTCCTAAAATCCCTTAACAGACAGTGAAGATACGGAGGTAGAACATGAATAACCTCACTACTCTGAGATATGTTTTTCAGAGTGACAGAAACGGTTCCCTGCAAAAGCCAATCACTTTTCAGTTCATGTAAAGGGGGCTTGTGTAACTGGGTTTGATTATTTTCATCATTTTGTTTTCACTAGAAATATAAAGGTTTCTGTGTTTAGTTCTGACACTCAGTCCTGGCCGACTGTGAAAAATTTTGTGTTTTTTCTAAGAAAAAACAGTCCCCCCACACAGAAACTTCATAGTGCTATTAAAAGCTTTTAGTTTTAAAGAAATATAATCAGGAAAATAAGACCTTTGCGTGTTACTGATGTGGTGTTGGTCTCTGTTGGCACCCACAGGCCAGGCTGGCCCTGACCAGCCCATGGGGTCTCCCAGCCCTGTCCCAGCGCATGGCCCTGGTGCTCTGTTTTGGCTCAGCCCTGGCCCCCAGCCCTGTCCCAGCCCCATCTCACAGCAGGTTGGCCCGGGGCTCCCCCTGGGGAGGAACCCCCAGAGTGATGCTGTCTCCAGCCTGCTCTCCTGCCATGTCCTTTGCTCCTGGCTGGACCCTGGACCTCATTCATCATTTGCCCTGTCCGGGGCTGTTGACGGATCCTGTTAGTAGCCACTGGCTCTGCCTGCCATGGTCAATTCCCATGGGATGGAAACTGGCAGTGAGGGCATGGCTGGTACCAGGGTTGCTTCCAGCTCCCAGCTCCTGGCTCCCCTGCACCAAGGGAGCAGCTGGCCCTCATGGCACCCTGGTTGCAACTGTCCTGTGAATAAATTCTGGTGTCAAGGACAGAGTCAGGAATTCAAAAAACAAGACATACAGAAGTAGACATGCAAAAGCAAAAGAGAAATGTTGTTGGGTCATGAAATTTGAAAGCCTCTGCAGCAGCCAAGGGCTGAAACAAGAGGCTGAAAGCAGCGGAGGAAGCTCAGCATTTGGGAAAAAGATCAGCAGTGTGCTCATGGATTGTTCATTAACTCCTTCAGAGCTGCAGCTTTCTGGTAAAGCTTGAGAAAGGTAGCTTTTAATAGTTAGCAGCTATGAGTTTTGCTTCGTCTTGTAACAGACTAACAGCTGCTGGTCCCCACTGAGCCACTACAGCATACGCACGTTCTCTAGCTTCTGAGGGGAGAGAAGGCAGCAGTGTAACTCTGCCAGGGACCACGTGACAAAAAATACCAGAATTTTGCTGTGAACAGTTAGCAGAAATCCATACCACCAACTTGATTGCAGTAAAGACTTCTCAATATGTTAATATCTGTTTGAAAAAGATCATGGTGAAAATATTATGTGTCCAGGCAGCAGATGTGCAATCTTACATCTCCTACCTTTTAGTTATTTATCCAGTTTGTCAGAAAATAAGAATCAAATTATAAGTATCTGTATGGTCTAGTGTGGAAGGGAAGAATAAGGGTGGTATAAAAAAAGCTTTTGAACGGTCACTCAGATCTTTTTTAATCTGATCTAACAGAACTAGGAAGCTGTTAGTTTCTGAAATAAATTATCATATACTAAGAAACTGTGAAATAGTTAAGACAAAATTGCATCACATGCAAATGATAGGATGCATTGTAAGAGGCTCAAAGTGTGAAAGAATCTTTCTGCTGAGATCTTTTAAGATCTGCAAAGATAGTGCTGCATTTAGATTTGGGCCCATGTAACCACCTTCACTGCAGGGTTAATTTGCATTGCACTGGACTGTGGGTCGTATGAACAAGTAGAAACTTGTGACTTTTCCCCTAGAGTTTTAAATCCAAATAGTGTAAGTCTATTTTTATTATTTTATATCTTCAGAATTTCATAATCCCTTACAATAAATTCATAATTATATAGAGTGTGCCTATAGTGCAAATGTATAATAAATATATGTTTAGTTCATAAGACGCGGTAAAAATTTCATAGATTTTTAACTGAAGTTATTATATAACAATATTATTAGATTAATGGGATGGCCCTGGGTATCTTTTTGAGAGGATGACATCATTAATCAATGCCTTGTTCACCAAGATGCAGCAAGTGAGTGTCAAACACACAAGTTTTTGGTAAATGGAGTTGGGTGAAGGAGATAGTCATGCTGGAACTCAGCTGTTCCATTTTAAATGTTTCTCTACATGCTTCATGATGAGTGGATTTAAAACCTGGACTCTGTCAAGAGATGCAGAAAAGTTTTTTGTGTGTCAAAGACCTACCCGAAGGCTCCCTCTCACTTTGTACAGCCAAGGAACAGACAGAACTAGTGAAACATCAACATCACTCTAAAATAATATTATTGACCATGAATTATACACTTTTCTTTTTACAATATAAAACACATTTTAATTATAATACTATTTATATGGTAGACCCATAAAGCAGTAAACAAAGAACTAATTTGTGTTCCTTCTGCACTTATCATTCGTTGACTAATTAGTTTCTCTCTCAGGTTCTGAATGACTCTTATAAAGAAAAAATCTCCTGAGGATACAAAGGTTAATTTTGAAGTGATTACAAATATTCAGCTAACATTATAATTAATAGTAGTACTTAGAGCACAGCAGTCACCTCCCATCCTAATAAGGAACATTTGCTAATTAGTCAGACTATTGTCATTATTCAGGATATTTAAGTTTTCACTATTCAGTCAACTAAGCTTATGAAGCTGAATAATACCTCTTTAAACTGTGAAGCTAATAGAAAGGTTAAACCCCTTCAAATACTTAAGCATCTGAACAAATAAACAGTATACTTATGTGCTTAATTTCATCCTGACAGATCCTCAAACACTTTAAAAAATACTGGCCAGATCATACTGTTACTCGGATATAAATCTTCCACGGACTCACAAACATTTTAATGCTGTTAGCAAATAAAAATAAAATTAGTTCTAGACCTACATATTACAAAGAATAATTTACCTACCAGAGAAATCTAATTTTTTAGTAGCAACAGAAATGATTACAAAGTGAAAGAAATTGTGCTATTAGGTGTAGTTCAATATAAAAAGTTATTCAGATTTTTAAGATGGAAAATACTATACCCTGTTAAAATGAGCTAGAGAAATAAAGAATTTTGCTTATTTAATGTAACACACATACATTTTATCATAGCTCATGAAAAGCACTATGGGAATTTCTGACCATGGTCAGGTTAGGTTACATCATACCCTTTTCATGTCATTCTATTGACCATAAATCAGACACGAAACAGAAAACATTTGGTTCATTGTGACATTCAAAAGTCCTGTGAACGAATGCAGGTGGCTCTAAATGTGAATTCTGTTCTGAAAGCTGCTAGGGATTCAGCCTCGGGTGCTCATAAGTCTTTGACAAACAGAATTATTGCAAATTCTCATTGCAAATTGGGACTCTTGAAACAGAAAAACCTGTACCACCTACGTGTTGCTGGCCATTGCTTGTCCACGTTCTTTACTGAAAAAGAAGGGCTTACTATGCACCTGCTTGTATTTACCCACCCAACACTGTAAAGCAGACAGCAGATACAGCCATAATTTGTAGGTACTTCCTAAGCAATCTGTTCAGTGTGTGTTTTGCAGAGATATTGGTTTGGTTCCCCCCCCCCGACTATCTTTATTAAAAATACTCATTTATATTTACTTTTCATAATTTCAATGACAAGTTCAAACTAGCACATTTTTATTTTCCCTTTTATTGTTTATTTGTTGTTGTTTAGAAAAAATAATAAAAAGAATGGGTGTCAAAGGTTGCTTGCAATAGTCTTTTTTCCCCCTTTTTATGTCCTTGGCAAAATAAGAACTGGGCATGAAATATGTGCATGCTTGACTAATATGAGTCTTATTGTAACCTTTGTGTGGAAAGGTCTTTTTCTGATTAAAAGCAAATCAATTTGAAAAGGTAATAATCTTTTTAATGTCAAATAGAAAGACAAAACTTGGAATACGTATTTTTTTGGTAACGTTTTAAAGTTCAACCAGAAACAGCAGTAGAAAGATGGGCTGCACAAAGCATCATTTCTTAGATTAATTTTTGTTATGCTTTTTTTTTTTCTGAATTCATACAGTGTATCTATTTTGTTCTTGGTTTTAATAAGTGGATTTTTTTAAACAGTCAAAAATTCCTGAGAAATGAGCAAAAATTTACATACTATGTAAGTAGAAGTTGAAACAGCTATTTAGAGAAATAATGGTGTTTGTATGCTAATTATTTTGAATGTTGTATACATGTGGAAGGCGTCTGCTGGAACTCGACCTTTTCTGTAAAACTTGTTTTATATTATGCCTTTAAAATATACGACATTTTTGGTAATAGTAAAAAAGAAAAATACTATTACTTCCACTGGGAATGAATAGCTTGTCCCAGAATTAAGGTACATCATTAAATTATAACTACTGAAATATCTCTTTTGTATGTTTGGAATCACAATATCTGGTGTCTCTTTTCTTAAGTTTTGAAATAACATAAGAATCACAGCTAGAGGCATGAAGAGATTTGTGATAACTTTAAGGAAAAGGTAGAAACTTACCTGAACAGTGTTGTAGGGCTAGGTGTTGAAAAATGGATCTAAAATTTAGGAGACTTTAAGCAGCAAAGTCCAAAACCATAATTAGAAAGTCCTGTTTTAATTGCCTCTTACATTTCTACAGCACGGAACAGTCTGGGT
>VXBO01000669.1:130955-180644 GCA_013400135.1 Rhinoptilus africanus
GATGATGTTAATAAGATTGGGTTATGACACAAAATGGTTTTGGTTTTTTTATTATTTTTTTTTTTTCAATCATAAGCAGTGGTAAAGACTCTATACAGGAACCAGGAGATAACTATTAAAATCTCTTCAGTTTGAGTTTAACCAACATAAATTTTTCTTATTACTTTAGATTCTTTTTTTTTTCTTTGCTTTCTAATTACTTTAAATCTAAGGATATTATTTTATCCAGTCTGTTGTTGCTCTGTAAATCCAGTTTTATTTCATTTTTAATGGTTTGCAGCAATTGATTTATTGAGAATTACAGAAAAGAGGTGGGCCAGGTTGGCAGTATTTTCCTGATGAGACATACAGTTCAGAACTGTGAGACGATTAGAGATGTTTTCAGAGTGGTTGGAATGAGGGGTGGGAATTGTTTACATTAAGTTTTGAAGCAATGAGAGGATAAAAAGCTCTGCTGCAGAAGCTGATATTGTATTTATTTGACCAGAACGTTGTATATATTTATGTAGTGATTACATGTTCCAATAAAGTATTTGGAACGTCTAGAGTAACTATGTCATATAGAAAGTGAAAAATAAGCAAGATAACTTTTTCAAAATTTAACACAATCTCAGTGGGTTGAAATACCATACCAAAGCAATAAAAGTATAGTATTAGGCTGTATTAGGCTGACAGTAACAGTAACCATGACATGCTAAGGGAGATTTAGAGGTTGGTTAAGGGAGAAAATTAATTGTACCAGGAGCCTTTGATTATTCTTATGCTGAAAATTAATTGTACCAGGAGCCTTTGATTATTCTTATGCTGACTCTGTAACAAAAATACATGATGCAGACTCTACATTTTAGACCTTTTGAATGCTTACTTATTGGAAAATCTGGTAAGTTAGCAAGCAAGAGGAGACACGAGTCTTGATTTACTTTTTTGTTGTGCACAGAACTTGCTTCTAGAATTACTTCTAACAGCTGTTGGGGAATCACAGTTGTAACACATCCAATTCAACATCCGTGTAGGAATGGAAAAGCACATAAACCCAAGGCTGCAAATTTAACATGAAAAAGGGAAATTATGGGAAAATGCTTATATGAATTGCATAAAAATGTAGGTGAATGAGTTAAAGAGGGAGTTGAGACGGTAAACCATTCAGAGGCAGCATAAAGATTGTTTAAAATTCTACTTTATAGACACAGTGAAAATATAAAATAATCAATAGACTGTAAGGAACAGAAGTATTTACTGCCGTTAATAGCAGAACAAAGGAAATGGTTAGAAGCAAAAACATTTTTTTGAAAAATGAAAGTCTTGTCTAAATGACAAGTAATTTAAAGGAGCTTAAATTTTGACAGGTCAAAAAAAATCCTATTTTGCTAAATTGAGACATATTTTGAGCTGCATCCTAAAAAAGCCAAAAAAGTAGTTTACAAATACTTTTAAATTATTTTAAATGATGGGAAAATTATGTCTATAAATTAAGATGCTGCTGCAGTAGAGTCATTCTTTACAGGGAACGGATATCAAGAATAATATCAAATTAAACTCATATAAGACATTTTAGAAAAAATCAATACAGTGATTGGTAGGAAATCACTAAGAGTGGGTGACGTGCTTCTAGAAAGCTAAAGAGAAACAATTATGAAAGTGCTGAACTACTAATGTTATGTACATCCTACTGTTTAAATCAACATTAACAGAATTATTGTAGATTCTTCTCTGAAAACATGAGGTCAAGACTCAACTGTGCCCCAAAAATCTAATACAGTGTCAGGAATCATTAGGAAAAGAATTAAGGGGAAAGCATAGTTCTGAAAACAGGTTTATAAGGCAATGATGCACTCAAATGTACAATATTGAGTGATGTGTTGGTCAATCCATCCCAAAATTGATTCAGCAGAAGAAGAAAAGTTAGAGAGAATGCAAAGAGAGATCACATAGACTAGAACTGGAAAAATAGTGAGAAGATCTATGATTGAAATCATAAATGTTATGCAGAAAGTGAATAGGGAAAATTGGCAGAAAATAAGGTGTGCCTGCACACTAATAGATGATCAATTAGCTGGTTTAATATAAATAAAAGGAAATATTTTTCATTTACCTTGTGGAACTTATTTCATAGAGTCATCCGCAAGCCAAAACCACAAAGGGACTACCGTAGAAATGACAAATTTCATGGATGGTGGGTCAATCAGTGGCTCCTAAGTCTCATAGGCCAGACTGAACCTCCAGTTCAGAATCCCAAACTGCTAATTGCAAGAAACTGCAAAGGAAGAATTACTCTACTATTGTCCACTTTTTTAATGATCTTCCTTCCTGCTACAGTATTGTCCATGAGTGAAAACAGGGTTAACTAGAAGGAATTTTGATCTGACAGGATCAGGATTGTTCTTACATTCTTATGTAAACATGAAAATAGATCCAGAACAGAAGATAGTTGGAGAAGCCAATAGATTTCATTCCAACATTTTCTGAACAGAACATTTTTTTTTATTAAACTAATAAAAGATACCATTTTTAAAGCTAGATGAAGGAAGAATCCAGATGTATTGTTAAAATCTGTATTCTACAGATGTACTCTCCTTTGAATTTGTCTCACTTTTGGTTTTGGAAAGTTTCCCATCGGCCTGGTTCTCATTTGTATTGTGAGCTGTACATTTATAAATTGTTTGTGTTCATGCAGATGAAAAGCTCTGTGTTTGCATAAGTACAACTTTTACATATTCTATCAACCTTTGACTTCCACCAGCTCAACCTGAAAATTATTTCTGTGGAAGAGAAAGCAGGTGAAAATAGTCATTATTCTCCATATGAAAGCAAGGAAACTTGGGATATTTGGCCATACCTGAAAGACTGAAAGGGACATATGAATAAAACTCACTGGCAAAGTATGTATTTAATGCCATGCCCTGATTCTCCTCAGACCCTCATTTTCCTCGTTTTCATATCTTTTAGTCTGATGGTGGAATTGAATTTATCTAATAAGAGGAATTTCTCCTGTAAAAGCAGGAGACAATTATTTGTGGCAAGGTGCTAGTACCTAATAGTACAGCAACTTTCTGCCACCTCTGGGAAGATGGGAATAGTCATCTGTTAATGTATTATGTGTTTGGCTTTTAAGATCAGCATCTCATGTTATGGTCTGAGAGTACAACAGGTTTCAGAGAGCAATGAAACACCACCTATTTTTTTTGCAAAAGCAGGATACACTTACATAATGCCAGGTATTAACACAGCAATAACTTTTTATTGGAGACATAGGTGAAGAGCATATGCAAGCTTCTTTAGGGGAATAATATGGTGAAAAAACAGTCTGTTGGCACGAGAAACCTTTGATATCAGTGGAAAAAAAAATCTCTAAAAATAGGAATTCCTCATCTTGAGCTAAATGGAAATTAAAATAAGACAGTTCTCAATGGAATTATAGAAAGTAATAAATATGGTAGCAACTAGCCTGCCAGATCCAGCCACAGTGTTTATTTTTAACTGGTTTTGTTTTGTTTTGTTTTTTCATAGCTGACTATTTGACCAGAGGGATCAGTTTAAATGCAGGCTGCCTTTCTGAGAAATCATCTCTGAAAATGGGTTCTGTGGAGACGGGCTGATTGTATAGGTTAGACTCAGCCAATTAGGAATATGAGAAATGCTTTGTTACTTGGCCCATTTGACACTTACTAATGTACTAATCTCACAGGCAAAATATACTAAGAACATCAGCCTGAAAAAGTTGTTTTGCAATATGTGTAGAAGGAAAGAGGGAGGGGGAGAAGGAGGGAAACACAGAGAAAGAGAGGGAGGGCACTTGCCTGTGTGTGTGTGTGGAGGCTGAGGTGTAAAAAGCTAAAGGAAATGTCTGTGAAAAAAAAAATTGAATCAGAGAGAAACACTCATGCTACTTCTTGGATAAAATTCAGGCTTGAACCAGGACTAGTTCTGAATACATCTAGGATATACATAAAGCTGTTTACACCTCACTTGTAATCCTTTGCTGTGTAGAGAACTTCTATAGCATATGCTAATGCAACACACAATGTTTCCATTTTTTGGTTTAGTGGAATCCTCAAGACACTGACCAAAAAGTTACTCATTCTAAAAATAACATGAGACAAAAATATTTTCTGCCCCCAAAATATTATTGCCTAGTTGTTTATATGCATTTGCAACTCCACTCTAGTATTCCAAACAATGATTACCTGCTCCTCTGTCTACCCTGCAATTTCACCTCTTCAGTTTTCCTTCTTTTCTTTTTTTTTTTTTGTACTTTTATTTTCCCCTTTCCAATATTGTCACCTGTTAAAGATATTCAATGCCATTGAGAGGAAAACGGGCAATGTATTTTGTCGATATAATGCTGGGCAGTTTTGATAGTAATTTTTCTTCCACATTTCTTTCAATGTTTTGGGGATTATTTTTTTTTTAAATTAAGTATTCTTTAAGTGATATTTAAGCATTTTTTATGAAATGATCTGTGTATATCATAGAATGGTTTAGGTTGGAAGGGACCTTAAAAATCATCTAGTTCAAACCCTCTTTGATGGGCAGTGACACCTTCCACTAGACCTGGTTACTCTGCAATCTATTAATTTCTTAAAGAAGGAATCTTAATAGGAAGAGTGGAATGATTCTTTGCACCATATAAGTTTGGTTTAATGAAAAATATTTTAAATATAGATATTAAACTTTACTGCAAAATAATTTATGAATTTGTTCTTTAGTTTGATCTCAAAATTAAATGTTATGATCTAAAAGGGGAATGAGCTTAAAGGGAAAAAATGTAGAAAGTTATATACATAGACAAGTTAATTTTTCATTCTTCATTGAAGTTGTTTTTATTTCTTTTGTGACTTCTAGTTGACAGTAGACTGTGTTTCCCGTATTCCTGTTTTGCATCCAAAAAACAAGAAAGTTTTTCCAAATTCAGAAGAAAATAATGCATTTTGATCATGTCTCCCATGAATATAAGATAGTAAAATTTCCTCTCAGCTTAAGAATAGATGTAGTCACGATGAAGCATTTTGTACTTAGCAAAGTATTTGAAATCTTTCATGTTATAGAATATTATGACCTGCTTTATTTTTGGTTCCCCAGCTTTGGATATAACAAGTTTCCAATTTGAAATTTAACACTGGCTGGAAGCTTAAGCCTTTTCTGGGTTCTTTTGCAGGGTGAAAGCATTGCTTTTTGTGTTATACTACTTTTGACTGTTGCTGCAGGCAGTACTGCCAAGTCATCACAGACATTGAAGAAAGGGCAGAACTTAGCCCAAACCATCAGCGTTGGACTCTGCTTGGTCCCCACAAGCAGGGTCAGTGCTGGTGCCAAATGGATATGTATGAAGTGGCTGCTTGATGTCATGAAGGTGGCAGCAGTAACCAAGAGCTATGAGACGGGTTACTGAAAGAGGCACACCATTGCTGTAGCTTTTTAAATGTAATATAGTTATAGATGGGGAAAGTGGAATTGAATTAAGGTTTGTGCATTCTGCAGACTTGACAGAAAGTCCATTGCCTAGATGTTCAGAAATGCATTCTGGATCAAGAGAAGCAGATTACCGATTGTCAGCTTTTAGCCAGTTTACTTAGGTTGTAATTAAGTTTCAAAGCTATACTTGTGATTGCAGTTTAAATCACCAGGAAATTTGGGTCAGGTCTCATGGATGTGGACAGCCAGAGGATATGTAGGGAAAAGTTTAGATTAGCACTGCAGTGAAGAAATGTTCATAGAAAATGGTATATTAGCTAAAGATTTTCTATTACAATGAAAGAAATTGCATATAAGCGTGCTGTCAGTCAATCATACCCATATAGCATGGGCAGAAGCAGGCCATGTAGTAAATCAGTCCAACCATCTGGGCTGGTAAGCACTGACTGCATTTGTTGTTTCAGAGTACAGTTTCATTTATCCCCGGTGCTGTGAATTCAGTGCTGTCTGAGTATTATACAAACTTCAACTGATGAGTAGTTTTAAGATGCTCTGTTCTGGGTATTTTGTAATAGCTTAAATCTGAGATTACCAATTTGCAGAGAACAATGTTGTTATTGAAATTTAAAAAAGATATGACAATATCATAACCAGAATGATATAACAAGGAATGTTATATCACCTTATGATATGTGTTATATCACACATGATAGGTGCCTCCTGATGGTTACCTCTAGCAGGTCCTTTAGAATCCAGCACAATGTTAGTAATAATTAGTATTAGCGATAATAATGTTAGCAGCAAATATATGCTGCTATATATCATAGAATCATAAGTTTGGAAGGNTTATGAATTGGAAAGTACAATACTATTCAGAAATTTCTTTGATATTTCGTGAATAATGTGAAACCCTGACTACTATCTATATCAAACTAGATTTGAAATGTCAAATTTCAGAAAAGTTTGGGAATAAATTTAATTTACTTGGAAAACTTTCTTTGCCCTAGTTTATAGGCTTTTTCATGCCTTGTCTGTGGGACACAGTTTGGTAAAAAGGGAACATCTTGTTAAGGCCTGTCAGCATTTGGAACACAAGCGTTAGCACCTGTTCCCATCTTTTGTAAACATATTTGATATAATTATAATACCATATGTTAGCAATGGTTGACAAAATATGATTAATACACAGTACTAGCTCCAGTCTTCTCATGCCACTTAAGTGTTATACAGTACTTAGCAGCATTTTCCTAAATGTTGACAAGGTTTTTTTGGCTTCTGAGACATATAAAAGTTGTAATAACAAATAAAGGAGGAATATTTATTTAAATACATGTTTCAGTTAACTCTTTTTAAAAATTATTTTAGTTTTTACATAACCCAGAGGGAGTAGTTTCCCATTACTGAATCTCTCACATGCATGTATAGCATATATGCATGTTTCTACATGGTCCTGTTGGAGCAACACTATTTATAAGGGACTGTAAGCTATCTAACATACTATGTTATTTTCTCTCACCCAGCTGTTTTGGTAGTTGTTTACCTGTGGAGTTTTTTCCAGTCTTATACTGCAGTAGTGGCTTATCCCCATTTAACTGTAATCATGGGGTCTTGAAACTGCTGGAATCTTTGGTACCACACATTATAAAAGGGCTTCTAAGCAGTGTTTGAAATGGAAATTGAGAAGTCTTGGCAGGAATCCCCTTCTGCAACCCATTAGCTGTTGTGTCCTTGGGAGAAAAAGTGATGGTATATACCTGTTGTGCTTGGAGAATTAGCAGAAGGATATGGGTGTGAATCTGAGGTTGCTTGTGCATAAATAGAAAAAAAAGGATAGGAAATCATAGAAGAATTTGTGGAAAAGGAAGGTGTGACAAACTTCTAGGAATGCTCTGGTGAAAATTGAACATGCGTTTGCCCAAAACGTGATCAATTTAGAATTGGTGTTTCTTGTGGACAAGCTGGATTTGTGAAAGAATTTATAAATTAAAGCAAAGAGAGAAACAGTGTACATAGTTAAGGCTTTAGTTTGTTTTTTTAACAGCAGAAGCCTTGGACACTACTTCAAGAAAAAAAAATATTTCAGTAGACTTAATTCTATGGTGTTCTGTAACATTAAGAATATCTTCAAGGATACATATAATTTAGAGTTATGTTGAGGTCTGACAAGCAGCAACTATTTCATTTCTTCAGCATTTCTAATCGTATGTCCAGATTAATATGTACATCCTGAATGAGGACTTGGAACTGTAAATGAAATAAAAATCTCACCGGCTTTTATCTTGACAAAAAATGCAAGTTTTCCTTGGAAGCCTTTAATCTGACTGTCATCTTTTTTCATTCACAGCAGTGAGCTTGTAAAGAGCTCTGCCTCTGCAGTGAAATACTAATGAATAGAAAGAAGGTTATCATAAAGCAATGTTTGTTTGTTTATTGAAATCCCTATCAACCGAATGTCAGTGCTTTTGAGAATTAAACATTTTTGCTCTGAATTCTATGTCTGAGCAAACGGTTTCTATCAGATTTGGAAATGATAACGCCTGCTGTAATAAGTCTTTGCTCGTGCATGTTTTTCCCCTAAGGATAGAGAACTCCAGCAAAATAAAAAAAACCCAAACCTGCCTAACTACTGCTACCAATTCTGCTTTAAGAAAATCTATCTTACAATATTCTCAAAGCTCTTCATCAAAACCAGCTGAGACTGTTTTTTGTCTATTAAAATATGCATTATTTATGCTAAGAGACATCCTTTAGAACATGCTTTACATATTAAGAATCACAAGCACATAAAGCCCAACTTCTGACAGTAGTCATATCATTACAGCTATCAATAAGCAGCCAAAAATGTCTTGCTCTTTTTCAGCTTTCCATGTAAATTCTATTTGAACATCAACCCTCGAATAGGGGAATAGACATTAAGAACAGTTTACATCAACGAAAGCTGCTTATGGTCCAAATCACCGGAGGGAGATTTGCAAGCCTGTCAAAACCAAAAAAAGGTAAATAAAAAGCTTGTTGTTTCACAAAAAGCATTTGATGAAAACCATTGATTTATTTTCACGTATCTCTTATGTAAGGGGAACAATATCGCCCTGTTAGTGAAAACATACTGCCTTAAACACGGCATTTTCTTTGTTCTGTCCAATTCAACATCAGTTGGTCTCCTACATTTCTCACGTAAATGGTCTCATTGCTTTCAACTAGGGCTGTTCATGAGAGAAAAGTTTCAAGACAGGGTTCTATGTTAATTTTACAGTGTTTTAGGAAGTCTTTCCTAGTAATTCTGAAACAACTGAAGAGGCAGTTTATTTGTCCATACTCCACGGGCAACCTTGTGGGTCTTCAAATTCTGCAGCCTTTCTAACTTCAGAACATTTAGAAGAGAAAGATGTTTGGGATCCTGTCTTTCAGACGTAGGTTTTATTGTGCCTGCATTTTAATCATCCAGCTCTCAGAAGGAAGGAAAGATGATCCTATCCTTCTTAGATCAAGTATCCGTGTTTTCAGCAGTCAACTGAAATGGGTAAGTGCCTGTGAAAAATCCAAGTTGTCCATCTGAGGAATCCATTTAGTGAGTAGGAAACATAGTTACTGTTTGAAGATCAGCTATTCTACACAAGTTATTCTACTGCAAGAAAAAAATATGAAATAAAAGCTGTTTGCACGTGCTATGGATTTAGTCTTGAAGAGAGGGATAAGGTCGGGCTCCTGAAACAACAATGGGGTTGCAGTATCTATCACTTGCTTCCTTTTCAAACCAATGCCATATGTCAGGCATCCACTAGAAAGGATCCTGAATCTTGTTGAACAAACCAAATTCTCTCAGCCTGTCTTCACAGAAGAGGTGTTCCACCCCTCTGATAATCTTTACGGCCCTCCTCGGGACACGTTTCAACAGGTCCATGTCCTTCTTGTGCTGAGGACTCCAAAGCTGGACATGGTACTCTCTCCAAGTCGGGTCTCACCAGAGCAGAGCAGAGCAGAGGGGTAGAATCACCTCCCTCAACTTGCTGGCCACGTTTCTTTTGATGCAGCCCAGGATGCAATTGGCCTTCTGGGCTGCGAGCACACATTGCCGGCTCATGTTTCGCAAATCTTGTTCATCTAAACCAAGAGCTTTGAAAATTACTGGCTTTTCAGGTATATGCTTACTCTTGAGAATTTGTGCAGAATTTTATATCATCTCTCACATCTTTGAAAGCTTCACCCAAATGAGTTCTTTAAAAGACTTAAGGCCAAGGGATTGGATTGAACAAAATTAAGCTCAGAAAACACAGAACAATATATTTTTTCCACTCTCAAATTGGCGAGAAAAATAGTTTTGTTTTTCTTTCCTCTATGTGAATGCATTTATAGTTTCATGTTTAGTTGGCAGCTTTCATTGTGCACCAGCTTGTTTTTGTCTTTGAAGTGGCTGAGTTCCTTGATATCTTGAATAATGAGCCCACTATCAGTCAAAATAATCAGTCATTTTTTTATTTGTGAAATCATGCAACTGTATGTCCACTTGCTGACACACTGTGGAAATTACCCTACTTTTCAGTTTTTCATTGCCAGTTAATATCAGAATTACTGTGTAGTGCTCTCGTTATTTCTCCACTTTAGCCAGATAATGATGTTTCTACTTTCAAAATATGAAAATATTAATTTATGAGTTTTGTCTGTATCAAAAAGTTCATATTTTGGTTTTTTTTCTAATAAGGATAAGGTGTTGATAAGGTGTGAAAGGGGCAAAAGCAGTTTTGGCAGAAAATAAACCCCCTCGCGTTCTAACACTCCTCACTGAGATGGGAGGCTAGGTGTGGCTAGGCTTAAATTCTGAGTGATGCCCAATTCGCGACTATCAGTCCAATCTGGTTTAATATAAAGTATTAAACTATTATGATTTGGATACACTAATAGCAGGCTGCACCTTCAGTCTAGTTATTCTCATGAACTAGCACGGCCGCCCTCGAGTCTGCGGTCGCGTTCAGTGAGAAACTGAAATGACTAGCTACTTAAACAGTGCAGTTTATTTAAGCAACAGAAACACAGGTTCTTAGGATTGCTGGTGATAACTACACTGTCTGCAAAGCAAGTAAAAATAATGTTATACAGAATGCGCTACAAAGTTACAAACTATACAGCCTGGCTATAATTGTAGGAAAAAGATTCTCTAGAGAAATTTCAAAGTTTCCTGAAGAGGCGCTTGGTATAATCTAAGTCTTACCCAAAGGGGTCCCTATGGGGGGGAAGAAAGGCTCAGCCCGTCGACTGGTCCCAGGAGTCAAAGGCAGCCTGTGATGGAGTTCTCCCCTCACTTGTTCCCGATGGTGTCTTCCCGGACATCCCCCCATTCTTGGGACATATTTATACTATTTTTTACCTTCAAGGTGGAGTTTGAGTGACTTTAGTCATAAATACCTGTATTGTGATTGGTGTAATCATCTTTGAATTGAAGGTATAGTTTATGAAATATTCAGGGCACAGACTCAAAGAGGAGTGGTCACACCTTGGAAGCAGGTAGCCTTCAGGATGGAGGTGTGTTTTGGTATTGAAATGCATTAAAATGACATTATAATGAGCAAAGTTCATGCAAAGGACAGCATTTCATCAAAATTTGACAGAATGCTGGCTCTGGGTCCAACTAAGCCTCTTTATCTGGTCTCAGTGCCGTCTTCTTTCCCGATAGGCAAGGCCACGGAATCGACCCCTCGTGTAGTTTTGTCTGGGAACTGCAGAGACTGTGTTCCTTGTTGCCAGGTGCAGCTTGTTTTCCACCTCAGAAGCTTCTTGATTTTATGCTTTTCCTTAATGTATGAACAATGCTATACTTTTACATTTTCGGCTAATTTTAGTAATTATCCAACATAAGGATAAGTGGTTTATAATTGTAAATCCTCTGTAGCTCTTGGAACATTGATCAGAGTATTAATTTTCTGTAAAGCAAACCGATGATTAATATTGGCATAAAACCATCATAGTCAAGAAGAAATAAACTGGAAATTTGTCCACTCAGTGGATATTAAAAATGATTATTGTTTTTTTGTCCAGTTATGAATAGAAGCTGGAAAGCACTGGGAGTAGAATGCAGAATATAATATTCTTATGCTGTTTCTAGCTACCTGTACCTGACTTTCCTTATGAACACACTCAGAGGTTCATTATAATGCCACTGCTCTTCCCGAAGACCTGGTGTGGTCCTGCAGTTTTCTTTGCTAGTCCCTTCAACACATTTTGGAATCAGTTTCTCTCCCAGTCAGGCAGTGCCTATGCTGCTTCTGGGACCAAAGTGCAAATTTAAGGTCTCCACTGTGATTGTCTTCCACAGCCCACATTCCACTCCTAAAGGGTGCTTGGTGCAGCTTCCTTGCTCTGCTGCAGGATGCCTTGTGGGTCTCTTCATGGGAAATTTGCAGTCCCTCCTGCCTTCCCTCCTCCTGCCTCCCCAGGCCCTATCAGACAAATGTGTGGCCTTAACTTGCCTGTAGTCTGCTCCTGTCCTCTCTGACACTCTTTCAGGACCCAGTCCTGAACTTTTAGTGCTTTCCCTGCTTGTTAAATAGGTATATTCAAGATCAGTCTATTTAAGGGCATGCATATATTGATTCATTTGCTTATTGTAAAGATTTTATGTGATAAATTCACATTTATGTTCTTTAGGACTCTGAACACTGTCTTCAAAACAATTCTGATTTATGTTCTCTATCTCCTCGTCTCTTCACATTTTTCATTTATTTTTCCCCAGCAGTGGACTTTTCACTCTCTTTCTCTTAGTGTCAGCGTTGCTCCTCTTCCCCTGTTGCAGTGTGCAAAAGTCAGTGGCTATGCTCAGCTCGGTAGTATTAGATTGTATTACAAGCATCCTGACATTTTACGTAAATAATGTAAGCAGTGTGATGTCCTAGAGCACAAGATTCATTTCAAAAGCCTTTTTAAGCCTTTGCTGTGAAACTGTAATTTCAACCAATTCTCCTTCTGTCACTTACATACCCTCTCGGTTCTACTAGAAACCACTTTCAAACAATGCCTTACAGAGGGAGGGGATCAGCTTATCTAGCAAGAGAAAAAAAAAACCCACTCTAAAAAGGTGCTATTATACTTAA
Organism: Rhinoptilus africanus; assembly: GCA_013400135.1. Classification (NCBI taxonomy): domain Eukaryota; kingdom Metazoa; phylum Chordata; class Aves; order Charadriiformes; family Glareolidae; genus Rhinoptilus; species Rhinoptilus africanus. The sequence continues at coordinate 143,450 of VXBO01000669.1, forward strand.
CTAAGGTGCACACATCCTAATGAACTTATAAAGGAAAAAGGTAGATATAAATATTGTGTTGCAACTCTGGGGTCAGTATCCAGAGTTTCCATCCTAAAGTGCTCATGTTTAAATGATTTAATCCAAACCCCATGTTCTCACTCTTTTGACCCCAGATCTCAAAATCTGCTGCTTGCTAATTTTCAAGAAAAAGCCGAACCAGCTGCCACTTTCCCTATCCCAGTCTTTTCCTCCTTTCATTCATGTTTTTGTAAGGTTAATTTGCTGCAAGTTCACCTGACTGTGCCATTCAAAATGTACCATGCAGGTGAACACCAGCAGCGGGGTAGGCAGGAACTCCTACATGACACCATCTTTCCTACAGCTTACTGCAAACCTGTGCCTTTAGTGTTGGCAGCCTCAGCTCCATGTATCAAGGAAAAGAGGTTTATGTTACTGAGTTTCAAGAAGTGTTATTTACAGGTGCTTAGAGGCTATGATTTTTTTGGTCTACCACTTTACAAGTCACTAGTCACCTACAGTAGTGCAGTAAAAACTCAACCCTCCCAATCCATGTATCTTTAGAGGTTTAAATGAAATGTGTGCAACTTGGTAACATTTGGCAATAATGGACTTACTGGATGCACAAGAGAAAATGGCAGTAATCACTAAGAAAGGCCAGACAAAATGCCCATATGTGTCTGTCGTCTTTTACCATAGTAATTAACAAGAGCTGTGGCTGGTAAGAAGCAGCTTTTTTTGTAATGGAACCCTAGCCATTCTTATCAAGTTTTTGTACAATTTTTGTATGTATTCTCCACACTGTTTTGCTGTATGCCTATTATTTCTGTTTGGAAAAGCCAATGCACTTTCTACAGGTAACTTTGGTGAATGCACCAGTGCACAAACTGAGGCAGCTCAGAGCCCTGGGCAGCGTATGTTCCACTTGAATGGCAGATGGACTTCACCCTGGTCCTGACATGTTCTTGTCTGCTTCTGTTTGGTTTTGTTAGTGAATCCTAAACAACTTTCCTGGAATAGTTCAGCTATAGGCCTGACAATAAAGGCCACCGCTTAAGGACAATCTTCACTTGTTGACTAAGGAGACTTTTATAAAACATTCATGAAAAGTTGAAAGCAGTACCACATTTAACACTTCAGTCTTAATAACTGGGTGATTTATTAAATAAGATTATGCACAGAGGAGATATATCCCTAGAAGTAGAACCTCCAACAGTATCTATTTTCTGTACTTATAAAATATTGAATGCTTTTTTCAGAAATTCTAAGAGACTTGACAACATGATAGCTTGAGTTGCAAAGCTCCTTTGCTTATCTGGTGGAACACTGCATCTTGTAGAGGAAAAAAAGAATAGCAAATAGTTGAGCCAGTTATAAAAGTTGCAGATGTCATGAAAAAACACAGAAGTTTCCTCTTGCTGCAGAAACAAGGCACTTGCCTTGGAGAATGAACTCATTACTCATTCCTGGAGTAATGCTGGGAGGCTTCTGAGTGAATTATTTTGGCAATTGGTTTTGTTGCTGGAAAATCCAATTCTGGGTAGACCGAAACCTGGAAGGAATTGTGCATACACAGATATAATTGCACTCTTTTTACCATGGCACTTACAAAAAGCCCCAGCCACCACACTGTCAGGTTTCTAACTTCTGATGTCACATAATAATGTTATTAAAAAGTTTTAAAATGCTTCTTGTCATTTCACTTACAGGATCCTTCTGTCCTGTGTTTCCTCACTGCCTAAAACAGTATGTTTCTACTCCATGGGCTAAAATCTGTGTATTATGATGATTAATTAATGATATTTGAACATGGTGCCCACAGAAACTACCTAAGTTGGCCATAACTCAAGAGTTGTTGAGCCTACCTCAAACTGGAGTGATGATAAATCCCAGTTTACCATTTTACCCCTGCCTGTCTCTCACTTTCAATTTTGCCATTATGCTCATCTTTGGAAACAGAAAACTTTAGTAAAATTGAAAATGCTAGAGAGAAGAGCCACCCAGAATATGCATTTTCAGGTCATTACAGATGTTACTGTTATCTTGTTATTCTGTAGTATGATTCTGTCATCTACTTCACTTGTTAAGATGCTTGAGTTTTGATGATGATGATGATAACAATAAATTTTCAAAGAGGGAGTTAAGATACCTGAGAAAAATGAATATCCTGGAGAAAAAAGAAAACAAAAAAAAAAAAAAAAAAAAAGAAAAAAGAGAGAGCTACATGCAGAAGTGATCATCATGTTTCCTGTGATTTTGTCAACTGACAGGTTCACCTGGAAATTCAGCTGGATCACAATGGATTACTCTGCCTCAGAGCACTGGCGTAATTTTTTAACATCAGTATTTTCTGTGGTTGCAATAGAGGTGTAGAAGTACAAAATGGAGGATATATGGTAATAATTCAAATACACTTATGTACTATAAAAGATCTGTGATATTTAGCTGTGATATTTAGATATTTACATTTAGGTACTATTGCTTAATGCTATGCAATGGTACTACAACGATTACTACTTCCGGATTCGGGCAGTATCTTTACCTGGGTGAGCAAATTCAGTTTTAGAGACTAAAATATGAAAAATAATTACTGAAGAATCAATTTTAAATGTAAACTGAAACCACAGATTTTTTAAGTACATGTTTGCATCTCCTCATTCCTATTTTCAGAACTTTAACAGGTGTTCACTCAGGTACTTGTCTGTGTGAAAAAACTGTTCAAATGTTTGATTTTTATCTCTTAATATATCTCTTGAAATCCAGACAAATATTTTTAAAGCCAAATGTGCAAATAGAATAAACTGTGAAAAGAATAGAATCCCAGTGTGCTAAAATTTAAATTCCACTAGAAAATGAACATGATGGAATACTTCTACTATGAGAATACCATTTTGGGTTGATCCACAACAACCCAAAGTTCTTGTGTGTCAATCCAAAATGGTATTCATGTAGTAAGAGAGACTTCTAAAAGAAATCTGCCATTACAAAAAATGCCAAAACCACTTAGGTTTGAAAGGTTAGCATTTTAATAGTTGTATGCTGCCACTTGAGAAATAATGAAATGACTTGATAAAAGGAGGACAAAATGAAATGGCAAAAAACCTTTTTCATCTCTCCTTTGAGACTAGAGATTAACCTACATTTCTGAAACAGTCTCCCAATTGGCTGATAATTCTGCAGAAAAAGTTAAATTGTTACAGTTATAATTGTTTGGAAATTACACTGATGCTTGTTAGACATCTTCCTCTCAGGTTACAGCTACAAACCAGGCTGCTGATCTTCTGAATTGTACTGTTTCAGAAATATTTAAGTTTGCTGAGCATATTACGGCACTCAATGGGTGGTTGGTTAAACCTTTTCTACTGTCAAAGCCACAGCTTTCATTTCATATTTGATTAGCAATTACTTGTTTGTCTACTTTTCAGTTCTAGAACTGTGAAAAGCAGTGATAACTTTGTTTAAATACCTTAATGCTGGTTTCTTTCCAAAGGAACGGGATTTTACTTGAAAGACCTGAGGGGAAATTATTTGTTGTCATTTATTGTGAAAAAAATTAATGTTGCATTTGTGCTGCTCTTAGAAGGTCTATATGAAGTCTGTCATGGCCAGTGTTAAATAGCAGCTGACTTCATAACTTTTTAAACTTGCATAAGCAGTACTAAAGTTTTATTCCTCAGTATTTTCTTTTTGATAAAACCAAGGAGAATAGTTTGACTTCTGAAAGACTGAAGACTGAAACTATTTTGAAATTCTGCCTTTTTTGCTTGATAATTATTGATTGATTGATAATAGGATCATATAGGAAAGAAAAGGGGTTAGTCTTTTACTGATGTGCAGAATAACAATTGACATAATAAGTTATTTAAAATCAGGTTTTACTGGTCTGGCATCATAAATTGAATATAATCGATGGAACTGGCAATTCCATTCGAGATTTTCTGTTAACCTCCTATATTAATTCTTTAATCAGAAAGCAATTTAGATGCTATTTTTATAGCTAAGCAATGAAAAAATCTGGAGTTGTTTTGAAAGATTTTAGTTGATAACTTGTTTTTAAAAAAATAAACTGCCTTTGTTCTGTGTGATTTAATATGGGGAGATCTGAACAAACTGTTCTGAGGAATGTTCTTTAGTTGATGTTAATATCTGTGCTACAACTTCATTAAAGTATGCGTTATTTTTAAACTGTGAGCCAGAAGAAGAAATATGAACAACACAGAAAAACGGTATGTGAAAACAACAAACACAGAGTGGTCAGAAAGGATATAAAATGGGTGTCCATAACTTATAGGCTCTCCATAACTTACTAATAATAATAACTTACTAATGTCCATAACTTACTACTAATAATAACTTACTAATGTCCATAACTTACTAATGCTCTCTGACTCTCAGCCTATCAAAATATACAAGGCAGTTACATTTTATCATCTGCTAGTTGGCTTTATCATATTGGCAAGTGTTCATTCTATTCAGTTTATATGTCAGTAAATTTCCTAATGTGATGTGGCCTTATAAAACACGTACCTATAGGGAAACGGTGCTTTGAGTACTGCCATAATGCTCTGTTGTCTCACAGAATTAGTACAGTTGTTTAATGGGGTGCTATGCTCAAGATAATGTGCCTTTCCCTCTCACCTGGGAAAATTAGCTGATACACAGGGAAGGGGATGCATGGTCTGGGTATCTCTGCATATAGCACTCTGTACAAAGGAGACCAGTCTACAGAAGTTTTTTCAACTTTCTATCTGAGAAATTAAACCAAAACCAAAGTTCTCACTCAATCTCTCACCTGGAATCTATTAACATGCTCTGTACCCAAACAAAAAATGTAAATTTTCTTCTTTTTCAGGGAATAATTTAGATCTAATAGGAGCAGGTTGCTTGAAGGTAAACTGTTAAGGAGTTGCCATAGTGAATTTGACAATCCAGCATACCTAGCAACAGAAAGAAATGGAGACAGCTGGAAAACAAGTCAATAGGAGAATGAATTTCCCAATATCTTCATATAAATATCTTTGTATAAAATTGACTTCACATCCGAAGTTGTTTGCTAGCTGTGGGCTGTACTGAAACAGAAATAAAACGGTTGAGGTAAGAATCCTTGCTAATGACATAATGAAGTCTAGACTCCTGATGTTGAATGCTCATTATCAGCCCCCACTACCAAATGTTACCAAGGGTAGCATTTCAGAACCAAAATTTATCATGAACTCTGCTCCACCACTTAAGAGTTATTTGCCTGCCAGAAAGCCAAGTAGCAGGATAAATTAGCCCATGTTACTGACTAGACCCTTACTAATAGAAATATTCCTTAGTTAAACATGTAATCTTTATCATTGATAAACTGTACAAGAGAGTACTTATCAACTACAAAAGGAAAGAAGCACACAAAGACATTTCCCTGGGACTAGGAATTATTTACCAAACTGCAACACTGAGAAATATCTCTGATAAAACCGTTTTTTCCTGACACTGAAGTTTCCCTTTAACTAAGGCTGTGCTTTCAATCCCTTCTTCCCCAAGATCCACTCGCAGAGTAAAATAGCTCTGGCTCATCTTTACTGCTTGTGGTACATGAGCCAGCTTGTTAAGCGTGTTCAGTACCCCTACGCTACATTTCAGCCTATCCTTAAGTGAGTCAGCAAAAGCTATTTGGACTTTTCCCTCCAGGTCCAACTTGAGTAAATGTTGGCAGTGTTTCAGTTGCTTGTGTTTTTCATCTCTGACGGCCAGGGGCCCAAGGTAACATCAGTTCACGAAAGAGTAGTTGGAAAAGCTCATTATGGAATAGAAGAAGGAAGCAAAATAAAATCATAATTTTAACCCATCTTTTAACTGACCTCTTTCTACTATACATAGCCAATATCAAAGATCACCTCCTAAATGTTCCTGAAGTTTCTCAAACTCCATCTCCTTATATTCCTTGGTCTCTCTTGACAGTGATGTTCCTTGTTCCCAAAGCTTTCATTCCCCTTTCTGCTTTCTCCACCCAAATTCTGACTTTTGCCTCTCCTCCTTGCCTCTGATCAATGCCTGCCAAACCCCATTCCTGTGTTAGCAAACAGCTTCATTCTTTTTTCTCCATTTCCCTCTCCCTCCAGTCATGCTTTTCAAGTCCTTCCATTGAATCTTCCATCTCTCATGAAATCTGTATTCCCTATTTGGTGCTCTCTATGTCACCCTGCTTATAATCTTTACTGCTCTTTCTCTATCTGAGAGATATTGTTATATTCCTGCTATGCTTCAAGTTATTTCCTACCACCTATTCCAGAAAAAGCTTTTGGTCTGCCTTTTCCTCCAAATTTTTCCCAAATTATTCTTGTTTCAGTACTTCTTGTCTGTGAAACTGCAGTGGTTGCGGGCATTTCACAGAAAATGCTTGTTCCAACAACTAACAAAGCAAGTCCTTCCAAACCATGTAAAAGATCACATGTGCTCAGCTCCACATTCATCTTGCCTATCACTAAATATACAACCGAGGGGCCTGAACTCTGAACAGAGCTCCCCCATGGACTCTCTGTGAGGCAGCCATGAGAGAAAAAGAGGCACCTTCTTTAGGACCTGAATTACCATGTGAAAGTGTCTGTTTCATTGCACTTTCAGTAGACATAAGGTGACAGGTGCCTAAAGTGAGACAGAATGAGCTTAGGTCTGGCCTTGATGTATTAATGTGTGGTAAATAATCAAATTATTGCACTGAGATAATCAATTTATTCTGTTAAAATAGTTTCACTGCAGTTCAGTATGAACCTCAGTACAAGGAAAAGGGAGAAAATATTTTTCTAGACAGGGATTGAACATAGAAATATAGTATTTGCAATATTAGCAAGCCAGTATTTTGGAGGAAGCATATTCCTAATTGTTCAAAGTAACAAGTGAAGTTAGTTTCCCACAGTGAAGTAAATGCTACCTGAATTACCCATATGTCATGCTTGATTTTTTCCCCAATAAAAGAAGTGTGGAAATTTAGCTTACAGACATTCTAAATGTCACCTGGAAACAACAATGCCATGAGTAAGACAGAGGCAGAAAGGGCAGGTTAAGTACTTGGAGAAGGTAGCCAGAGGGTGAAGTCAAACAAAAAAATATCTGAATAAATTAATTTTAAAATTTTCTTTCAATTTTTAAAGTCTTTCCTCTCTTCACCTAAGATTTATTATTGCTACTAAGTAAGTTCAACAGCTCTGATAATATCACACACTGACAGATACTAGCAGTTTCTTCTGCTACAAATGCATTTCATATAACTAGGCCACTTTTCCCAGAGGTGTCTGAGGGAATGTTTTAGGATTAAAGTGAATCATGAGAGCATAGAATATGGAGGGACAAGTGAGAGTATATTTGTGTATGGCATCATTTATTGATTTCAACCCTCTGTTTATAAGTTATGGGTTCTGTATTATGCTTCCAACCTGCTTTTACTTCTCAGTTCCTTTTTGGTCTGACTTTGCTGTTTGCTAAGGAATACCCAGGAGAAGGAATGAGGGTTTGTTTTTCATTTAGACTAGCTAGGGACTCTCAGTCTCAACTTTCATCTTGAACAGGCTTGAAGTAGTGGAAGACACCAACAGGCTTTACAGGACTTACAGTGTCAAGTTATGCTATTTCCACAGAATATTTAGGGCCTGGAGTGATTTTTAAAGTTTTGTGAAAAAAAATCTTTCATTTTTCAACTAGAAACATGATAATCTATTTCAGGTCTTGTTTAGCTATCGCCATTTCAGAGAGGAAAAATGATGTTTTTCCTGTCTTCTACTTTTTAGTTGCACTCAGTGCTATCTATCCTTTGGATTATATAGTATAAAATACAATTATGTTGTTTATATTTCAGGACTGATACTCTATTGGCCTTGAAATTTGTTTGCACAGATTGATCAAAAGTGAATGTCAGAAAATCATGTGTCAGTCACAGCTAGAGATGTCTTATAAAGGTTTTTTAAGCCTTTTAGGTTTATGAGAACTTTACATTTCTCTCTCACAAGTTGACCTGTTACATGGATCTTTCTGATATCACGGTTGGACTGCTGTAGCGCACTTGATTGTGTGCTTCCAAAAAGGTTCATCTATCACCTGCAGCTAGAGCAGATTGCAGCAGAGCGATTGCAGGTGTGTAACGGGAGATTCCGCTTCTATTCTGCTTTGCTCTGTGAACCGAGTACTGTGAGTTTAGTTTCTTTTGTTTTGGCATAGCGTCTACCTTCAGAATCTTCTCTGTAAAAGCCGAAGGCTTCAAAAGTTTCCCCAGCCACAGAACCTTGTAAAGGGAGTTCTGCTGGTGAATCCACATAAGTCATAGGTCTCCATGGGAGCTTTGTGGCTCCCTTAGCCCAGTCTATCTGCAAACACTGCATGAGCACCTGGTGTGAGTCTTCCTAAGCCTCCCTTCAGCAGGAACTGAATCACATCTGCCCCTCTCACAACCTTTCCGAAGGATTTTGTTTGCAGTATGTCTTGACTTCTTATCTCTTATTATCACAGTGATTACTTCTTTTAATAGGCTTGAGAAATGTTTTTGGAGGGCTGTCACAGGGAAAAAAACCCTACTTAATTCATGTAGTTTAAAACAAATAAGGAGAGAAGGGGTGTATTGTTTTGTTAATGACACATAATCAACAAGAAATCAGCAAGCTATAATTCAGGTCCAATATCAGCAACACAACAGATAAATCACAATACTAGACATTTACAAAATGTTAATAAACACCTTTGTAAATACTTTCTATAATGAATCCCCCAAGCCTAATGCTCTCCAACATATATTCACCTTTAACTGTCCCACCCTGCCCCAGGCCTTGTGGGTTACCAGCATCTTTCCCCTTTCAGGGTGTGCAGGCTTCCACACCCCTCCCTCTGGGGGGAGACGTGGGTGCTCCAGCTCTGTGCCTGTCCACATCACGCCTAGGCTATCCAAGCACCAACTGGAGAGTACTCCATTGGTTGTGTGGGCAAAAAAGTGTGGGTCCCTGCGTGCTGCATCCTGCACTCTCACTCCACTAATTGGGTGCAGGCTACTCCCGGTGCCCAATGGGCTACAAAATACTGCTCTTTCGTTAACTAATGATTTTAATTTTAAATTCTTGATGTCTGAGGAATTTTCCCACTCTGAGGGACTCTACGACATGAGCCTCGAGTATGTGAGCACTCTTACTGTGAACCACAATGTTCACAGTCCTCAGTAACCTGCCTCTTTTTTTATTATTGTTGGGTAATCATTTTCACAAATGGTATTGCCAATTTAAAACAGAAATTCATGGAAGGACAGCCTTTAAGAATCTCAGCGGAAAATGTGCTTTGTATTCTTGTTGCACTAAACTTAAACTTTGCCTGTAAGGCAAAATGTACATGTTGCATTTATTTATTTCTGATTAATAGAGCATAATTAGCTTGGGAAATTCTAATCTAACCAAGATTTTCTACAAGCAAAACAAGCTACAGTTTCTGGCAGTGTAAGTGGGCATTGCTCTGATTTCTTTTAGAACTGGTTATTTATATCAGTAGGAAACAATTATACCAATTTACTTCAATCATATGCTAGATTCAGAATTCCAAAGAGTATTTAATTTATTAAGTTAAAAACTTGAAAAAAAATATGTTTCTTGCGATTTATGGGCCAAATCCTTCTCTGTTTTGAGAGAAATACACCTACTGCTGGACATGTACCAAAAGCAATCATCATTTATATATTATACCATAGGTGTAAGTTTATAATGAAGTGATGGTGTAGCATGTATGACAAGTAATATAAGATGTATAATGAATATTTCTATGGTAGTATTTTCTAGTAATGAGAAGTATCTTTCTACTTAGATTTCTTGTACATACAGTCATTGAATCATAAGGTTGGAAGGGACCTCTGGAGATCGTCTAGTCCAACCCCCCTGCCAGAGCAGGGCCACCTTAGAGCAGGTTGCACAGGAACGCGTCCAGGCGGGTTTTGAATGTCTCCAGAGAAGGAGACTCCACCACCTCCCTGGGCAGCCTGTGCCAGTGCTCTGCCACCCTCAAGGGAAAGAAGTTCCTCCTCATGTTTAGGTGGAACTTCCTATGCTCAAGTTTGTGCCCATTACCTCTTGTCTTGTCACTGGGCACCACTGAAAAGAGCCTGGTCCCATCCGCCTGACACCCACCCTTCAAGTATTTATAGGCACTGATAAGGTCACCCCTCAGCCACCTTTTTTCTAAAGAGACCCAATTCCCTCAGCCTTTTTTCATAACAGAGGTGTTCCAGTCCCCTAATCACCTATGCTGCACACTCTCCAGCAGTTCCCTGTCCTTCTTGAGCTGGGGAGCCCAGAACTGGACACAGNGACCGTGTCGAACGTCTTGCTGAAGCCAAGGTAGACCACATCTACTGCTCTCCCCTCATCCATCCATCCAGTCACGCCATCATAGAAGGCATCAGATTAGTCAGGCGTGATTTCCCCTTGGTGAATCCGTGTTGAGTACTTCTGATGGCCGCCTTTTCCTCCATATGCCTTGAGATGATGCCCAGAATGAGCTGAACGAGACCTACTTCTTCTCAGTGTGTAAACCTGATTCTGGTTATTCTTATGTGAAACTGAGATGAAGTTCACAGTTATTTACCATTTGCACTGGTATTTGAACAAATTACACTTGATAAACATTCTTTTATATTTAAAAAAATATTTTCCTTACCCCTAAATTTAGATTAATGAGAGAATCTATGAGATCTTCTCTGGTTCATTGGAGATTAAATTTGGCGCTGTGGACTAAGTTCAGAAGTGTTATAAAAGAATTTGTCAGTCAGTCATGTGGATATAAATTGATATAACTTAAATACACCAGGAGACATCTGATATGCAGGATTTAAACAGAAAAAAGAATCAGCAAGTGAGTGCAAAATATGATTTGGGGAATCAAGATATATTCTCATATATATTAATATATATGAGATATCAAGATATACTCCTATATATATATAATTCTTCTCCCCTGTTACCTTACCATGACTGTTACATACTCTGTATGTCCTGACCTTGATCTTCCTATAAACAAGCCAAGTGAGTTAAAACAAACTCATCATTTGCTAGGAGACAAATATTGGGGAGACTCTGTGTTTGAAACAGATCAGAGAGAGACCTTGTGCTAAATTTAGATGAGCTAAGGTTAAACCGTATTGATCAAACATTATGTCTTGAGAGAGTGATTCTGAAAAGCTTTCATATAATTAGTATTATATAAGCTTAGTAGAAAGGACTGTTAGGAATGAAGGTATCAGAAGTAATACTAACAGCCTTTGCAAATGCTATGCAGATCTTTGATTTGCCTTTGCATGACTTTGACCATCTCTGCAAAAGGATTCTCTAATGTTGAGAAGAATATTATGACATCCTTGTTAATGCTAAAACAGTTCTGGAAAAATGCTTGCAAATAATCCTTGGCCATAATGCACCATCTGCCTATGGTGTTACAGAAATAATTAATAATAAGACAGATGTGTAAGATCGAATGTGGGAATTAGAGGAAAATTTTAAGATAAAAGATCAAATAATGATTGCCAAATTAGAGTATAAAAATTTCTGTATGGTATTTCTGTTAAGCTGTGCTATTTGAGGAACATAAAACATGACTAACTGTATCAGCAGGTGTGGTGTAGGTGTAATGCAATTATACATTGACATTTTTGCTGAAGCTTATAAAGTATTATTTTGTACTGGCTACTAATCTAGATATAGACCTGATTAAAAATAATTGAAGGATCAGTTTTCTATTGAAAAATGCCTTTTTCCTTGCAATTTAAATGCTTAGCAGGAATGGATTGATTCTGAAGATAGTTTGGACAGACAAACATACTTTAATCTAAAAAGGAATATTATACTTGTTTTAAGGTTTCTAGTTTTTTCTTATGATAGTGTTCTTTGTTTTAATAACAAACATTTCTAAATTTATGACCAATTGTTTTTTGTGCATATTTACTACTTGATGCTAAGTTTAACAATTATATGCAAGTAATATTCTGAATACTGCTGATCTCGTTGGACAGATTTAATAATTTTCCACAAGCAAAACCCCTTTGATCATCGTTAGCTTTGAACTATTCCTCATATTCTGTGTTAACATAGACTTACATTACCAACACAAGACACGTTTTTTAGTTCCAGTGATTTTGTTAATCTCACTGCAATATCAGATTATTCCTGATTTCATATTTTGTCCACTCTAGTTTCTAATGTTTCTTTCTGGAAGCTTTTTGTGTTGGGTGAGAAGACGACAATTCTACTTTCAAAGTATCTTACTGACAGGACACTCATCTTGATAACGTAGATATTTACTTCTTGAGTACTTGCTGCCTGGGTCAAATGTATTTGCACCGACATCTCATCCCTCACATTCAAATGCCTTCTGGATGTTACATGAAAAGATGTAACACCTTATGTTGTCTTCTTTTGCAAAGAAGCACCAGAAAAGATTTTCCTACCTAAAACTCACTTCCTAACTAAAACATTCTAACATTCTTTCCTAACAATTTTCCAGTAACTAAAGGTGGTTATAGTGGAATGTATGGAAGCACTTTCAGAGTTGTGGCAAAGGACTATAAACTGGTACCAAAAATACCTCTAACTGAAGCCAAAAAGGGCAGACATCACTCTCCTGTCATACATAGTGGTGAAAATGTTGAGTAACTCACTGAAGGAATGGGATGTGTTTATTTGCTCCTAAGCGAGTAAAATATAATTTCAAAATGAATTATTAGAAACAGAGGAATGTAGAGAAAATTTCATCCACATTAGAATATTTCCAAGTTATCAGGAAGAGGTGCACAGTCTTCGAAAAACATAATATATGTAAGTTCCAAAGATATTAATGCATAATATGAAAAGATAGTCCTGTCTGACTCACAATAATGACTTACTGTGTTTCTTTCAATCTCTTCTGGGTTGCTAGCTACAGTAGAAAGTGATAATTTGAAGAATATAAAAAGGGAAAATCTTCAAAATACCCCCAAATCAAAAATGAAAACTTTTGCTGCCCAATATTAATCTATGTCTAGGTTCTACAGCTCTTGACCTTACGTGCTATGTCATAGAAATTTTCTTACAGATACAAATTGAGAGATAACTTTAAGTAAATGATCACAGAATGTTAGCTGTTGTAATTATGCAGCACAGCTTATCATGGATCTAGATATAATCCATATAATCAAGTGCTCTTTAAAATAAAGAATGATAACAAATATGAATTAAATGAATAAGGAATTCTCCGTATTCATTTAATTTTCTATGTTCAGGTATTAAAGTAAGCAACAGCCAAAAAAATAACTCAGTAAGCCATGCTGCACCTGAATAGCTTATTTCAGGAAACCTTCCACATAAGAAATTTTTTTCCCTACGTGTCAAAGAAGTAAAAATTAACTCTTGACTAAGAAAGTACTATTTCTCAGCAGTGCTTTCAGAAATGATTGAGAACTATACTCGACCCTGTAATAACAAAGACCATTTTGAACAAGAAAATGTCTTCTTTTCTTTTACATGAAATGAAAGAAAACACTTAAAAGTGAGACATGCAGAACCAGCTTTGTCAAATGGCTATAGAAAGTTTCTAGTGTGAATAATGGCTCTCTGGACGGGACTGAGATCCTTTCTGACTTCTATGCTTGCGCGGCAGCCACAGTTATGTGATGCAGACACAATTTAACAACTAATATGAATACTGGTGGCAGCATCAGTACCGAACAAGACTACTAAAGCCATCTAAATTGGTGACAACTGGATTATTAGTTGCATGATGAACTGTGCTGTCATGGCTAGAGTTACTGGTAACTGACCTTGGGGCAAAGTTGGTCATGTGTAAGCTATTTAGTGGTCACTACTATAGTAACATACTCCTGTAGAAGAGGAGGAATGGGATACTGTCATACTGTGGGCTGGTACACATTTTTAAGGTAGCCCAGTATGGTGCAAAAGCATAGATGAACAACTGTGGGTGGGTTGCTCCCATTTTTGTCTTTGCTGGAGGGACCACTTTCTGGAAATTATTTCAGTGGGGTTTCAAGTGGCAGCTGTGGTGGTTGTGAATTCACCACTGTCATTGACTTTACTCTGGGTGATTTTGTATGTAGAAATAACTTTCATATTGGTAATGCTGGTGGCTACCTGAATGACAGCAGATATGAGAATGGAGTAGGTAACGTACAGTTCCATTTGCTGCTAAACACTAAGGTAAAACATCTGAGGAAGAGGAACAGGGGAGAGAATACAGTGAGGAGGGAAACTGGAACATGAAAGAGTCTGTATCACAGAATACATCATGTTTTGGTTGAGATGCTTCAGAATCTATATGGTAGTTTTACTTTGCAATCCATGAGTAGTAGGTTCTGGTACAAAAGATGATTCAAGTATGAAACAGCAGTAGAACAGAGGTGAGAACAGAGATGCCTCTGTATAAGAACTCTCATAAAATTTTACTTCGAACAACACATACCAATAGGATCATCTGCAACAACAGCTGGAAATACTAGTGAAATTATATGCCGTGTGATGATGTGCCAGAAGCAGTTTGATCTGGGACCAGGTGGTGTTACTGGCGCGTAGTTGCCAGCATCTTGATAGTATACCTATTTGATAAAAATAGAACGGAAGGAAAACCAAAAGTATAGTTTTGGGCTGGTATTGTTGTAGTGTCCTGTTAATACCAAAATAATGGGCAAAGGTAAAACATGCAAAGTGAACTGTTTTGGATAATGGCATGTACCTGTTAGGCACAGGATCTATTATTGAGTTAAACAATGCAAGGGACTGTATTGATGGAAGGCATGTATCAGGGGCAGACTATAAGTGGCATCAACACAGCTGGATGGCTGAAGATGAGCCTTCTGGAGTGAGTGATCTGGTATACTTTGGCCAAAAGGCTAATGCAATCATAGAATCATAAAATGTGTTGGGTTGGAAGNTTTCTGGGCGGCAAGCACACATTGTTGGCTCATGTACAGTTTTTCATCCACAAGTACCTCCAAGTCCTTTCCCACAGGATTGCTCTCTATCACAATGTCCCCCAGCCTGTATTGGTAGCGAGGGTTGTCCCCACCCAAGTGTAGGACCTTGCACTTGGCCTTGTTGAACTTCAATGTGGGCCTGTATTAGATTATCAAACTAGGCCAAAACACAAGGGTGTGTGTGCGTGATCGTTCTGCTGTCATCCTTGTTAGCACATCCTCCGATTTGTATTTAGCCTGTGACAGCTAGCAACATCCCAGAAAACACTCAGCCATGGTCTGGGTTAGTGCAGGCCAGGTATTGTTTCTGACAGTTTTGTGCCTGGCTCAGGTGCAATCATTCTGTTTTGCGTAAGAAGAAAGTTTAAGTGTGTGGATATGAGTCGTGCTAGGTCAAGTGACCTCCAGACCAGGTATAATCTCCCACATTCTGCTCTTTATCACAATGGCTAACCGAGCTGCTGGACATTGGTATTTTCATAGCCATGGAATGGATGAGAGAGTGGTACCCACCACCAAGACATAATTTATTCTGGGAGTATATATATAGATTAGAGTTATAAATAGTGGCCTGCTGTTTGATGGCTGTGCCTTCCTTTAACCTCTGTTAGTCAATGAATGGAGAGTTGACCACTGGGGAATTAATTTCCTTACTTGACATATATTTATTGTGGCTCTACCCTGAACACTCAGAACTATCCTTCTAAAAGAAGTTCGGACTTGGTAAAGATAATTGAAAGGCAAAGGAAAAAAAATCTTTGTTATATTTAGGGATGACCCTGAATTAAAATCCCAATTCAAAATACCTTTAAACTCTTCAGACTGATAAGATGCATTCTTTTCAGAGGATGTTCCTAGAGAAGAGATTGTCTTATTCTTTGGAATGTTGCTTTAAAAAACACTTACTCTGAATTCACCATAAATATTTTAACACGCTTGTTTATGTTGAATTGTTGGCACACTATTTAAAAAATCTCCTTGTCTAATAATTAATGATTCTATTTAATTAAAAAAAAAAAGCATTCTCTTTTCCAGTAGTCATTTCTCCTTTCTGTCCTCTCCTAGCTTATAGTAAGTGTTTACTGTTTTAAAAACTGACAGTTCAAATCTAGCACAAACCCAAGTGGCACTAACAAGCAAATTGTTTCCATTTCTGAAACCTATTGTAGTAATTGCTACTGACTCCAGATACATTCCCTAGGCAAGAGCAGTAATGATAATTTGGTAACTTTCTTTTAAGTAGACTTCGTTTACAACAGCTAGCAGATACTTCTGCCTTCAGGGCTGAGGAGAGGTTTATGGACTGCAGTAATAGCTTCTCACTTTTAATTTTTCAAAAGAGGTTGCTTTAGCAGTGAGCAAACAGCTCTATGTTTTCCAAATGTTATTATTAATATCTATTTTTTTGAATCCTGATCCTTTATGAGGCTCCCAAATATGCATGTGACAAAACCCTTGTTAAAATTTCTAGACTATTAAATTAAGTTTCATACTAGAAAATCAACAGGGACAGCTTTATTTATCTTAGGATGAAGGTACTTGACAACAACTTGTTACTTTATTATTTACTGCCTAGACTGGAGCATCAAACTGTCATATTTGGGGAGCAAGACCAAGCAATATGGATCAAAAGACTGTCTATGCATTAAATAATTTATAAATCAATGCTAGTACCAGTATGCAGTTAACTGGTTCTTTTACTCTCCTTTTCTGTTTCATTTTAAGAACTCAAGCATCTGTAACAAATTGGACTTCTTAAGGATCCTATTTTAGGTTGGCATTAAAAAAAAAAATTGGTTGAATTGACAATGGATCTTAACATAAGAGGAAAATCTGTTCATTACCGTTCACAAAGATAATGTGGGTTTGAATTCTGGCTTTAAATTTATACCTAAATAATTTTCAAAGTGAAAAATATAAATTGCATATTACAATTACACAATACATTATATGCTTGTATATTTTTTTGAAATCTGAGCATGGATCATCTTTCCCTTACACAGGATTCTTCATTTACACAGCAGCCGAAAAGCTTGAGGCAGTCAGTTACCCATCCTTGCTGCAGTGATTACTTAAAAGTGATTTAAGTGATTTTAAGTGATTACTTAAAACCAGATACAAATAAACATGTCAAACCTTTTTTTGTGAGGGCTAAGACCGTGAACTCTTTTTTCCTTTACCCATGTGCTAATATAGCAAATGAGAAATATTTTTTAAATACTGTAAATTAATATGAAGAAGTAAAACTGAGGAAAAATGATAACAGTAATATAAAACCTAGTATAGGATGTGATCTGTTTATTTTATCAAAACTATTACAGTATGAATTTTGACACTGATTTATAAGAACTAAACCATGTGTTGACAGTCTACAGTGCAAGAATTATTAATAAAAACAGTGCGGCGTGAAATCTAAGTAAACAAGTAAAAGAGAAGCGTAGGTGGCTTACAAATGGGTGAAATGCTTAAATTAATAGATTGATCTAATTGCTAAATGTCATTTGCTCATTTCTTCTTTTCTCATGATGCATATAAAGCAGAGATCACTTTCCAGTCTGCTGTGTTTACTTGTGTTCTATACTTAAATAAATAAACCCCATGGGTTCTCAGTTCAGTAGATATTCCGCAAGAATATTTGGGCATCCCAGTGTTTTCTGCTGGCAGTACTGATTATTTCTTGATATCAGAGCAAGTATTGCAGGGTTGCCTACCTCCTGCAGACTTTTATGTAAAACAAGCCCTGGAAAAACAATCCTTTCAAGGAAAGTGCACAAAAACAAGCATTTCACATCTTCATGTTGGAACCCTAATATTTCTTAGATTTTTTTTGTCTTTATCACATTCTTGTTAGTTTAGAACATCAAGGGTATAGCGAGTGTAATGGCAACTGAAGAACTTATTAATGCCAAGAACTCTATCAATCCACTTCTCAACGAAAGCTTGTTCCTCATGTTCACTTAGGACTTACAGGTAATTGAAGGCAACCTTTCAGCTTTTCAGTCATATAATACCTAGCATTTTCAGAACAATTCAGAAAGACTTAGACAGTTGTTATTAAATATTCTAATTCTGGAGAGGACCACCTTTATTAAAACTGTCTCCATTTTCTCTTTTTAACTAAAGTGAGAGGGATGTGATGCAGAATTCTTGAATCAGATCACAGAAAAAAATATGCTACCATAAACCTACTATAAACAAGTGTATTGCTTTAATTCCTTTTCTGATTGTCATGGTTTCAGTTGGGATAGAGTTAATTTTCTTATTAGCAGCTGGTATTGTGCTGTGTTTTGGATTTGGGATGAGAGTGGTGTTGATAGTGCACAGATGTTTTTGGTTGCTGCTAAGCAGTCAAGGCCTTTTCTGCTCCTCACACCACCCCACCAGCGAACAGGTTGGGAATACCTAAGAAGTTGAGAGCAGAGACAGCTGTGACAGTTGACCCCAACTGACCAAAGGGATATTTCATGCCATGTGATGCCATGCTCAGTATATAAAGCTGGTGGGAGAAGAAGACAGTAGAGGGATATTTTGAGTTATGGTGTTTGTTTTCCTATGTAACCATTATATGGGATAGAGCTCTGCTTTCCTGAAGATGGCTGAGCACTTGCCTGAAAATGGTAAACAGTGAATGAGTTCCTTGTTTTGTTTTGCTTGCATGGGTGGCTTTTGCTTTACCTATTAAACTGTCTTTATTTCAAGCCACAAGTTTTTTCTCACTTTTACCTTCCCAATTCTTTTTCCCAACCCACCATGGGGAGGGGTGAGTGAGCGGCTTTGTGGTGCTTCATTACCAGCTGGGGTTAAACCACGACTCTGCCTGTCTATCTTTCTTTCAACCGCACTCTCTCATTCTCCCTTCTCATTCTTGAATAAGATGTCTAAATGGTAACCTCTTATTCACAATGACTCCAGTTACTTCCTGGTAATTGGTGTAATTTCTGTGGAAGAGTATCACAGAATAACTCCATTTTCTACTTTCCTTCTTGTACTTCAGAGAATTACCCAATTGCTCTTCCTGTTGAGTGGAAATCCTGAAATGGACTGTTTGTGTTGCAGTCAAAATTATTCTTGGTAAAAACAGCAGTCATCAAATTCAGCACAGTAGGATCAGCAGCACAACATTTACAGAAAAGATTAGGTATAATAATATAAAAAAGTTGCTGTTATATGTATGTTCTCTAGTTATTTCCTCTCAGTCTCCACTTTTTTTCTACACATGTTGGTCTACCAAAGTGCAAACAGTGTATGTTCTGTCTGGTCTCTTTTTATTGGGACTAATCAGCACAGATTTATGAAGGGGAAATCATGCCTGATCAACCTGATAGCCTTCTGCAGCGAGGTGACTGCTGTGGTGAATGAGGGGAGAGCCGTCGATATCATTTATCTTGACTTTAGCGAGCCTTTAGAAAAAGACTCCAGTGATATCCATGCTGACACAACCCGATGAAGTATGAGCTGGAAATATGAATGGTGTGGCGGACTAAAAACTGGTTGAACTGTCAGGCTCAGAAGGTTGCAATCAGTTGCACAAATTCCAACTGGAGACCAGTCATCGGTGGTATACCCCAGAGGTCGATACTCGGGCCAGTACTGTTTGACACCTACATTAATGACCCCAGTGATCTTTGATATTTTTGAGATGTTGTAAGTGAAAAAATAGTTATCTAAATCAAGTATGCATTTTAGGGATCTTCTTTCCATGCTGGGGACTTTGTTTGTTATGTAAGCAGGTATTTTCAATCCAAGACAACAAAGCAGTTTGAAAATTAAATAATATAAACAATTATATTTATTTAAAATATCCAAAATATATATCAACCTTTCAGAATTAGGCAGTCACAAGATGGAAAAAAATCAATTAAGACTATGATGGAGATTTTAAATTCTGCAACTTTGTTAACCTCATTGTGCATACATATTTTTGTATGTTGTGTAATTCCAAGTTTATGTTCTATCAGTGGGTGTCACACATGTATTTGACAATAATAAAAACCAATGTACGTACGTGTCACAGTAACGCGCAATTCCAGGATTAGAATGAAAATATACACAAATAGAGACTTCTTTCAGGTTGTAGATTTTTCATTTGTCCCACCCAGAATATTTCTGTCAACTTGCTGTTATAAAGTCACCTTTATATATAGATGCATTCTCAAGAAATTAGGGAGGGGAATTAGGAAGTCAAGAAGACAGACTAGGAGGAGTTTAGATTAGAATCAGCTTCAGATTTGACACATAAATGTAGGTATTTACATGGGGAGTGGATGCATCAACTCTCATTACAGTCAATGCAAAATTTGTTCCTAGAGCTCATGGACCCTACAATCATGGTACCTGCTGGCTAATAATTTCTGTCTACTCTCTAGGTTTTAATGAATGCTTATCTAGATGTTAATTGCCTATAATAGGAATTTAGACGGCAAGCCCACTTAGACATAAAGGGTTACATATCTTGATCTTGATCTGAGTCCCAGCCATGGAGATCATATCTCAGAAGCCCTGATTTCATATTAATAAAAAAAAGAAAGTAAAATCAGGATTCAGCTGCTGTGTTCTTTGCTCTCTGAGGTAAAGCAAATGACTTATTAATAATTCTATGTTTGATTATCTAATCATGACAGAAATGTACATTGATGTTTGTAGATAGGTCATGCTAATGGCCTAGTTCATGCCTGTGAATATTAGTTGTGTCTTTCAATTCTTGACATACAGAATTGGGGTTCCGTCAGGACTGCTTTATGGCTGTGGATTTACCTAAACTCTGTGAGGCCTCATTTTGGTGATGGCATTTCAGGCCTTGCTTGCTTGCCCTATTTTTTATTCATCTGTGCAGTCCTGTCCTCATTACTGTCAGTAATTATGATGCCTCCCTAATTTAATTCTTTTTTCCTTTTTTCTTTTATAGTCTGGAAAATGACCTTTGGTTTCCACCATAGGTTTATTATGTCTTCTTCTGTATAGGGGTTAGAGCAGAATACCTTTAACACATCTAGTCCCTGTATATCATCATATTGTGTTTTTACTTTGTTCCTTTGTTCTGTCTCAGGATGCACCCCTATGGTATTCACTGTTACTTCAAATTTTACCTGTGTCAGAATCATCCACATTCCTGACCACTATTCTGGATTTCCTTTTATTCATCTCCAGTGTATTTCATTTTGCATTTTTGTCTGGGAAGCTTACCATGTGTTATCCCTGGTATTTTTTTCTCGATGCTTGTTGTATGAGAAGTTACTTAGCACAGGCTCCTGCAAAACAAATGTGTAAAACTGTCAGTTTGAAACCTTCTGTTGTTCATTTGAACTTGAGTACTGTGGATGGCATCTTGGGGCCAGTTTGTTGCTGTCTCAGAAAAGACACGCCTTTTACAAATAAGAACTCTGCTACATGACAACACATTGAAAGATTCCAATGAAGATTGAGTACCTGTATTTTTATCATGAAATGTCTATATGATGTCAGCGGCAGTCAAGCTAGCTTGCTGGGCTGACCTTATTAGGTTTACCTGAGAGAGAAACTTCAACTCCTTACCCACTGCTAGGCTTCTGTGTTGGTAAAAGTAATATGTATTAATAAATTTGCAGTGAACAATTCTTACATTTAGTTTTTAAGTTAAGAAGACTAATCCTTGATGTTCAGCTCGAAGACACTGGAGAAATGACAGAGATGTCATCCAACTTTCAGAACCTGCAGCCTCTGATAGTCAAAAATAAGGGAATACGCAGGGTCAGCTTTGTTAAACATCCTGAAAGGGGCAATGCTTCCCTGGAGCAAAGTCTACTTTTCCTCTCCCTCTCTTTTTACTGGTTTACTGGTGGAAGTGTTCAGTCAGTGCTAGCAAGGGCAGAGTAGGAATTCTTTTGAGAGGGTTATGCCTCTAACTGTTTTTTCTCCCCTGAGATCAAAATGCATCTGGAGATTACTAGTGGCTTTTTATTTTTAACTTATTTTTCCAGCTCTACCTTATGAAGTCACTGTAGACACTGAAACATGACCAGGTTTTCTAACTTTAGGCAAATTTTTTCCAAGATAATTTGCCCCCCACTTCCTCTTGCAACAAGGTACTGAAATATCTTGACATTCAGGTCCTCTAGACTGAGAGTGCAGAGCATTAGATTATATAATTAAAGGCTAATGCCCATAAACAAAAAGACCTCTGGGGACCAGGAGGACTGTGGCAGGTGGAGGGACCCCAAGAAGCTAATCATTGCTAATGGAGTACCCTGACCTGGCACTCACAGCACTGAGAGAAGTCAGCCCAGGCAAGTGCCTCACCTGCAGACTACAGTGGGTTGCTGCCTACAGGGTACAGGAATTATTACGGGATGCAGGGGGAACGCAATTTTTGGATTTTGTAAAATTCATTATCAGACGTTTTAAAGGGAATTTTGGGACTGTGTAACACTTATCATGGGATGTTTAGTTTACCTCCAGCACCATCAGTGGTGCCTGATGATAGGACAAGGGGCAATGGGCACAATGCAGGAAATTCCATCTTAACATAAGGAAAAGCTTCTTTACTTTAAGGGTGACAGAGCACTGGAACATGCTGCTTAGAGAGGTTGTGGAGCCTCCTTCTCTGGAGATATTAAAAACCTTCCTGGATACGATTCTGTCCAACCTGCTCTAGGTAAACTTGCTTTGGCAGAGGGGTTAGACTAGATGATCTCCAAAGGTCTTTCATTCTGTGAATGGATAAAAGTCAGGGACAGGAAGTGGCTCAGATGTATTGGGGAGGAACAAGTGTGGGAAACTAAGAGAAAGGATAAAAGAAGCTAGATGAGTACACACAGAGGCTGGCAAGTACATTTTTCTGGCTGAACCCTGTGCTTGATCACTGCAAACTATCCTATATTCCTATATCCCAACTATCTCTTTCGTGGGTATATGTGGATGCTATGGAAATTCAACCTGGACTGGTTGGTGAGAGACAGAGATATGATTACCGGCAACTGAAGTGGAACCACAAGTCTCAGAGGTTTGAGGGCCTGAGGCTAGAGCAAGTCAGGAAGACCTAGGTCTTGGAGATGGCTACTGGGTAGGTGGAGTGTCTAAAACCAGCTTCTGGCAAGATTCCTCATGTGTGTATACTCCACTTGCAGATTTTGATCGTGATTAGCTGAAGAGGAGAACCAAGGCTAGGCCATTCACCTTGTTCATGTTTGTGGGGGTGTTCTTTTTGTTTAGGTGGATGCTATAAAGACCCTGTTTTCTGTCTGCGTTCATCCATGCATCTGACCATGCGTTTAAAGTGTGTGTGTGTGCATACAAATGCATGTGTACATGTTTGGCTTAGCCTTGATGCTGCCTGGAATGGGAAACATAGCACCACGGCAACACCACGTCTACATGTCTGGGTTGGGAATACTTTTAGGGTCCTGCCGACCTCTGGGTTGGGCAATCTCTAATAGACAGACACTAACAAATTAGTCTGTGTCAGCCAAGCATGCTTGTAATCCACAGCCCTGGGAAAGTAAAAAAAGACTCACAATTCCCAATTAATGTGGTATAAGCAAACACATTTCACTCACATTTCAGTTTTTTAGCCTATACATTTTTTTTTTTTAAATGGTCTCTACAGTTACTTGAAATAAAGTACGAGTTACTCTTGTTGGGCACGATTCTGATGATGAGCCCAAACAGGAGTAATCCCATGATCTGCAGCAAAGATGGAAGGATGGAAACAGATTCATAGAAAACATGTTTGGGGTGTTTTTTTATTAGTTTTTTAAAAAGGTGTAAGTAACTTCTCACAAGCCCATAGTAAATTCATATATCTAGGGGTTTATTGTGATCTTTTATAAAATGTAAATACAGTTTGGAGCATTCCTTCTTAGCTTTTTCTTTTTCTTTCTGTGCTGAGCTCATAGGGCCTGGAGGTCATGTTACCAGTGTGTTTTTAAGCTGCACACAATTACCCTCAACCCTGTAAAGCATTGCACAGCAGGAGAGTATTTATGACCTGTCACAATGAAAGCCACCGTCTTATGCAGCCCAACAGGAGTCCAAGTATAATGCAGTGGTTATGAAGAGTGTGAAGGTACAATGCAGGGATAACATATTTAAACATCACATTACTATGCCTTTGAACATAACTTTTTCCAATCCATATTTTCCACTCAGAAGTTAACCTGCATGTGTCCTCGGCAGGTTGCTGAAGTAGAAATTCTATTTATCTACTACCTATTATTTCCTTAGCAAAATTATCATCCTACATCCCATTATTTGGAGGGATTATTAACCTTAACTATTGAGATCCAAGGGCATTTCACAAGGTTTTGCACACTTAATCCTCATGGTGTCCAACAATTTGATTTTGTTTTTTATTTTCTTTTCAGAACAACCTGTCACATAGTTTTACATTAACTTCAAAATAAGTGTTCATGCAACAAAAGTTGTTCAGGTTATATGTATAATTAAATGGATAAATATTCACACCATGTGAAAATAAGAAAGACATTAAAGTGATGCAGCATATGAGAAAAGAGATATTTCTCAATAGCATAGCCCTTTCACAATATGACAAACAAATGTCAGTATGATAAATGAAGAATTTTAGTGTCATTTAATGACTTTCTGAAAGCACTTTTCCACCAACAATATCACTTTCATTTCTCCAGTAAGCAAGGGGAAGGTGATTCTCCAATAAGTAATGTGAAGGGGATTAAAAATAAAAATTATAAAACCAAAGTGGAATATAGCAAAGTGTGTTCTCAATTCCTTTTTTCATTATCTTGCTGATGTCTCTCTGTTTACAGTCTTGAAGATTTTCAAAAGTGATCTCTTGGTTCTACTTTTTGGGTGTTTCATATGAAAAACCTTTCATGAAGCTCTTAGTTCCTCTTAGTTCCCTCTCTTTTTTTTTTTCCCCCAGGAATCTAATGAACATCCATCCTTTGAAAATAAGGCATTTTAAAATTGTAAACCCCAAGTTATGGCATACTTTTAAAGTGCCAGAATGCGTAAATGTTTTCACATTAGTTCTGATATCATAGAAACTTGTTGTTATGAGTACTTCTTTATGCATTTGTCTGAAATCCGTCATGCTTATCATTAGTATCATGACTTTAGCATCTGAATGCATCACTTACTGATAGTTTATCCAACCTGTCAATGGTTTACAGCCAATCAAGTAAATATCCGAAGATGCTAAATGCTCTCTTTAATTTATGAGGAGATAGAATATCTGTTAATGATTTTGTCTCAGCAGACTAACAACTTTGGATTAATGTCAGCTGTCACTTGATTAATTACATACATAAGGCGGCAGATCACAGAAATTTTCCACCTTTTCCTCTTAGTATTTGTATTTGTTCTTCACAATTAGTCATAGTCACTCAGTGGTTGCATATGATGAAGTCAGCAAACCAAACATTAGCAGGTTCTTAAATACCAGTCAAACTAAATAGAATTTATTTAGTGCAATATATAGAAGAAAGATGGCAAAGACATTGCTATTTTTAAAATTAAATTTTTTATTCCTTTGTTAACTTGGCAGAGGTACCATTTCTCCTTTAAATTGCAATTACATTATTTTTGTTAATACCTAATGATGATGATGCTTTCCTCTTATCAGTACCTGGTTAATAACCTTTTATCATCGTTTTCTTAGTTCTATCTGACTTAATTTAGCAATGTAGGATTCAGTGATGCTTTTTTTTCCAACATAGGTGTTACGCTTAAAAACTGCATTACATATTCAGTGACAAAACCCAGTGTTTGTTCTGTTACTGCAAAACTGATTAAATAGAGTTTTGCAGCTCACTGTGGTTCACCAGAAGTAGCATTATTCTGTGATTCTTTGGGCACTGTGTGTTTACTGCTGATCAGTGGTGTCAAGAGTAAGAAGGAAAACTATGGAGGAAGATAGTATGGACTTTGGGGATGGTGTTTTGCAGCACTGCAGCATCACAACTATGCTGTATCCCATCCAGTGGAGAGGGCTCAGGCACCCTTCCTCTGTCTACGGAGCTTGCCTCTTCTGGGATAACGTGGTTCCTTGTCGCATGCTCTCAGTGTCTGCTCAGAGATACCTACTGCACCTGTCTGTTCCTAAAGCTTCAGGTGAAGCACTGGTTTCCTGAATGCCTGACTAAGATATGTATTACTAGAAAAGTAAGCTGCTACATTGAAAACCTAGACAAGTTTGAGGTAAAAGTAATCAGGAAAAGGGGTGAATTGTGAGAAGGTATTTTTCTCTAAAACACTTTCCTGGTTGACAACACTTGCTTTCAAATGTTTTGACCAACTAACTGGCTTCTATGGCTTTGTAAATCTGTTAGATATGATAGCATGAGAGTCATGCTGACTGAAATGCTCATTTAACTAGTCCAGCTCTTAGTGGCCACATATGACCTGCTGGATGACAGCTCGCTTTTATAGAAGATCAGGTATAACCGTTGGTATTTCAGTCCTTTATGGCTTTCAATTAAAAAGTGAAATATGTTACTCCCTAAATAGGAAAGGTTCAGCATTCTAGACACACGTATGCATCCTTGAAGTTATCCAGCTGGTAATTCTAGGAGGAACTCCTAGTTGTTGATCCAACACTATCATAAGCACCACCTGGGTGCTTTCTTTCCGTTCCTAGATGTCACTGAACTATCTATCTGCTCCTGAAAATCTCCTACAGACCTGTTCCTACTGTCCTGACTTTCTCTGTGATTATGACATCCTTTACTACGTTCTGCAAAGATGCCAACTGAGGACAGAATGTCTCAATACGAAGATGATTTCAGGTAAGCTGACCTTAACAAACAGATACAAAACCTGTCTATATAACCTGTCTTATTATCAGAATGCTTTGCAAAAATAGGGCAGCTGCCCCAAATATATGTATAAAACAAATACATACAACTCAGCGATTCATTTTCTTTTACACTCTAACAAGAATGAGGAAGTGTGAGATTTCTATTGTGGTTAATGTTGTTAGATACAAGGCAGTATTATAATACCATAGTGTGGAAATAATGGAAATAGTTCAGACTGAAATTTTGCAAGGTTTTTTTTGTTTGTTAGCTTGTTTGGGTTTTTATTTGTTTGGGTTTTTTTGAGAAACAACACAATAAGCCTGCATCATGGATACCAGGGAAAGGAGCTGAAGTTTTCACTAGAGCAGCAAAGCCTGGTGGGTGGAAAAACCTTTTTTGGGGGGTTGAATATTAGGAATTCTGGATTAGAGCATCACAAATTGTTGATGTTTCAATAAAAAAGCAAATGATGTCTTCAAGTATTTATAATGAAGAAACACAT
The DNA here is from genome assembly GCA_013400135.1 of Rhinoptilus africanus. NCBI lineage: Eukaryota > Metazoa > Chordata > Aves > Charadriiformes > Glareolidae > Rhinoptilus > Rhinoptilus africanus. Next base: position 170,658 of record VXBO01000669.1, read on the forward strand.
CTGAGAAAACAGGTTGAGAAGACGTCTTTCTTCAAATTGGGGTGGTAGTGAGCAGTTCAGCTTCCCCGTTCACTTTCTTATAGTGCAAGACATAACTTAGCCTAATAGTGCTAGAAGTAAAATTAAAAGGCAGATAAGGAAAAAGAAAGGATTAAAAGCTAATAATTTTACACTTAATATTCAGTCAAGCGACAAAAATCTCTGTTAAAGGCTTATGGAGGGTCAAAAGCTTATGAGGACTCAAAAGAAATTAGGTATTTTTATGAATAAGGTTATCTATGCTAGTTACAAATACAAAAAGCATGGCTTATGTCAGGAATTGAGCTACCCATTGCACAGCTTTCAGGACCACAGAGTTTTTAAAACCTCTGCCATTGTGGGAGTTTTGTGCTCAACTTGACTGCTTGGCTGAGCTAGGAACACCATTGCTCTGACTTGGTATGTCAAGTTTCACACACGTTTTGCACTGCCACAATGCACTGAGGATGAACAGTGGTTGTGGTATATTAAGGAGATATGAGTTGTGGTATATTTTCAGGCAGTTAAACAGAGTAGCACACATAGAACAGCTCTCTGAATTGTGATTTGTGAATTTATGATTTCAACCAAAAATTAATAATTTGTCATTTGCACTAAAGCATAGTGTCAATTGTTTTTATGTTTGTTTGGTTTGGTTTTTTTTTTCAATTCTACAATTCTAATTCAATTTTTTTCAATTCTACAACTTCCACAATTACTTTAAGGGCTTTTAATAACCGAGCTTATAAACCACCTTAAAGTGAGTAGTTACACATTTCAGTTATAAATGAGTGACCCTGCTTGTTTTTGTTGATGGTATATAGCTTCCAAATTTTTTTCCTTGGATTTAGATTTTTTTCCCTTTGAAAAACTTCATTTCTTTTCAAACTTTCCCTTTTATATTTTTAAAGCAAATAGTATTGAAATCTTTCAAACCCCTTATGTGCTCATATAAGCCTCTTTATAGCACCATGTAAAAGGTATGTATTTCTGCAATATATTTGCTTTTGAAAATTACAGTGTTTCTACAAACACTGTGATAAACATTTTGAAAGCTATTTCTAACTCTGCTATTCTTTCCTCCTGGCTGAATAGGAACAGATAACACTGGCATGAAAACTAAAGCTCTCAAATCAAATTGTTGTAGCACAGATTTGTACATGCTCTTTAAAATTTTATTTCCTGCAATGGGTACTGAAGCTTTAAATATTAATGTGATTTTAATATTGCATAGGAAAAGACAGAAGGTTGAGACCTTCTTATATCTTAATATAATTCCTACAAAGTAAGAAACTGTTATGTATTATCAAGACTTGATTTAGCTAGTGCCATGTCAATGAAAAATAACAAATCTGAACACAGTGCCATGAAGAATGTTGAGTTACTCTTTCATTATTCACTCCAATCTCATAACTTCAGTGGCATGCAAGGCATGAAATACATTGTCAAAAATACATATTTCAGAATACAGTACTGTTAAATATTTTATCCAATTGGCAACGGTGCTGCAAAATACTGAATGTTAAACCGAGCCCTGTTCTTGGAAAAAATGACATTGCACTGTGCTTTCCAGCTCCCTTTCTACAGATAAAAGTTTTCTGTCCGCATTTTCTTTTTAAGTAAAGTGAAGCAAGTCTCTCTTTTTTTTTCTCTGTTTTTTTTGGTGAGTGTACTGAAGAAAGTCTTTATCACTGTAGGCTTATAAAGGCTTTACCTTTGTAGGTTGCTGAAGTCCCTAGGACATGAAAGGGAACTTTTCACTCTGACTACTGGAGTGTGGATTTGACCTCTAGTTAAGCAATGGTTTTCTTATAATAGAAAGTTATATTTTCTTAGATTGGTAGACAGTAAGGAAATTCTGAGTGACCATGCAAAGGAGAGATTACTTACTGTAATTAGTAGTTCAGGATTTCATTATTTCCTCAGCTCTTAGTAAATCAGAACTACTCTACTCTACACCAGTTTTTTACTATGTACCTTCTCTGCCTGATTATCTTGGTTTGTCTATGACACTTTGGACATTTAATGAAGTTCTTGGCCTTCTTTAGCTAACAGCCCAGTATTTTCTCTGGGTGGTCTCTCCTACCGTGTCCTATACCACTGACATTTGTGTGCATTATGACCACCAGCACATTTTAGAAGACTGTACAAAAGCCTTTTAAAGTCTTCATTGCATCCAATACAGGCAGAGGGCAAAAGTATCCTCACTGTTCACGAAAGCATATAACCAGATTCTTATAAATCTGTAGACAAGATTTTTATATGTTGTGTGCAAAGGGATTTTTAAGAAGACACTTAAAGGATAATACTGAGATGACTTTATGTATGTTTAAGAACTTCTCCCAAGTGTGAGGGATAGTGTGGAAGAAAGGATTTTCTCTGAAAATCTGGCAAGTGACTCCTGAAGGAGACTACGTAAAATGTCTTACTTTGATTCCTCTGCCCAGCCAAGCTTACTTTACTATGAGTGTGATTTATAGTTTGAACATATATAATCTTTCAACTTGTGTTCACAAAAGAGTCCTTAACTTGCTTAACCACTCATATAACCTAAAGTGTAGACAGTAAGTGACTATGGGCAGGGGAAAATACAGAAATTTTGTTCAGTTGGATAGCTGGTCACATATAAAGTGTAAGTGTGTACTATGTGCTGGACAGGTAAAAGTTGCCAGCATGCATGGTCTGCAGACACTTGCCTGACCAGCTGAGGATGCCTCCACAAAGAAGCCTGCAGAAAGGACTCTTGTTAACACTCCTCAAATGGTGACTGCCACCCTGTCGAAGAGCTTTCTGGTTGAACTGTACCCTGTTCCAAGGACCCAAACACATTGCTGCAGTTCATGTAATAAAACTGCAACGTGGTGGAATATGGAGTGAGAGGTCTTCTCTTTTACTACCTAGCTACTATCTTTTTATAGCTTTGAAAATAAAGGCTAGCATCTCAAAACCACTATTTCTATCACTATTCTCATTTATTGGGCTTTTTCTTCCCAAAAGCTAACTACCATGTAACTTCCAATGAGCTTGAATTAGTCCACATCACAGATAATGAGAAAGTTGATTATAGTTTTGTGTGGGATGCATCTGACCAGATTTTCATAAAACTAAGAGAATTTTTGTAAACAGCTTGCTCGATGGCAGATATACTTTGAGTTGGGCAATGATTCTCTAGATGGTGTAGTGTTCTATCTGCATTACTCTATTAATAACCATTTGTTGCTATTTCTGGGCTCAGGAGCTCTTAATTAGCACCGAGTAAGTGAAAGAGCTTTTTGAGGGCTTGGGGGGAGAATTTAGTTCAAAATTATTTTAAGTCTTTTTGCTTGTACAACCTTTATGCTAGGTCAGAAGTATGCAAGAGAGATCATAGGAAGCTGACATTTGTATTGTTTATAGAGGGATGAAAACTAGTTTTAAACAAATATCACTTCGGTCTCTGTGCATGCATCTATTGCCTATGCAGACATATTAGGTGCATGGGGCAAGGATTTCATTTCACTACTTCAGAAGCAATGAATTCCTACCTTGTCATTGCAATTTTTCCCACGTTTTCAAGTTTCTCTGTTTTCAATATCCTAGTAAACTCATCTCTTCAACCTACTGCCACAGGCTGCAAAACACAGCAACAAACCTCAGCTGAGATTCACACCTAATGAAAACATAAAAGGTAAGGGTTAATAGCCACAGCCCTTCAAAGGGGTCTTTAAACCCATGGGCTTTGCATGTTTTGGAAGAAGCTGAGACAATGACATGATACTGCTTTTACTTCCTTTGTGGTCTACCTTGTTTGTAGTCATAGGGAAATTTTCCAGAAAAAATATCCTGGAGGAGAGCACAACCTCAGTAGCATTTTTGAATACTTCCAATACTTACTATGATTTTCCTAACTAGTGAGCTGTTAAAAGATTCCTACATTTTCTAATCAGGGTTTAAACAATGGGCTAAATTGTAGCATAGAGAGGACCCGAGTACCACCAAGCTCGGTATGATTAGAGGTGTGAAAATTAGTGTAGTTGTCTATAAACACACGCTATCAATTTAAACAAATTAATTCACTTTATGTTTGTGCCTATTCTGTATTTGGCTTCTGCAGCACCTCCTGAAATTTTGTTTGGCCACCCTTGAGACGTATAAAAATATATGTTAAGGCTTCCTATATACAGATGTTCAAATGGGCTTTCTTACAGTAACTTTTTCTGAGTATGTCTATGCTCACATGACCGCATACAGTGCTGCTTTTAACTAATTAGTTGGTTTGCTTACCACAGGATGCCAAAGCTGTTCCAAGGATGATAGCCTGTGCTGTGTTGCTGTAGCTAGCCTGCTCATACCCAAGACTGGGCGGGCCTGCATTGCAGCAGTAACTTCAGTGGGTACATGCCCTTAGAAAAGTGGAGTTGCATTTAACCAGTCAGGCAACACAGAGAGAGGGTATCATGTCACAAAAACAACTGCTAAATTGTATTCTGATAACAAGCATAGCTTGGAAAGAAAACTACAGAGCAGTGGACATGCTTTTTAAGCAGCTCAAGCGTGGCTCCTAGCCTAGGATGACGTAACATAAAAGTGACAAGGACATGTTGGCTTGGTTGTGGTAAGCTACTGGAATGAGTTTGCTGACATAATTGGGTTGTCCTAAGACTAAACTTCTTGTCTAGCAGGAGAATGGTGCAGCCTTGCTTTCATCCTTCAGCCACTCCAGAAAAGACTGGGCTTTCTGAAGTATATACCAGCATGTTCTGAATTTTTTACCTAGGAGATTATTTTAGCATTACAGGAATAGGAAGCATAGACAAGTCATCCCGATAATATACACTGTTAATGAAGAATAGTACTGAATTAACAGAACTACTAAATTAAAAGAAAAAGTAAATTACAGTCTGTTTGCAGGAATAAGTTAATCAGAGCAGGGTCAGGCTGACGCTGAGAACTTTTTTTCAAAACATTATCTGGAAGTTTTGTTCCATCTTGTATTTGCAAATATTCAGCAGAGCATCTACCCACTGGTATTATGAACATATGTGTATGCATATAAAAAAGTTGGTGTTCACAATACAGTTTGCCTTCTATTTGCAGTGTTTTGTCAGAAAAAAACCACTCTCTAAGCCAAACCAAAACAGCTAACTAAACAATTCTTGAACATGTTTTGCTGATATCCATAAAGTAAAAAAACCCAAACAGATAACAATTATTTTTACAATATATTTTTATTACTAATACAATTACAACAATGATTAAACATAATGCCATGCTCAGGGGACTTGGGTATATGGGTGTTAGCAGAGAGAAAGTAGTTACCCTTTTACCCTTACACTCTTCAACTCAATAAAATGAAATTAGAGTTGTAGGAGGATAACAGGATTATTGTAGAGTCATCATTTCCTGCAGCATTTATCCTTTAAATTTGACCTTTGCAGGAGTTCATTATGCCAAAATTGATAGATCATGTTCATGGGAAAAAGTCATCTGGAATACCTGAGAGCTATTCAGCTAACTAAATAACTCAAGACAGTGCCTGTATGTATTTAAAATAGATTTGTATGTGCCTGCAGATATACATATATATATATATATGTGTATGCATATAAATACTCAAGACCCATCACAGTAACATTTTTTTTAATTACCAGATTTAGTTTTGATGGATACAGTGTTTCAAAAAAGAAGGAAATGACAGAAATATGCCACCCCAGTGTAAACACATGTCACCAAATCTTCATAGCAGTGAAAAAACAGTAGATTTTTCCTTTTACTCCTGTGTTCCTGATCTAGATAACTGATGGGATGAAAAGCATCAGGAACTAAGGAAGCCTAATGTGATACCCTCAGGAGGATGGAAATACTGGAGAAAAACAATGCTCTCAGTTTGATCACTCCCACCAAGGGAGGTGCTTCCAAGCCTTCAATGAGTGACGAGTCTGATTGCAACTTCAGAATCACTTCTGAAGAATTACAGAATAACCATGACGCAAGTTCCTTCCAGCAATTGTAATATCTTTAGAACCCAGTGGTCTGCTTTAGTCACTGCATTGAAGTTGAGTTTAAAGCCCATATCAACTCTGCCTTGCTCATCCCAAGACAACTCAGTTCTCTGGAGGAATAATGAATGTCATACATAGATGTCTCTCATCCAGATTATAGTTTCTGTAAACAAGCATATCACTGTCCAATTTATTGTAACTGAGCCGCCCACTGTTCACTTTCATGATTAAATGTTTTAATCAGCTGGTTCTTTTGTGAGATCTAACAGTCTACCTGGGATACTAACTTCTAGAGAGTTCAGTGACCTCTTAAACTGATTTTTTTCTCTATTGAGAACCTTAATAACTATTTTTTTAAATCTAGTTTCTTGTTATTCCCTGTCTTTCAGTTCTGAGGTTGAAATGACAATGTCAAGCTGCAACATAATCCATCAATTTATATTAAAGGATTGTGAGGAGGTTGTAAATCAAGCAAAAAGCTTCAAACCTTAAAAGAGTTTACAAGTTCAGTGATCGAAATGTTTATTACTGTCTCCCTGCTACCCTCCCCTTCAAGTTAAGGACAAACTCCGTGTTGCTTCTGTAAAATGACAGCTTTGGAAATTCCCTTAACGCACTGAAGTGGCGGTGGACGCCTTGAACTGAGGCAGCAATTAATCATTGACATCTTTGAATGTTTTGGAAATATTTTTGATTTTGTTCCTTAATATTACAATCAAAAAGAATATGACCAGTAAAGTGAAGTGGCAGTGTACATATTAGAGCTCCCTAAGCAGAGAGGAGGGAGATGGGACATACTGAATGCTCACCTGCCTATTTTTAATCGGAGTATTCATCAGATAATCCTGTGATTGATTCAGTTTCAACTTTTTTTATTTTAATATTTGCTGGTGACATAAAATTGATTAATGTTCATTCATTGTGAAAACTATTATCCTTTCACTTCTTTGCAGGTGAGTTATTTTTATACACTCACAATATACTGATTCATTATGTAATAAGTACAATGTAGCTCATTACTTTTTAAAGACATGCTTCGAAAGATATAGTGGATTTCTGACTTTGATTTTTAGAATCTAATCCTAATCTGTTTTAATGTTTTATATTTTCTTATCACTACATACAGGTTATACCACAAACGAAGGATCTCATGTTAATTCCTGGAGACCAGGTATTTCAGATTCTTTTTGCCTGGATCAGAATATCTCTCATGAAAGTGAGCTTGTGAAACTGAGATCTCTGACAGTTTCATTCTTGGGTTAAAATTAAATGTCTTGCAAATGTCATGTATGAAAATTAGCTGGGGTAAGACTTGTTCTGATAAACATCTTTGCAAACTTAGTTACAAAGTGTAGATTAAATCTCTGCAAACTTCAAAGCTCTTTGTGCTGGGACTTCTACTAAAATTATTTTAATTTCGGAATTTTTTTCTTGTTCTATAACAAAATATATAATTAAAATTGATTTTGATTCAAATTAAAGATGGTTTTAAAACTAAGATGTCTGAAGATTACAGAATGACTGAGGGTGACTAATATTAATTATTATTGGAGATAATGGGTCTGTATCTTGGGGCTATATTGTACTTCAGTATTTAGTACCTGCTCAGATGACACCAAGTATTTCTGATGGGGATGCTGTTCTGGGGAGACTATGGAAAAGCATCCTTGATGGATTCTTAGAGAAACCTCTTTTGCGTTTCAAGCGTTTTCCTGTTTCGTTTGCTACCTGAAAATTTACATATATTAATTTCAAGTAAATGCAGCATAGGGTAAAAAAATAATAAAAAATATGGTTGTGTATTGTAGTCACACATTTCATTTCTATTATATGCATCATAATGGGAAATCTATTGTGACTTGAGGAACTTTTTCGTCATTACACCAGAATTGTAACAATTGTACTGCTTCCTCATACATCCTAACATTTTGAAGCACTACCAGCCAAAGTAATACTTATAGACGTCTAGCTACTGATGTGCGGAAACAAACTGCACAACTCAAGGAGAATTATAAAGCAGATATGTTTATTGCAGCGCTGGGTGCAAGAGGGATCGCGCCTCCAAACTTGCACACCATAAAGGGTTAGTTAAGCAGCTTATATACATGCCATATATATATATTCACAAGGTTTTCGGGAAATGATTAACATGTTAATTATTTTTCCGGGAACTCATTACCATAGCCTACCACCCACTCCGATATGCGCATTATAGTCTCTCGGTGGTCCTTCAGAATCCTCTGGTAATCCTTTACTCCTCTTTGTTTTGGTCTGCTGTCCTTATCTGGTTGTCAAAAGCCTCCCTCCAAACTTGGTCTGGCTGAAAACCAGTTTGTGTGTCTCAATGGTCTTGTTCTCTTTGTTGGGTGATAGCTGTAGCTCCAAGACCAGTTCTAATCAGATGGTTACTTCTCACAGACAATAGGGCCTTGGACAGCCATTCCAGTTGTCTCTATGGCTCCAGATGGCTCTGATTGTCTGCCACTCTAAGGTAGAGCTGCCCTAGTATCATCATTCAGGAGCCTCTTATCTATACTATTCTTGCTATGCTATTTGTTATGTTGCAGTGTCTAACTGGATGTTGTTTCCCTGTATCACTACTCTCTTGCATACTTGTTCCTAGGATCTTAATTTTCCTGCAGAGAATAATATTGCACTGTCTAAACTTCTATGGATTAACCTACAGACCAGTGACAGTACGGATCACTCAAACACCATCAGAGCTACAACACATTTATATAATGTTATCATATATTTGAAAAATCTCTTAGCTTGCTACCTTGACAAAACTTCCGACTGAGTTTCTTTTCCTGTAGTTAGTGGGCAAAGGTCTTTCATTTGCAGTGTCTTAGACGTTCTTTCATTTGCAGTGTCTTAGACGTAATGTCAAAGGTATATACTGGGCTATACTAGCAAGAACACAGCCACCAGAATTCATTATACCAGCTTTATTCCTCCAGAATATCAAAACCCCTCCACTGACAACAGAGAATTTGCCTGGATTTAATCAATTTTAGTGCAGTGAAAGTGGTCAAGGGAACATACGTTTTAAGGATAAAAATAGGGCATCATTGTACTCATAATGAAGACAATCCCCAAGTTGATATTGAATGGAAAGATTTTGGCTCTCTTTGAGAACACTCATCTACTGAAGCAAAATTGTAGAACAAGGAACTCAGGACTTTACTTCTTAACGTCTTTCCTTTCAGATGACAATGATAGGAAACTTCTCTTTTGCTTTGAAGTTCTTAAAATACGGGTTGGTAAACAGTTGTAGTTCTTTTCATCACTGAAGATTTAAAGGCCCATCAGATACAAGGAACAGGATGACATTTGTCACATTGTTGTCAGCATTGTCATCTTTTCCTCTTTTACATATCTGTATAACTGACAGCAACTGTGGTTTACATACACAATTTGTATGCAGCATAGTGAAGTATTAGAATCTACCTGCTTTTTTGAATGGTAGCTGATAAACTTTCTATGACTTCTCTAATTATTTGGTGTCCTCTTATTATTTTACCTTGAGGAACACAATAGTCCTCCTTTGGGAATGGGAAGAATAAACCATTAGAGTGAAATTCATTGATGGGCATTATCTGCTATAGGGAAGCCCTAACAAAGGTGTTATCTTATGTTTTAGTATACTTGGCTGCTATACATAGCAAAAAGGAGGGAGAAGATGTTGTCCAAGCTATGCTTAGGTTGATGCAAACTGGTGAGTATTTTTCTATGACAATAGCCCTTTACTTGAAAAGCATTACACTTTTAGCAAAGCAGAGCTGTGCATACCATTTTTTGCCAATTTCTCAACTGTGCGGAGTGCTGCAATTCTATCTTCAGTCTGTGAGTCATGCACTTCCCTTTATTTTTATTCTACCTCTATGTTGGAATCACTTATTTCTCTGTTTAAGGAGTCTTGAGTTTTGCCCATGTTGGAAGGAGGACTTTTGTGTATTTTTAGTTGTGTTCTTACCTCCCCCCCCCC
>VXBO01000669.1:180654-200847 GCA_013400135.1 Rhinoptilus africanus
CCCCCCCCCCCCCCCCCCCTAAAGGGTAGATTAGAAAAGCACAGATATTCCTGATCATGGAATCACTCTGGCCTCTATGAGCTTGTCATTCTTTAATCATTATTTCTGCTCAAAGCAGAAATCCAGATTCTATATAAATAGGGCTATACAAATAGGTCCCTGGGAGTCAATTAATTCAGTGAATGAAGTGCTATAGACACTTTGAGTAGGCCAAGAGCTTTGGGGAGTTGCCTCTCCCTCCCCCTCTTCCTGACTGTAAGGGGGACCTAGATGGCTGGCTTAGGTTAGCAACAGAAAGGCAGGTGAGTGGGATCCTCCACAGGTGCTTCAGTGATTCTGGAAAGTGGGATGCTCCTGGGAAGGCTGGATCCACCACCAAAGTTAAGGAATGAGAAAATCTGCACCTAAACTACAGCCCTGAGCCAATCTCATTGTATCTGAGCTGGATGATTATGAGTCTATAACAATCTGGGCATACCAAACTTCCCTGTTTCCCAGTGCACTCTGGCACCAAGTGCTTAGCAATGTCTGTGAGGCAATTACTATCACAAGAATACTTAAAAAAAGGAAGTCTTTTATTCTATGGCTTAAAGTAGTAAGTAGGTCAGTATCTTCTCCCAGCTCTGCTTTGTTCCCCTCCCCCTCCCCCCCAGCATGTTGTGTGTGATACATTTCTCAGGACCAAGTGGGTTCTTTTGCTTGAAGGAGTTCATGGACTGCAATTTGTCATTCTGGAGCAAAGGCTCGGCATTTCCTATTTAATTCTCTACAGACAATATGGCTATTTTGACATTGTTGCTACCTTATTATTTCAGCTAAGCTTTTGCTTCTGACAAATAGCAAAATAGGCCATTCGAAGCCGCTAACAATTTCAGTAGTCTTAACACAGTACTCCCTTAAACAAGGGATGCTTCTTCACAGCTTCTCTTTTTCCTCCACCAAAACTATTTTAAAAACGCAACCAGCTCAGGAGGTTACACCACATTCACAGCAATTTTCACTTAATTTGCTCACAGTCATGGAAATTAGTATAGCCCTAGGAGGACTTATTCATCACCATTTATTAGGATGCTTTGCCATAGAATAAACTGCAGTCCCTCCAGTTTTGTAGCATGAGGAGTGTGAGTGTTCTTGGAGCTGGGAATGCTGCTAGGAATACTAATAGGAGAATCCTCTTTCTGATGCTCATCTTGTCTGAAATTTTTGAAAGCGATCCCTAATGTTTGTAAGGCACAGATGCTTGCAGTCTCTATTTTATCTATGCTTAATGTTTTCCTGATGTGAAGTGTATTTGTGCAGCAAGATGACACTCAGACCTTTCCAAGATATTGTTTCAATTAAAAGGATATATCTTTAGGTGATCGATGTGGCTCATGAAGCCAGGTCCCTGCAGACAAGTACATTTCTGCTTGTGGACTATTCTCAGAAATGCTAGCATTTTATTTATTTATTTATTAGTTCAATGACAGAAAAGTAACTATTTAGTAAGCCAGAAAAAGTGAGCCAGAAAATATAGATAGTTTTTGCTGCCACTTCTTCTTTTTCTTTCTTTTTTTTTTTTTTTTCCCCCCTTTTATCAGGTCAGATGCCTTCTTTCTATTTGACTCTGAATCAGCATGGGAATTTTTAGTTTGCTGATTTGCAGAGGAAGATCTAATTCTTGTGGAATAGGTGAAGCTTGAGTATTTAATCTTAGGACAAACAAGGGAGAAGACTGAAGGTCAGAAGCCTGGGCAAGCAAGAAAAATCATTTGTGTAAATCTCTTTTTTCAGTAAGATATTGAAAAGGAAGTTAAACATCCTTCTCATTTTTATTCTTTATGAGTAAATTTTTGTGCTGAAATACCACAAACATTCCTCAGCATAAAGATTTTTTTATTGAGGAAGTGATGGTCTTCATGTAGGTAGTTTTCCCATACTTTTTATTTGATTAGTTATCTTGCTGTAAATCTGCATGGTCACTTCCTAATCCATTCAGTAATCCAAGACTCCTCAGGGTTCTGTTGCTTTGAAATTACCTTTCTCAAAGCTTAAAAAAGGAGGACACACTCTACAGCACCCACTGACAGCCAGACTGATTTGTGTTCCTAATGCCCTTGAATATTTTGGAGAATAACCTGTAAGAGACTGTCTTTTGTTGGGGCTTGGGCAGGACCGCAAAAATGCTCAGTTATCAGGCTATTTTATGGTTAATGGAGAGAAAGAATTGCTTTTGTGGAGAAATTCTGAGTTGGAGCCTAATTTTAGAAGTTTTCAATCACTCTCTACATGTATCTTTCCCTCCCTGCTGAATAAAGAAGGAGTCTGAGGAGACCAGTCTTGCCAGCTAAAACTGACTGTGGGGATACCCTTGTGAGGCTTGTAAATCACATAGATATTTTAAAATAATTTAGGGAATGCCTTTTCTTGTCTATCTGTAATCTGTCTATCAAACGATCATAATGCATTTATTTTAGGGCTGCTGTGAATCAATGTGTGTGTTTTTAAGCTGTAGTGTTACTATTTGTATGACATTGAAAGAGTATAAGGCTGATTTCTGTTGTCCTTTAAAATTTCTGTATTTGCATATGATTAAGACTTATAGTAAAAATTGTCTAAACAATTTAACTTTAATCAATATTTTCATTCCTGAGCTACAAGGTAAGGCAACAAACTTTGAAATTGATTTTTTTTTTCATCTCAGTATTATGTGAGGCTATTATGTTTTTGGTTTTTGGTTTAGAAAATACTGTTCTATGATTTAAAGCTTCAGAAGAAACTTGTACATAGAGAAATGTTTCTTGTTGCTCTTCTTTTAAGCAGAAGAACTTGGTGGTAAAATTCAAGGGAACCAGCTTCCAAAATGGCAGAAAAAGATAGAACTGGGAATAAATAATACCAAATGTCTGCTTCAAGAAGCTAAAATTAGATGAAGTTATAGTACATTTGAAATATCTTGTTTCTGTGATATTATTTATATGTGCTTTTTAAGAAGTAAATTTTACTATTTCTGAATTGTGGCCAGTGTAGGTCTGCCAAGATAGTTTAATGTAGAGGTGCATTCTTACAAAGTTACTGTATATCTCTTCCCTTTCTTCTCTGTTATTATCATCCCTAGAAATTTTAAAAAATGCTTTCAGAAAATGGGAACAGTTTATACAGTGAAGATGAAAACCCAGCATTTGGAAAATGCCTATTTGTGAGGAAGAAATAAAAGCAAAGGCTTAATGACAAATAGCATCATTGATTTAGTCAGTGTCAGGGAAGGAGACGATGGTGAGAGCTTAAGTGAGAACGTAATTTTGGCCATAAACTGAGGTGGTCTTTCTGGAGTGGTATAAACAGGTGAAAACACCTGTCAGGAAGAAACATATGCTGCCTCCTGAAGTTCTCATGGTTTCACATGCTGCCACAAACTGCTACATATCATCTCTTGCCTACTGCTGATAGGTCCAAAACCACTGTGCCCTCTTCTTCTGATGCCCTACTACATGTCTTTTACAGAAAAATGATTTTCTAATTTAGACACTAAAATAGGAAAAGTAGATGCTTGAAATATAAGTACTCCTTACTAGTATACAATCAAATTAATTTTTGTCAAAAGGAATTTGATGTTAACTAAAGTTGGCTTACTAAAACAAGCAAAAAACTGAGACCAAAATTAAAAATTTTTCAGCTGCTAAACTGCTTCTTATTTTATTGTAAGAGACAAAAGTCAGATGTGAAAAGCTGAAGCAGAAAACCCACATATAACCCACTGAAAAGCTCTCATGGATGTTTAGGGGGCTTGGAATAGGTCTACACTATTAATGATCAAAGCTGATCTTCTATGTATCTCAGTAAATGTATTTTGCATCCAGTAAATTGCATTACTTCAGCATATCCAGCTAATACAGGTTTCTTTTACCGTTTGTGAGTTTATCAACAAAACTGTGGGTGGCATGATGCAAGCACTGAAATGCTCATATTAGAGATGGGAGAATAATGGAAAATTCACTGGGAAAGCTACTCAGTTTTCTTTTCCAGAATTGATTCTTCCATCTGGAAGTATGAAGTCCAGGTTCCATGGGTTCCTTATACATTATTTCCCTGTATGTTCCTGGCAAGGAGCTGGCTATTCATGCTTGCTCTGTTATTCTTTTCTACTTCTGCTTAGGCCAGAAAAAGACCCTTGGTTAATATGGTCTCTTTCTAAGAGTGAAGAATGCAAATATTCTTTTCATTCAGGTTTTAAAGCTTCCTGTTTTCAGTGCCAATTATATTAGCATTTTTTGGTTCCACAGAAACAGCAGTTATATGCCCAGGCTTATTCCCACCGTGCATCAGTTGTCTTCCATTTTTTAACGGAGCCTGAGTTATTTTAACCTCAGTAAAGGAAAAAATACTAACCAGCCCTCTTCCATATTTTTATAATAATGGCTATTTATGGTTTCTTTCATCATTAAAGTCCAATTTGCAAACACCGCTGAAATATGTGTACCTATATGAATGTATCTTGCTTAATTGTTAAAGTGTAGTTGATCCACATGTATGCAGCATATTTAAACTCTGATGTATTATGTTTTTTTGCAGTACAGATAAACAAATACTATTCCCCTCAGTATTTTGACAGCATAGCAGGCATTTACTTTTGTTTTGCCGGGTTAGGCTTTTCAATTGCTTGCAATTGCTTGCAATATAAACTCTACTGAGCTGAGTAACAGCAGACCTGTTGGACAACTGATTGCTAGCTAAAAAAGGAAGAATAACAGCAATAAGAGGAGCAATAAAAATGTTGCAGACTGATGACTACTGCTTTTTTCATTTCTATTGTAAAGCATGTATCAGCTTTGTATATCAAAAATAAAATAACTAAAGTCTCAGGCCAGCTGCAATTTCCCATACTGAACTACTCAATCTGTTACAAGAGCAAAGCTCACATTTATACTTTCCCTTATCCATCTTTGTAATGCCAGGTAGCAGCTATGATCATGTATAGCAAGAGCATTCTAATACAAATTCCTTCGTTAAATGTAGGAATTTAACCATGGCTAAACTCAGGGAAGCAGATTAGGTGGTATCAGTGAGAGAAGCAAAAAGAAGAAAAGCTGAAAAAAATCACACTGCCTTGCTTGTGCATGTCTGGTGCACATCAAGATCGTCGTGCAGTGACCACCCAGAATGGCACTCTGTTGGGATGTGCTGTTTCCCAACTGATTGCTCAGTTTAGTGCTGGGGAAAAGAGGAAGGATCATCACTCCAGTGAGTTTAGTGAACTATCCGCTGTGTATCGCTGTCAATAAGGACTACCATAGCTGTGAAATGCAGTAACTAATTCCAAGGCTGAAAACAAAAGGGATGCAGTGCTCAGCCAGGCTTTGCAAGTGAGACACATAGTACAGAAGAAGGGAAGAGTTCTTAGGAGCAAGACTGCACAAAGCTTTCTCAGTCTTCTTTCTTGGTCTGTAGTATCTCTTTGTTCCCTGTTGTGTCACTCCAGAATGGACATGCTCAGTGGGTTATTTTTCATGCTAAAAGAAGTCCTCCACAACCCTTGAAGTTTGCAAGAGCTCCCCACTTACTTCTCTACCAGGTAAAGAACACACAGAAGATGTACTTTTGACAGTTGATTTTAAGTTTTATGTGCCTGGCTTTCATCATATTAGCATGAACGGGGTTGCAATACAGACAGTGACTGGAGAAGACTAAGAGCAGAGAGGACTTTCATTATCTCATATAATACTAAATTGGGTTTCATATTCACAAAAGAGAAGGAATACTGTTCTAAGCTTAAGATATTCCCTACATCCTCTCTCAGTTGCCTGGTACAGGTCATGCCTCTCTTCTAAAGGGCTGGATAAGATTAAGCGGATGGGAGAATTTCTTGACTACAGGGGAAATGTTTTCCTCCCTTTCTAAATGCTATTTTTCTGATTTCTGTTAGTTTAAGAAGATACGGGCAAGTGTAAAATCTTGAGAAGACATATATTTTCAGAGATTAAATCTTGGCATTTCTTAGGTAAGGAAGTGCAGTAATATTAGCACTACTAACAAGCAGAGTGCAAGGTCTTGTGTTCCCACTTTTTTGCACTGTGTATAATTTAGAATGATTGTTATGCTCTCTACTGTTGTACAGTGTTGTTCTTTATGATATTTGAATACCAATGTGGCTCCAGGCAGCGACTGCAATTGAGTAAGTTTGTGTTGACATAGTTTAAGAGGAAAAAGGAGAAAATTTGACTTAGTACTTTGTATTATGGATGTAGAATAGTAGCAGTACTTCAGAGAAAATGATCTGAATAGAGGGTGAGTTATGTTGACATTCTTATGTCTTCTAACTAGCTGTGGTTTCATTAACCTGAATTTTTCTTATCTGCACACATTATTCTTATTAGTGGGATTTATTTAGGTTTAAAGAACATGCACTATGTTTTGTCATGTAGTATTCAAAAGTATAATTTGCAATGTAAAACAAAAAAAGTAAAATTTCTTGGTTTATCTTGCTAATAATTAATTTTGATCCATGATCAAAATTAATTTCTGAATTATTTTGATTGCAAAATAAACAATCACAATTTACTCCATAAAAGGCATGAATAATCACAGTTTAGGGTTTTTTTTGGTTTTGTTTTGTTGTTTTTGTTGTTTTATTTTGTTGTTTTTTTCTTTTTAAATTAGAGATTAAATTAGTTGTGAAACTTTCATAAATATCATGGTTTGAGGGCATTTTTGAAGTAAAAACTTGTTCTCTAAAAATTTTTGTTCTTACGGTGTTATTTAATATATTATATATTATTCTTTTCAACTACGAAAAAATTTTCACTTCCTAATTGACAGATGTGCAATCTGAATTAAATGTGAAACATAAATGATAAATCTCTTTTCCCAGTTTTAAAACTCTGTAATATTGGTAACAAAGGGAAAGTTTTTGTATGCATGTGCATGTATGTGAATAGATCTCTGTATATACTTGGCAGTCAGGAAATGGACAATAATCATGTGGAGAAAACAGTAGCTCAAAGAAGCTTTCAGTTGAAATCTTGGTGTCATCTGAGGCAAGCTAGCCTTTGAAAACCATCTTCATTTTAAGATTCCCAGTAGGAAAGTAAAAATATTGAGGAAAAGAAGGCAATCCATTAAAGTGGAGTGCTCAAATATTACTGTTGTGGGAGACCTTAGATGCATGAGGAGTACTGTGTGTGTTCGTAGTTGCAGCATGTCAGCGTCTGGTGCATACAAATCACTGAAACCTGAACTCAACAACAGTTTGTTCTCACCTTTTGTGCCCCTGTGGGAGATCCATTGTGTTGTAGTCCTGGGGTACAGAAGAAGGACATTTTACAACCAGCACATTTTCAAAGCATCATCTATAGGGAACTTAGAACACATTTCTGATTGGTAGTTCTGTCTGAGTATATCCATAAAGCTGCATTGTTGAAGTAGCTCTGCTATTAATCCCTTAAAGATGTTTCATATTGAATGTGAGACTGGTAAAAATATGACTGTCTGTAGGTAAATGTAATGTCAAAAAAGAAGCTGTATCTGATTGTCATGTTATGCAGAGGCTCAAAGTTATGCAGCAATGTATGATGCACATTGCTGCTGGACTCCTTCCTTAGGGCTATTTTATCAGATTAAACAATGCTTAGCAGAGGGCAGTCATCTGTGCTGCTGAGCTGTGAGAATGACTGCTAGCCTGCTTTTGGCTCACGGTGTCAGGCACTCTCCCAAATGATTTCTGGGCATAGTTTGGGACTTATGGCATTCCAGGGACCACTCACAATAGACAGTTTGTACATAATCACTTTTTTTTTAAAGTTAAGGGTCTACTAGCAATGACAATGACTCTTCCATAGCAGTGCTGGGACTTTTCCTGGTAATGTTTAATTCTTTGGTTTTCATCCAGATCTTGTTTTTTTATACTAAAAGATATCATTCAACAGATTTGATCTTATCTAGAAAGCAAAGGGAGGATGAACTGGATTTCATTTTTATTTGTAAACAACTTAAGCAAATTCCAATTCTATACTCCAATTCTGCTTTGCAGTATATTCCTGTAAATCTGTCTCCTATTAGTGGGGTTTGACCATTATTTATATGCCATTATTTTTATANAATTTAGATTCTTCCAGGTGTGAGACATGAATGAACAAGACTATTAACTTGCCTTTCACTTTTCTAGGCTTTATTTTTCACCCTGTTCTCTGAAACTGTGATGGTGACATGCTTAGTCTCCCCCTTTCTCTTTTTCTAAATGAAGCTGAAATTTTCACATGTTCACAAGGCACCGGGAGTTTACCAAATACTGTGGGGCTTGGGATGGATTTGTGAGAGTGGGCAGTGTTATAAACATGAATAGTTATGTTTCATGATGAAAGGGTCTCTAGGATTTGAAAGTCTCGTTCTAGTAGACATAGAACTATGTCTAGTAGACATAGACATTTTCCAAGTAGGCTTTTCTAAACATCCAGCTTTCCCTAGGATCTCAAAGCTATTGTTTACATTGTATTTCATTGTTTTTCAGTGGATCTATAGATCTCTTAAGGAAAATTATCAGTGAAAAAATAATATAAATTTATTGTATTTAGTCTAATATAAAAAGATGTATCTATTTGTCAATGTAGATTCTGAAGTTGCAATATGTCTCTAGAACTGCAGTTAAATGTCATCAGTGATGCTAAAGTATCACACATTCTGAGAAACTGTGTAAAGCCAACAGTAGGGAAAAAAAAAATTATTGTTGTTAATGTCATGGATATTGTTTTATATATTTCCAGGAGCCAGATGAAAATGCCATTCACGTTCACGTATACTTAACTCTACAAATCTCATGCTGTAGTACTTGTCCACCTTATCTTTATATTTTTAATAATACTGAGGCTGTATATGCAATTTTTTTGTGACTTGACTTATTTATTTAAGTAGATACCTGGCTAATTTATGTTAATGTAAAATGGGAAAGGGTGTATAGAGTTTCCTAGCTTGTTTAGGAAAGAAGAGCAGTTTGCTGTTATTCATTCACCCTCTGACACAGGAACAGATAGCTGCTTACTTCTGATGTTCAATGGCAAACTATTTAGAGACTTTTTTGCCTTCTTTGTCAACATAACTAATATTTACTTACTTTTTTTTTAAGCCTCTAATGTCACATAGAGGAATCAAGGCTGAATAGAAGCAGGATTAAATAAGCCTTAACGTATGACCAAAGTTTAAGTAGGTGCAGTAATATTTTTCTGAATCTCCTTACATTTTTTGTAGAACTGTGATTTTAGTGGAACTGCTGGTGGTCCAGAAAATGTATTGTTCAGTTCATTCTCCTTTTCAGATTTATAATAAAATTTATATGAGTCAATAACAGTGCACCTAAAAATACTTTTCATATGATTTTACAGTTACATCCTGCAAATTATAATGTGAAATATAGCCTGCTAGTACTCAGCTCCTTTGAGTTCCTGGTCTCATTTTATAGTTTAACAGTGATACTATAATACTAGTGGGAATAATACCATTTTTCAATATTTGTTAGGTTCAAAACTCTGTCAATTATAGAATATACTAAGATATTTCTTTGTCTTGAGCTGTAAAATCATAGAATTTGTTGAGTACCATATTGGTATGATTTATTTAATCTTTTATTTTTCAAGTAACACTTAAGAACACCAGGATTAAAAGCAATTAAATTAAAGGATGTTTTTTGCAGTTTTTTTTTTCATCTGATAGAGCTCTATTTTAAATGAATTTTTGTCTTTCATTTGCATAGCTCAGTGGGCAGAAACAGCAAACTTCCTCGGAAAAAAGTACTGTGAACGTGAATTTGTTTTGCAGACTTTAGTGGGGCAAAATCCAATATTTTAGCAGCAAAAGAAATATTCTCATTCATCACAAGAACAGGTACAGCTCCTGATGATTTCAATGGAATTTGTGGGTGCTTCATACCTCCCAAAATACCATCTCTCAGTATGGATTAGGGTTATCATCATCAAACAGTCATTATTCTTAAGCTTCCAGCATATTCCCACTATTCTTGACACATTTTAATATTTTGTAAGAATTCAGATCTAGTTCTTAGGTGTTTTAAAAAGTCTGAGCTATGTGGATTTTTCTTCTGAAGCGGCCCTTTTTATTTGACAGTTGTAAGTGGATCATAGCAGTGAGACAGAGATACATTGATTTGACTTTGACTTCATTTTTCTTAGCTGTCTCAATAATTGTATCTCCATAATGTACTGGGGTAAGCCACGGTTGCCATTATCTATTTTGCTGCATCTATCCCACATACACCAGTGCCAGCTGAACTCAGCAGAAATTTTTCTTCATTTTCTTTCACAGAGAGAAAACATATTTTATTTATCTCTACTGATGCCAATGAAAAAGTCAAGAGAACAGAATATTTCATATTACATTATAATTTATGAATTAAATAGATGCAGACACTAATATACATTGTTTTCCACTATTTGCCATCCTCGTGGAACCTGTATATTTTGTGTAAAAGAAAAATATGTAACTAACATAATTATCACTCACAGAAATCCAGCACAATCTGTATGAGAAGATTGCTCATATGACTTGAGAATTCTATACATATGTGAAAAATACTACTGTAATATTTGTTTTTCAGAAATAGATCTAAAAAATGAGGAGATGTGACAAATTAAAGGAAAACTGAGATTGAGACAGTGGTGATCATCAACATACCGAATTTAAGCCTTTAGAGGTAAACGTTGATTGACTTACATGATTTCTGGTTATTTCTTTTATTAATAATGTTAAATATTTTCCAAGCTTGAACTGCAGTTTTACAGGTCTATTCTCTTTTCTCACTTCTTGTAATACACATAATTTCCCTTCTCTAGGAGTAATATCTTGCTATGGTCTCATTTTCTTTGGGAGTACATAATTGTTACATTTTCTCAGCTCTTTTTATCAACTTTAACTATTAATTTTGGTTTTCATCGGAATTGTTATGCATAATAAAACAATTTTGCTTTGAAAGATCCAACATTTAAAAAAAAATAAAAATATTCAGGAATAAAATGTATGCTTTAACTTCTTACTGCTCCAGTGGTTACAAAGGTGGTCTTTCTCCTCTAATTCCCACCTGATATTTCAACAGGGAAAAAATATTCGCAGGGAAGCCTAGCACATCTGTAAAACTGCTTTATGTATTAATGTTGGTGCTTCAGCACAGAGTCATAGAATCATCTAGGTTGGAAGGAACCTTTCAGATCGCCGAGTCCAGCCATCAACTTTATGCTGACAAAAACCATCGTTAAACCGTATCACTAAGCACCACATCTACCTGTCTTTTAAACACCTCCAGGGATGAGGATTCCACCACTTCCCTTGGCAGCTTGTTCCAATGTTTCATAACCCTTTCAGTGTAAAAATTTCTCCTAATATCTAATCTAAACCTCCCCTGGTACAATTTGAGACCATTTGCTCTTGTCCTGTTACCTGTTACTCGGAAGAAGAGACTGACCTCCAACTCTCTACAGCCTTCTTTGAGGTATTTGTAGAGAGTGATGAAGTCTCCCCTCAGCCGCCTTTTCTCCAGACTAAACAACTCCAGCTCCCTCAGCCGCTCCTCATAAGACTTGTGCTCCAGACCCCTCACCAGCTTCATTGCCCTTCTCTGGACATGTTCCAGNTCAGATCGCCGAGTCCAGCCATCAACTTTATGCTGACAAAAACCATCACTAAATCACATTGCTAAGCACTATGTCTATCTCTCTTTTAAAAACCACCAGGGATGATGATTCCACCACTTCCCTTGGCAGCTTGTTCCAATGTTTCATAACCCTTTCAGTGTAAAAATTTCTCCTAATATCTAATCTAAACCTCCCCTGGTACAATTTGAGACCATTTGCTCTTGTCCTGTTACCTGTTACTCGGAAGAAGAGACTGACCTCCAACTCTCTACAGCCTTCTTTGAGGTAGTTGTAGAGAGTGATGAAGTCTCCCCTCAGCCTCCTTTTCTCCAGACTAAACAACTCCAGCTCCCTCAGCCGCTCCTCATAAGACTTGTGCTCCAGACCCCTCACCAGCTTCATTGCCCTTCTCTGGACATGTTCCAGCACCTCAATGTCTTTCTTGTAGTGAAGGCCCCAAAACTGAACACAGCCAATACCTCAATCATTTAATTATGAATTACATCTTCAAGTCTGAGTCACTATTATAAAACCCCATTCCTGTACAATGCTGAATTCACATCCATTTTTGTTATTCATTTTTGTTCCTTAACTGCCTTTCATTACTAATGAATTCAGACACAATCATTTAAGGCATGATGTTTATGAAGAAGCAAGTCTAAAGAAGTTATGTATCTAATTCCAAAATGCTTGGCATTTAATTATTTACATTCCAACCCTGTAGCCAATTTTACTTTGGTGTTTTATAGCTGCTTCCTCTAGATGCCAAAAACTGCTCAGCCTTGTCATGGCTAGAAAAAGTCCAAGATCTAACTTGTGTTTATCTACAGCTTTGGTTCTGCTTGGAACAAAATGGTGTAAACATGGAGAACTGAAAGTCAGGACAACATACATCTATACCACCTCGAGGTGATACTAATAAATTCCTTGGCACATAGAATATGCTGTCTCTTATGCATTTGAAACAGTGATTTGGGGTTGACTGCTCAAAGGTGAGGTGTTACTTAGTTGAAAGTATATGTCAACAATGGGCCATTTGCACTTAACAAAAGTGTTTCAATGATCTGAAGCATTTGCTAAGCACTTTATGGAATTATCGCCATTTATCACTGGGAGACCATTGGTTCCTCTGAATGCAATGTGTTGGCATTCTGATACATCTGAGTTTGATTCCTTTTGTGTAGATTTGCATCTGAGTGGGTGTGGAGGTTCATAAGGTAGGTCTACAGTGTCTATTTAGTGTAGCATAGTACTTCATTGAGACAATAACTTTTATCTCCAATGTCATATAACTATGATGTTGTAGTATCCTGCTCAGTTACTAAGTGATGTTCAATTGGCCTAGTTATTTTTGATGTGATGCTGGATTTTGATCTGTACTTTGAAGGTCAATTTCTAAGAAGGTACGTGCAATGTAAACTGGACATTTCCTTAGTTACCCTCTTATATAGTATATGCCAGACAACATAAATGCATTAAGTGCAATGTAAGTGAGCACAAAAGTGTTTCAGAATGGGAGTGGTATTTTTTTCTGAATCTAGACTAATAAATTATGTATATATGTATCATTTTGTGCATCATCTTTAGAAGTGTTTTCTTGATCTTGTTTTTATCATGGACAGGGCCCAGCTTCTGATTTGATAGGATGGTGTTTTGTAAATAATGGGAAAATTATCTTCAGAATGAATGTATTATTTGCATTTCTGTTCTCTTTTTAGTTCTCTCTTGCAAATGATGTAACTTACATATTTTCTGCCAAGTCTTTAAGGTTAGTAAATTCCAGTGTCATAACACAAAGCTGACCTTACTTGCCTCAAATTGACCCTTTCCCACCATGTGTTCTTACTAAGACAACTCTAACCAGTAATTTGGCCTTAAAGACAATTTTTCTCAACCCTCTTCTCTATCAGCTTGGCAGTTTATGATTCTGTTGTACTATCTAGTCTGGGTCATGATGTCACAGATTCAATGCAACCCAATACAACTGAACTGTAAATGCTAATGGTGAAATACCTAGCCAACACCTGAAGACTTCTGCAGTACTGAAAACTGAGTAAAAATGAGATTTGAGTTTTGGATTTACACTTAGTCTTTTGATTTGGAACATATTTCCTGTTTTTAAAAGAAGACAGGAACAAAATTCTTTGATTTCATTTATCTGTTTTAGGAGCGGTGGGCCATAACCAAACTTTCACTTCTCTGTGAAAGCAAGTGACAATGAAAATATGGCTGAACTGTTAGGTCTTCGTTGTACCACAGTGGTACTTTGCATGTTTACTAATCTATTCTTCACCTCCTTTATCAGTAAGTGATTTCGGTAAAGCATTGAAAGCTCCTTTCACCTGCAGCACTAAAAAGCAGATTCTGGCAGGAGGGCCTGCGGCTTTGGCAGGCTGCCAGCCTCTGGGGAAGCAAATCCTTTCTGAGGATCAGCCTAGTGGAGCATGAAAAAAGGAAGCGCACCATTCTCTCTGCTTACCTGGCAGTTCACATAACCTTTACGGCCAGCTCTTCAGCCCTCCTTATCTCCTTTATAAATAGGACAAGGATTCCAAATAGGCTCAAGCTCTTGAACAGGCTTTTACTTACCCCTGGGGAATTAGCTTCTTCCCTTGACCAGGCCTTGCTGCCAGGTCACCACCGATGTATCTCTTCCTTTTCAGCAGGGCTTGCTGCCAGGTCATCACTTAAGCACTCAGAGATCCCCAAGTGATAACTGCAATCATTTTCTTAACTTGGTTTTATTCCTTTTCTTCTCCTAAACTGGCACTTCTCAATCAGAGTTGAACAAACCTGGCTACCCTACTACAGTTTCCCTGAGAGCACATCCTGTCTGCTTGCTAATATTATTCACATCAGTAAAATGTTTTGAGATAGAGCTTGTGTGGCATAAACTGCACAAAATAAAGCCATACTGTACAGCCTGTGCTTTGCCACTGAATGTCTGAAAGGGGAAAGCAGCTGACATTTTCTTAGCATTCTTAAAGCATGTTTTATGTTCTAAAAAAAGTTGTATGTTAAAAAAGAGAAATATAACTGCTTTAATTCATGGATACAAGATTCTAGAACTAGAACATCACATCATCATCATCTGAATTGTGTAAAAAAGCTGATGTCCCTATTATATTTACCTCCTGGACTTCCATCTACCCAGTGTAGAAACTGTACCTGATCTGACTGAAGATGCTGCTGCAACAATCCTTACAATGCAAACTTCTGAAATCTCAGTCTGGACAGTGGCTGAATGTTCTGTTCAGGAAATTGGATTCCCCATATTACTTTACACCAAAATCACAATTTATTAGGCTATTTTCAGCAAATATTATGCTCATGATTTCTACGTACACCAGTCTACCATTTTACCAATAAAGGAGATATTTCATGAGGAATAACGGCACACATTCTAGTACTCAAATTTACCCAGACCTCTTTGCATTCATTTGGCCATAGAGCTGATTAGCAGATCTTTCCTTTCATTAACACATGCCTGCCACTGTTTTTCATAGGTTTTTGTCATTCAGTATGGAAGACCACTTTTTTATTCTTAATAATAAAAATAATTCTTAATAATAAAAATTAATCTTAATAATCAAAAATATTCTTAATAATAAAAAGTATGGTTTCCAATAAAATGATACAGTTAAACAATACATTAAAATATGAACCTGTGAAGTATCCAGAGATGCCAGTGTAAATTTTTAATATTGACTCGGAGTGCTGTTGCAATACCCAGACTGCGTATATTGATAGAAATATTCTCCAGTGAGTCATTATTCAAAAGTTCTTCAGCTTTCCTGAATAGACATTAAGGAGAAATGGCAATCCCCGGTGGAAAGTAATTTTTTGCATTAAGAAACCACAAGTTTATGTAGAAAAACAGGTAGAACAGTGAATTAATTAACAGCCCAATGTTTAATTTGAATAAATGGAAATGCCAGAATGACTGAAGAATGTGTGCTGAAGAGTGAAGAGTTCAACTGACGTATGGAAACCAGATATTCGTATTAGAAACCTGGGGTGGTTTCCGCCATTTCTTTTCTTATTATTCCTAAGAGAATTAATTTTGTGAGAAGCAGAAATGTATTTAAGCTTCTAAATAGTTGAGTAATCACCAGCTGGTGGCTGGATTAGCTTGGGCTGGGTGGCTGGGTTTTGGGTTGCATGTTAATGGGTGAGAAGGTCTTTTGGAACAAGAGGTGGTGAGGAGTGTCATGCAGAGTTGAGGAGGAGAGCCACAAATGATGCCATTGTCTCATATATTGGGAAAAGCTGAGTAGGGTGATGGATGAAGGTGATACAGAAGAGGCTGCAGAGGCTGGGGAAGATGGATCTTGGTCTTATGGATTGTTGTATGAGGTTCATGCAAGGCACTTTTTATGTGTGACTTGATTCTATTGAAATATCAATATTTTCTAGGTGAAGTAGACTCATGAATCATATGATTACTTTTTTTCTCTTGAGAGATTGGATACCATATAACATAAAATTTTGTCAGATTGTATAAAAGTAAATGTATTAGACTGAGCTTACTGTCATGGCTCTTATACGTAAAACACTATATATTTGAAATGGAAAGTTCTTGTCTTTTATTCAAGCTTGGAATTTGGGATTTTGATTGCCCAGGTTCACTAAGGGAATACATTTTATTTGACCTGAATTTTGCAAGGATGTCTAAAATATCCATAAAGGCACATGAATGTGAAATCTGAAGAACTGGTTGTTACGGTTGTTAGCAAATAGTTATTCTGTGTAATCAGAATTCCCTTGGTCAAATAGCAAGACCATGTTTAGCTGATGGGATTGTGGAGGAAGAGGGATACTCCTTTTACTGAATCCTCCCTCCTAGAAGAGAGGGAATATAAAAAAATCTAGACCATAATTATCGCCATTACTGACCAGGGAGCTCCTGTATAAGCCTGTGTCCTATAGAACCAGATTCTTCTTACACTGTAATCATCTTCTATTTGGGACCTTTGTAAGCAAAATTCTTACAGTTTTTCTATCACTACCATAAGTAAACTCCACCTCCATCACACAGTTGTGTCTAAACCTCCAGTAAAAGTTTATCTATCTGCTATCTCTTCAGCATATATGCAAGTATGCATGCACACACACACGCAGACACACATTATCTCTACAATTTAGAACATCTAGAATAGTCCTACAGTATATATAATTTTCCTGAACACTTAACTAATGTGTTTAAACACTTAGCCTAATGGGTGTATTTGTTATGGATGTTTTTCTTAAAGCTGATAGTCAGTTGGCACCAAAGCACAGGGGAAGAAATAATTCCAGTCAAAAAGAACCAGCACTCTCTGTGTCTTTCATTTGTGCTTTACTCAAAAAGCACTCAAGACAAATGTGATCTTTTTTTTTCACGGTAAAAGTGAACTTTTGTGTAAGCTCTTGAGATTTTATATCTGTCAGGAACTATTTACTGGAGAAACTGTTTTGTTAACAACAAGCCAGCAGTCCTCTAAAAATGTCTGTCATATCAAATGCTGTAGTCATTTACAAGAATATTTCTTTAAAAATGGTGGGAGGGAATTTATTAGATTGTGTCCCTCGGATAGCCAACTAATGTTACAAGAACTATTTAAATGCACAGAAAGATACAAATTCCAGTGTCAAGTAGCCATCACAAGAAAAGGTTCCATAATCTGGAGAAATACGCATACATTTTTGGCTCTTTCAGCTTGAGTGGTTGCCTGCTGACATAGTTTTTTGAAGTGGGGTTATCAGTATGCTAAACAGAAAAAAGATTAGGTCATTTCATTAATTTCATACTCAGTTAAGTTCAGTTTTAGTGGGACTAATTCTGGTATAATCATCACTGAAAGGAGACAATCTGGCAAAAAGGAGGTGTCCGAACTATTTAAAAAGGAAGCCCAGAAGTTCACATGCTTCACAGTGTCTTTTAGACTATTCACCTGCTAATATTTTGAAAGCACCTCAGATGATGAAATGTGCAAACTATTGTAACTGCTATTGCTTACTAGTCCCAAAGATGTACATAAAGACAGGCCTGTTTTCTATGCAGGAATATCAGTTTGAATTTGACTTGAGACCTTACAAATGAAATGTTTAAATTCTCCTTGGTAGAAATAAAATTTCTTCTAAAAAAAGTTTTCCTAATTGTCAGATTAAAAAGTTACCATTTTGTATTTACTATGTAGGCTCTAGACTTGGAAGACTGTTATTATTATGTTGTGGACTTTGTTTCAAAAAACTGAGTGCACCCCCTACGTTGCTCTGCCACAGTGCTTCAGTGCTCACCATTTCAAGTCTGACAAGAACATTCAATACTGAGAACTCTTTATCCGTGACAGTTTTCCTTCAGACTTATAAAACATATTTAGTCTTTATTTCTTTACCACTTAAATTCTTCATGCAGATGAGAAAGGAAATCACTTGAATAAAATGGAATCATCAGGAATGTATGATGTACATTGCTATATAACACCTGTTACTGAACAGAGAATAAGGAAATCTTTTTGAAAACACTCTGAAAACAGTAGTTTGAAAATTTACAGTGCAAAATGTTTCAGAAAACATCTACTGAAGATTATTTCCAATTTATACACTTATTGCCTTTGCTTAATTTGAACTATGACAAGTACAAGTTTGAGGAAAAATTGCTGCCATTCATGTTTGTGTGTACAGAGGGTAGGCAAAAATGGTTTGTATACTTGTCACCGGGGTGGTGTGAGTGGCTGTGGACTTTGGGAATGTCAGTCTGAACTGAACTGCAACATTTCCAGTACGCATTTTAATAAATATAAAAAATAACTAGCAAATAGGACAGAAAAGTTAGTCTGAGTCAACTGAACTCTTTCTGCGAAGAAAAAGTGCTTACTTAGGAGCTGAATATACAAATATTATGCCCTATTCTTTTTGGGGAGTGCAATAGGGAGGACCCAGAACAGAAGCAATGTATAGTTAACATTGCAGAATTTGTACAAAATACACTGGAGAGGGGCAAAGTGTCTGTAAAGGAAACCAACATCAGAATTAAATGTAAGGATCTGAAAGCTGGTGAAAGCATCATTTAGGCATTAATGTTCAGGAAAGCTCTCCAGATAAGTTTGCCCTAGACATTGTGGATCGCTGGGAATTCATGCAAAAATTTTATGCTTCCTTACACTGCTTTCATTTTGGAAACAATCCATCTAGTCCTTAGACATATGTGTGCTGCCTAAGGACATTTGGTTCTCAGGTATTAGACCTCATTCATTCTCAGAACCCACCTAAAAGCTCAAGTTGTGGATAATTGCTTAATATGCTGGAGTTCTTTCTAGGAAGAAGTTTTCTAGATTTCTTGCTCTTTTGATTTGTTTGACGGTTGTCTACCTCTGATAACTCAGCAAATTGCCCGAGCATATAACATCCTTTCTGGCAAGGTGGACGTGGTAGTATACAAAACTGTATACTGTATGTAGCCCTGTACATAAGTGAGCTTGTGGGAAACTAGATGGGAAGCTATATGGTACTAACTATTTTTCACCAAAAGTCTTTATGTATTTAACAGTAAGCGAAGTTTGCCAGTTAAAAAACTCATTTCCCCTCTCCTTCAAAATGTAGACAATGCTCCTTTGATATATCTGGGGAACTCTATATCTTTGGACTTGACGTGTTTGTTTTATTTTAAAAGTGTGTTGGTTTTTTTTTTTTTTTCAATTCCTGCTCTTTGACTGAAAACCTTATTTTCCCCAGAGCCTGCATTGCAGCACACCAAGTTGCCTGAAAAAGCACTTCAAACCTGCAGAAGCATTAGATGAATTTTAAAATGCATTAATTTAATTAATTTTACATACGAGAACAACCCAATCATTACACTGCTCCAACTTTTCTTCATCTTGATAAGTGATATTATGTATTGTTCTTGGCTATTCAGTTCTATCCTTTTTTTTTAGATAAAACGTAGCTGCTAAGTCATAGTGACTTCTAAGAGAGCTTATGGAATTAGTAACTGTTAGTAGTGTTAAAAGACTGAGGATTAAACAGTCAGTTAAATACTAAATGTTGGGAGAGTTACTCTGTTGTTAAATCTGCCCTCAATAAAATTTGTGACCAAATAAAATTGACAGTCCATATTTCTAAGCTATTTTTTCCAGATGGTCTAGAAAGTGTCAGTGCAGCAACTGTCTTAGGTCATATTGCAAAGAAATTTTGCAATTTGTGAATGTTAAAATGCTAATAAATAAATAAATACAAAGAGTATCTAAGGGAGGAATCTTTTGGGAGATTCAGCTGCATACTGTACCTATGTAGAATCGTGGGCTGCCTATTGTCTGGAGCTTGGTATGAAATTAAATAGATGATCAGAAGCAAAAATATGAGTTTCTTGACTGTGATCATGTCTGGGACCATGTCCTCAGACTTGTATTGTGTCCTGCACAGGAAATTTAGTGAAAAGTATTAAATTTCTTAATCATGGCATCCAAAACAACTTGAAGGAGTGCGGATAACTCTTTCAGTTTGAGGGATTATGAAATTCTAATTTTGTAGACATCTTTTGTTGACATTTTTCCATGACATCTTGGAAAAAAATTAGACTATAAAAGAACCAGTTCCTGGAAGG
>VXBO01000670.1:2787-15910 GCA_013400135.1 Rhinoptilus africanus
AACTTCTTTTTCTGTGATATTCATGATATTAGTTAAATGAATAAAATAAACTTAAAAATGCATTAAAATCTTTGGACATAATCTTGTCTCTCATGTCAACTGAAAAGCATCATATATTCTTTTGTTTGAGGAGTTCTGCCGTAAACTGTGAATGTGATAGTTCATGACTTGGTAAAATCTCTGTTGAGCAAAAATGCATGTGCTTTTGCATCATATCTGAAACATAACAAAAGCAGAGAGGATTATAAGCAGATGAACAAACAACATACTTGTGATATTTAATGTCATATTACAGTGTTTTGCCAATTGTTTCATCTGCCAAAAGAGAGGAAACTTCATATTCTATACTTTTAAACTTGCTGGTGGTAAGGATAGTTCCCTTTGAACAGTATACTGTAAATTTTAATGTTTCCTTAGAATAACATTACGGCTCTTCTGCTGTTTTTTTTCCTTAGTAGAATATAATTTTTAACAAACACAATCATGTTTGGGTTTGTCTGTTTGTTTTTTTTTTTCCTAAGAGTATCTATTTTAAAGGCATTTATTTTATCATATATAAATCTTGCTGAATATATACAACATATTTTTCCCCATATATGTTTCCAAAAAACTGTGGCCTGTTGAAGCCAAAATCTATGAAGATCTTCATGACAGTGGCATTCTATTTCAAATTTCCCAGATAACCTGGCAGTTGCTTAAGAAACAGTCTCCCATGCTGTAGCCTTACTCTTGATTATCCTTACGTTTTATGGGACTACTGTAACACAGGTAAATATTTATTCATTTTTTCAAAAAATGCTCACAAATGGTACTAAAAATTTCCAAGTAAAATAAGTAAAGATTTGGGGTTTGGCTGCTTATATAAGTAAAATCAAGGAGTGTATGGCATCTACAATAGTTCAAAGCTTTTCTAGCTTTTAATAATTTTTTCAAGAGATACAGTGTATGTTTTATCATGCCATTAATAGACATATTCTTGTGTGTTTTCTCCGGATCTCTTTAGATTAACATATATTTAAAGATAGTAAATTCTTTTTGGTTTGCTGACCTTAAAACATCCCTGAGCCAAATTTCCTGAAAAGGCTGCAGTTTCAGGAAAAAAAAAAAATATCCTTAAATGTAGTGGATTATTCTGAGAACAAACAAAAGACTTGAATTTCAATCTTTGATTTCCTTTGTATTAATATGGAAAAAATATAATTTCATTGATGCTACAGATAAATATGAGACACTATGGTTTCATAGATATTTTATTCTGTGTACTAGTGATTCTGAGAATCAACTTTCAAAAAAAATATCTTTTTGAAAACTAATGAATATTGTTAATTCTAAGCAATTATATTAATACATGCCAAATTCACAGGAAATATGGAGAACACAGAAACTGTTATCTCATTATAAAACAAGAAAAGGAGGATACCCTTCAGACTGACCTCAGACATGAACATTTACTGAGATGAAACAAAATTTTCCTTCCAGAACAAGGCATAAGATTATCCTGTTAACAAAAGCTTCTTGACGTTAATTCTATTTTGACTTGAAGTGACATTGAGGCTACCGCAATGTCATCTGAAATGGGAATTAAGTGAATTTTAGGCATTCTAAGTGCAAAAATGTAGTTTAAACCTCTTTCAGAAGCAGTCATTTCTGATTCTTACATGCATGACCATATTTATTATGTTTATACTGCCAAACTAAAGTGAGGCAGGACC
Source organism: Rhinoptilus africanus (assembly GCA_013400135.1). NCBI lineage: Eukaryota > Metazoa > Chordata > Aves > Charadriiformes > Glareolidae > Rhinoptilus > Rhinoptilus africanus. Next base: position 4,500 of record VXBO01000670.1, read on the forward strand.
CTGTCCCCAAGAGCAGGTAGCACTGACTGGCTTTTATGTATACTGGTCTGGATTGTATTCTGCTATAAAAGTTCTATGTTGAAGAAAGATGGCCATATTCATGCATAACAGTGGTATGTTTTAAAATGTTTTAACTTGTTAGAATCTCAACAGTAAATTTTCTTGTAAACTTATTTGAGGAATGTGCACTTGCACATCAGGCAGCAGAGGTTTAAGAGAAAGATGCTGTCCAAAAGAATGTATAATCTAAAATAGCAATTAAGGAGATGAGAGTGAAAACTCAGTTTGAATCCTTGAGGGTTAAAAAAATCAAGTACAGTTTCCCTGTGTGACCTGTAGCCTTTAAAGCAAGTTCTTTAGCCTCTAGAATATTACCTACTAAGAGTGTGGCAACACTACTGAAATATTTTTTAACGGTGGGAAGAAGCAGCATAGCTTTTTTGAATTTTGTTGAACTGAAATGACATTCAGGTATGTTAAGCAAGCTCAAATACAACTGAAGAATGGAACATAGATACAACTATAAAAATGCAGGTGGAAAACAGGAAAAACAGACACTGTTCTTCTTTTTGTCTAAATTACCATGACACTGAAATAAGACCTGAGAATTTTGTGTCTTCTCAGTGGGCTACAAATACAGAAGCTTGCAGTCACCTAGAAAGTGCTGAGGCCTTATCTAAGGTTCCTCTCAGCATTGTGATCACTACAACACAGTGGTTTTGGATGATGAATTTAAGCTTCGAGTACTTGTCCATTAGAAAACCAGACCTCCAGACTTCATCAAGGAACACTTTAAAGTCTTCCAGATTCAGCATATAAAAATGGAGTCAACATAAGCACTAGTAATTTTTTAAAATTTGTCTAATATGGATAGTCAAGAAGCATATCTTTGTTATGATGACATGTTATTTTGGTCTTGTAGCTTGTTGTTAATCAAGTATAGCTTTTCTGTCTCACTACCTGACTTGTCCAGTAGAAAAGCAAGCTGCCTGGTTTTTATTCAAGATAATTAATGGTCATCTGAATTTTTTATTCAGACTGATGAGCCTAGAGAGACTCATTCAAAAAATGATGCAGCTGTTAAGTTTAAAAGAATATTATAAATTGGGATCATTTTGATGTGACTGATTTGAAAACATCTATGTAATATTTAAAAGTAGTCCCTGCAGAATTTTGCATGCCAAATGCTACACAGCTATAATTTTGCATTCATTCCTCACACATTTAATCTGTGGTAAATAATTATCTACCTGTGAAAAATTACATCTGAATATTTACTTCAAAGTTTGGAAAATAAAATAGCCATGATTTTCTTTGTGAAAGAATACATAAAATGTTTTCTCTCTCTTTACATAGAATGCTCTGAAAGATGAAACAAAACAAAGGAGAGGAACAATATTTTAGAGCAAAAATAGATTTAAAAACTTGCCTTCCTAGACATATTTGACAACTTTACCACAACAGCAGTGGTTAACATATGATGTCTCGTAGGGAAATTCTGGAGATTCAAGGACATGCAGTTTATCTCCATAATTGTCATAGTATATGCAACTATATAAAATGTTTTAGAATTTTTCAGAATATATCATCAATGTGCATAACTTCCAATGAAACTTTTTTTAAAAAAAGAACATTAATAATTAAGAATAAAAATACAATTTGATATAATTATATACAATGGTTTTTTAGTCAAAATATCTTTCAAAGCAATTCTATTTGCCCCTATTTTGATTTTCCTAGTGCTGGAGAACAAGGCTGGGGAAATAACCCCAAGGCCCTTGATGATCAAAGAAAAATATTATCCAAACCAACACATATACTTCAATTAGTTGATTGATTCTGATATGCAGCATGGTCTACAGTTTCGCAAAAATTTCACTTCAGCACACTAAGCAAAATTAATACAAACTGCAATGCTTGATAGAAAAAATATCATCCTCTTTCCTGCTTTCATCCACCTCTCCTCTCCTTTTTTCAGTTTAAAAGAGTACTGTTTTTAACTAACTAGGTTATGTCTTCTGTTTTCATTGAACTTTCTGTGCTTAGAAATTGTAGAAGTTTGAATGTATAATTAACAATCAAGGGTTTCTTCCAACAGATTCAGTACCTCTTTTTGTATTCATCTTGTAGATTTTTTGCAATATTGATCAAGACAATAATATTAAATGCACTTTATATTTTAAGTATTCGGCAATAATGACAATACAAAGCAGGCGGAAAAGAGTGGTGGATAGTAAAAGGAGATCAGTTCAAGGCTTCCTTCTGCCATACCATATTAATAAAATCATTACACTTGAAGTAAAAAAATAAAAAAAAAAAACTATTGAACTTGCTTCCTTTAGTAAAGAAGTTTTGCCTTAATAAACAGATGCTTTAGCAGAGACAATTAACTTGGTTATTTCACAAAACACTGGGGTATTCAGACAATACTGCCAAATCTTCAGCCACGGGGGCCCTCCAGGCTACTCAAACCCTACCTAGTATGTGTGAATCTTGTTACTTTCACTCCATTGCTTTATTATGTCAGAGTGTGAAAAACTCTGTATCCCTTGGGAACAAGGATGTCTCACCTTCCTTATGCTATCAGTAAGTATAATTTTCCCATTTAGTTCCATTTGATGACAAAGTGTTTCAACAGTTTCAGGATGTTAGATTAATATTATTTTTTCTATTTTAGACTGTATGATCCAACTGTACAAGGAAAGTGAAAAAATATCCACCTGCTTAAATCCACGCCTACATGCATTTTTTTCCCCTCAGACTAGCTAATACTTGCACATTCAGTAGACAAACCATTAGCAGAAACTGACACACAGCAACAGAGGTTTACAAACAATGTTTCTTGCATCCCATATGTAACCCTGATTATTTTCTCAAAAGTAATATATTATGGTTGGAGGTGGAGAGGAAGTAAAAATATTTTTTCAAAGAGAAATAACCTTTCTACATCCTCTCAAAATGAGCAATGTAAACATTCTGCTAACTTACTGTACACATACAAAGGCTTTAGTGAACAACTATCATATGCATATTTGTAAATATTTTCCCAGCTCTTTATGACAAGAAAAAGGTAAACTTCATTTCTCAAATCAACAATTTTTTCTTTGAAAAAATTAAGTCCATCTGAAAAGGAAGCTCTCAGCTGCCTACAGGATTTTCCTTTTAACAATGAAGTTATCAGAAAATATGATTTCTGTGGCAGGAATTCATAGAATCATAGAATGCTTAGAGTTGGAAGGGACCTTAAAGATCATCTAATTCCATGGGCAGGGACACCTCCCACTAGACCAGGCTGCTCAAAGCCCCATCCAGCCTGGTCTTGAACACTTCCAAGGATGGGGCATCCACAACTTCCCTGGGCAACTTGTTCCACTGCCTCAACACCATCACAGTAAAGAATTTCTTCCTAATAGCTAGTCTAAATCTACCCTAATCAGAATTCATGTAATATGTTGCTAATCTGGAAATACTATAGCAAGCCAGGAATTGTTTCATTTTAGTAATTTCCTTCTTTTAAGCTATATTGTAGATAGTAACAAGTTAATAATGATTTTTGCTCTATTGATACAAAATGGAGAAAACTGACTACATATATGCTAAGGGATTTCTGAAATTACTGAGATTGCAGTTAATAGACAAGCAAATGCCTTTAATGTCAGTATTTGTATATTTGTATTCCACAAATTATTTTCAGTGAATGCATTAATATAGATTTGAGATTTTGTATTTTTTTCAATTAGCAAATTGTGTTTATAAACATTACTATAGAGATGTTTACCATCCATTCCCACTGAAAAGATAAAATATATTATTGAAAGAAAGAAGGAAATATGTCTTGAATACTAATTCTCCTTTCTTTCAAAATCAGCATTTCAGCTCAGATTATTGCCCCAGCAAACTCAGTCTCTGCTTCCTCTCAGATAATCATTTTTCTGTTCTTCAATATTTAAAAAATCTTACACATATTTTAGGTAAATACAAAGTGTATTTTTGTGTAAGTTCACCCTTTAACATCATGCTTAGCAAAAAATCACCCTTCTTCCTTCTCACCTGAGGATGTCTCAGGCTGCAATGTGATAAGAGCTCTGCAAGAATAAAACACATATCAATATTACATACAGCTCAGTTCATGTCGGCAACCAACCACTTTTAATCATATAATACCTTACAGATTTGTATTAGAATATCAAAAATTAAAACAACTGTATCATATCTTTGTATCACAGCCTAGAAACTGACTGTGTGTAACATGCTTAGTTTCAGCTAGGCCTAGAAGTCCCTTCACTTTTAGGCACTTTGGGAAAATAATTCATCCCACCACAAAATGCTGCAGTGTACCAGCCCCATCATCTTAGGACAGAATGAACTCCCATTTGGAAGTGGTTCAACTTTTATTGTAGAAACACCCCGCATAATTAGATGTTAACTTTTAGCTATCCAGCTTTACAGCACACCGCATGTTAGAGAGGATTCATTTCACTGGACCTACAACACTGGACTCATTTTAAGTACTAATGAATTTCCGGCAGCCCTTTGGTCACATTTAGTCAGGGTGAAGTTTTTCTTCAGGTTCCTAGGGTTTATCATGAAATTTCCTAGGAGGGTATGAATTACTTTATAGATGTTGTTTCTTTTTATAGATTTTTGAGGCAATGTGAATAACCAGTTAAGATTAGACGCCTAATATTTATGTAATCCATTTTAAGAATCATACCCTAGTTCCTGTATTTTAGGTACATAAAGTTAGGTGAGGTAAATCTGAATTCTACAAGAAAAATAAGAAGCATTCAATTCCGGTATCATTTTTTACAGATGGCACTGAGTTAGTTGTCCCAGATTTTCAGATTTGCCATGGCTTATTATGTTACTGTGAAGATAGCAAATAGGAGATACTAATACTGAAGCATTTGTCTTCTAAAAGTTTTCTCAGCAATGTCATAACATATCTTTCCTGCTTCTAACTTAATCTTGTCATTTTCTAACATGTTTACCATATCTGAGTTGCTAGTCCTGAACTTTCAAATGTACAGTTTCTCACTGTAATATGAAAATGATAACAGCACTTGAAATAATAAAAAATACTTTGATACTTGCAATTCTTGCAATTAAACTAGATGCAGATATCTTCTTTTTTTCCTTTCTTTCAATTGCAATGATTCTTTTTACTTTCTGGTTTGCTTTAATCGTTCCAAGCACAAGCATATATTGCAACATATACCCATTTTTATTTATTTTTTTTTCCCTATCCATCATTTGGTTTTTTGCATTTTTTTAATATGCATCATCTGTAAAATCGAAAAAAAAACCCAAAAAAATCTCTACTGTATAGGTAATTAGGATCAAATTATAGCAGAGCTTGAACTAAAATACATGTCTCATTTATCATCTTTTACTTGTTTTACAAATAGGCAGTTTCCAAATAAAAAGCATTATCTAAAATGGGATTTCAGGGATGCATACGGACTAGAAGCATTTGTTGGGTTTTTTTCTGTGTGTAAATTTTGTTAGATTATGGCTACTTTTGCTGGCTGATGAAAATATGTTAGAAAATACATTGTAATTTTATGACTAGGTTTTGCAGAAAAAAATGTTTGAAAGATGTAACATTCCTGAAAAACAAAAACAAACCTAAAACTAAAAACCAAAAAACAAAAACCCCCCAAACTCGAGGAAACCTGAAAGAATATACAAATGGAAATGCTTAAACAAACATGATATTTCCATGTGATTTTACCCCAGATGAATTAATAGCTAATTTTTGTTCTACTGATTGAAAGGTTAGAAATTTGTTTTCATCCTGTCACTTTAAGACTACTGCTAAAACGACACAAACTATTATCTAAGCAACAACACTAGACAGCAAAGTGGAACCGTAAAGCGGGACTTGGGAGTGCCTTGCTTTAGTCTGATCTGAAGGATGATGTCCTTGCAAAGCGTTTGTTGCTAGTCACTTTGGAGCAGCAAAAGACAGAACAGGCAAGTATGATTGAGGACTGTCAAACAGTGGAACAAAGGGATTTGCTGCAGGTAAACCTAAAGCAACACAAGTAAACATCAATTTAGCTAGCAGAGGAATTGAAGCTTGAGAGGAAGGATAAGAGAAGAATAACCTTTTTTTTTATGGCTTGTTTGCTCTAAGTGCAGTTTGATCTCTAGTGACTTGCCAAGTAGGTCAACAAAAGTATTTGCAGTAACTGGCAGTAAGTTTCTGGAATTCACGGTCAGAAACTATGGTGTAGCTCCTGAAGAGTACTTGCTCCTAAGGGAAAATAACTTCACAGAATGAATTAGAATAATTTTTCACTACTTGGTGAGCCAGTTGGTTAAACTGCTGCTTTGTTTTACTATGGCTGTGTTGCTTACTGAGTACTTCAATACATTTCACTGAGAAGCCAGAGAGTACAAATCACATTTGCATTTTACAATAAGCTGCTACAAAGGACAAAAAATGGGTACGTATTTTTACACTGTATGCAGAAACTATAAACTGTTATGCTGCTACTGCGTGTTTGCTTTTAGTGGAGGTAAATTGCCAGTATCCTTTACAAAGGTATAGTCAGATTTGGTTGAAAGCAGAGCTCACCCTGGGCAACCTTCCTCCTTGTAGCTGTAAGAGGGGGAAAACATTTTGAGCCCTGCAGGGTCCTACCATTGCCATACAAAGTAAGTCAGGAAAAAATGGGCTGGAGAAAGCTAAGGAGAAGGGGGAGAAGGAAATTTAGAGTAAGGTACAGTGTTAAAGTGTTTCACTATGAGTACAGTAAGATGCTTAGAAAATTCCATTATAAAGAAATCTGACCTTATCCGAACCTTTGCATACTGACTTTATTCCAGTTAATTACCTTCACTGCCATTCCCGATTGTGCACTTCACTCTTTTGTGTTTGAATTAGGACTGATTCTTCTATGCTTCCAGGAGAAACAGGGGAAGTAGAGATAGAGATTAATAAACCATTGCTAAAATTTACTGTCTTATTTGATTCTTCTGTCTTGGTCCCCTGACCTTTCACTTCAAGTAAGTATTAGCTTATTAAAAAAAAACAAAACAAAACAAAACAAGAACACAAAAAAAACCCCAAAATAAAATATAGATTAAAAAAAAAAACAAACCACAAAAAAACCCCAAAACACCAAACCAAAACCACAAAAAACATATGATGAATTCTGGTGAAAGTTTATTCCAGCAGCGATTCTCAAAGGGCAGAATAAGAGAGCTCCTCTCTTGTCTTCAGTCACTTAGTGTCTTCCAAAACTGTATCAGTAGGTTTTCCATGCTTAAACTTCCTACACGTCCTTCCTGATAACCTCCAGGACTTCCAATGCTTGACATCAGATTTCTCTTATGAGAAAAGTAGTCTGGTGGGCTGCAGATCAGCATAATTTCCCTCAACTTGGTACCTTTCGTATCTGGTATCATCCATAGGTTTGTTGTGCATGTTACCATCTGGGTTGTTTATGGAGATATTGAACACTATCAGCCCAGGCCTTGGTTTTGGGTCCCCCTGCTTTGTATCAGACATCAAATGGATGTCAGACAGCCAATTATTACTCCTTCAGTCTGATGGTCCAGACAATTTTCAGCCCATCTGACAGCACGTTAATCCAATTTATAACTCCTTGCTTTTCAAGACAGAATGCTGTAATAAAGATTGTAACAATGTAGCTGAGGTTAAAAGAGTATTACATCCACTCCACTGCCGTCACCAATATGATCTGATGGTTCATTGTAAAAGGCAAACAGTCATGATGTCACCTCAGTAATGTGCATTGACTGTTTCACATTACCTTCTTGTCTTTCACATGCCTGTAGAGGAACCCAATAGTTTGCAACTGTGTTCCAAGCTCCTTGCTCCACGTTTTTTGTTTCTGGACTCTCGGCAGTGGCATCACCTACAAGCAGCAAGTGCAGGGCTGCAGGCCTGTGCCAGAGAACTTGCAATGCTAAACTGCAGTGAGTTTCAGTGTCAAATTTATATAGATTTCTATGGGAAATCCATTCACTGAGCTTTCAGAAAATGTTATAATTTGATCAATTTAAGAGACTTTATTTTGGCAGTTTGCAGAATGTGGCATTTTCCATAGCAGTAACATAAAATCAGTGTCATTGTCAAATCCTATATATCACTGCACAAAGATAAAAGGTGACACTGTTCCAGGGGAAAAACTGCTCGGTTCCTACAGTTTAAATCAAATCAAGCTCAAAGTGGTTTACTGATTTATTAACAACATGATATTGACTCATATCCACCGACACACATGCTGTGGAGCCATCACCTCTGAGGATGCAGAGCCTCCAGAGATGTGGGTCCCCACATGTTATACCCTTCAGTGTCACCCCTGCTTGCCGGGATGGAGCTGCTCACAGTAACTGGCAGGGCTCTGCTCCGTCCCACACGGTCAAGGGTTGCCGCACTGCAGGGAGGCTTCTGGTACTCTGAAACCAGTGCTGGCACTTATGTTTTTATTTTGGGTTTTTTTTGTTGTTTTTTTTTTTTTTTTTTAATCAGTCCATGACCAGAATATTTTTAAGTCTTTCATTTAATGTACTTCAGCTATTGATCAATTTTGGATTCATATCTGTCTCTGGTCTTTTCATATTTTTTTTTTTTTTCTGTTAGCTAACCCACAGACAAGTTCATTTGCTAATCACAGCTTTCTGCAAACAAAGAAACTGGCTGAAGCTGCATAATAGACTGCACTGAAACTCAGCTGACATTACGATGAATATGTCATGGTTTTATTCTAACTGGTAGCTGTCATTCTGGAAATATTAGTCTGCAGTGTCAAGTAACATATAAGAGAATTTGCTTTTTATTCAAAATCTTGTGGCTTTGAACACCATTAGGTGTTACTCATTTGATACTCTCTGACTAACTTACACAAAATAAAATTGTGTTCAGTATAAAAATGAATGACAGGACATTATTAGGAGGGAATTCATGTGCTGCTGGTATTTCAATATTTTGCCACTTGTATCTAAGAAATTAATTATCTCCAGAATGCCAAAACATTCAAGATTTTGTTGTTAAAAGCTACACTTCCAATTGCAGAACTTAGATTTCTTTGCTTCTACCATCTGCCCTATGCTTGTGATGTACATTTGTAGCTTGATTAAATTGTTAATTATATAGACAACCTAAAAAGGCAGCCTGTTCTACATTTAGAAGAGGAGGAAATAATTTGAATTGATAGGGGGAAAATTGGATGGAAGGGAGCAAAATCATTGCTTCTGCTCACAAAATGATGGCAAACAGTCTAACTGAAGAATCAAATTACAAGGTTCAAGGTAGTTGAGAATCCAAATTCTTACCTTTTAATTGAGCATTTATATTACGGCTTTGATATTTGTGTGTCTGTCTGCCTACATGTAAAACATGCTTTAGTGTGTTTTTTTGTTGTATGTGTATCTGTAATACTGTGAGGTATGCATCTTGCCATGAAAGAAAGGCAGAGAGAAAGAGTACACTGACAGTATTTTCCCCCAACCTAAGATCATATTGAATTCAGCACAACTAGGACTTTTCCCTACATGTATTCCCTGAACAAAAAACATTCCTTGGTTCAACGTAAGATAGCCTGTATTATTGAATGATTTAATGAAGAAAATTAACTGTAGTTTGCACAATTCCATTCATGTCAGTCCAATTATGAATTCATAGATGAAAACTGTAAATATCACTTAACCAGACTTAATTGTGATTCCGTAAATAACCAAATTGCATCAAATAACTGCAGGTAATATTCAATCCACCTAAATTATCTACACTGGGGTTTAGCTACCTAAAATCCACATAGCAATACTCCAAGACTGCCTGTCCTAGTAGCAGTTTTAAATCCATTCATTCCTTTCTCTGTAGACTGAAAATCTTCTTCCCAGAAGTCCTGCAGATATGTGCAGATGCCTACCCAGAGAAAAAAGAGCTGACAATTAGATTTGCTTCCAGAACTTTCTACACAATCTCCAAATGGTGTTTCAGAGGACATGGGGTTCCCTAGGTCCTGTGTCACACCTGCAATTCCCATGCCACTGTTGCAGGTATGCTGCAGCATCTAAGGGAGCACTAGTTATCAGTCGATAAGGTATTTCAACTGCTCCATTTACTTTGTTGTGCTGGAAGAGCTGCCTTCTCTCCATTGGCTATAGAAGGATTTGGGGAAATTGTGCCATGTTGATTGCATTTTTCACCAAAACCCAGTATTTACACAAATCTCGGAGAAACGATGCCTGTGATGATGAACTAAAAGGTAGGTCACATCCCATGTTTTCTTCCCCAGAAAATCCTCCCTTTCCCCAACCCCCCCCCCACCCCAACCCCCCGGCAAAGAACTGTCTTGTTTGTAATACCAAATGGAGTAAGAGACCAGAATATGGTTATCTGCAAATTAGGCAGCTATATGTATTGAATTTTTTAACACAAACCACCTTAAACATCGAGGGATTTGCTCCAAGTTCTTCAGGTGTATTCCAATTATGAATATATATTCAGTTTTCTTTGTTAATTGTATCACAATACAGTGTATTTTTTATTTATATTGATAGAATTTGTGTAAGGACTAATATAGAGAAAAACAAAACAAAAAAAACCCACCCCAAAACAACAAGAACTCTTTGGATTAATTAACATGAAAACGGTTTTATCCAGTATGAAATAAAACAGGTATTCTTGCATAACAATCTCAAATAAATTAGAAAACATTACACTAAGCTTTATGCATCCTGGAAATATTTTGTTTTAATAGGAACTTGAGACTTAAAAGATAAAAGAGGAGTTAGATGTCTAAAAGTACTCTCAATTAGTTTTCAGTAAATGAGTGGAGAAATGGAAGAACAAGGATTACTAGGTTTTAGGATTTTAGAATGGCCAATTTGAGTATCAGATGTCAAGGCAAAGTCTGAAGGACAAATCCTCAATGTCTGTTCTGACCGTCCTGTCCGTCAAGAGGAGGAATGACAATTTGCACCAGCTGCTGAATTGCCCTGTGAGCCCAGCTGGGGCGCAGGAAAAAAAAAGACACTGTAAAAACAGAGTGCTGCCACAGCACTGCAATGCAGAACGTTTTAGAGAAAATCAATCATAAGCCAACTTGATAGATGGCTCAGATTTGAAAGAGAGGCAGAGCTACACCACATGCCCCACTTTTGCTGACTTAGTCACAATGTATATACTGAACATCCACATGATTTTATTAATTTTTTGAGAGCCAGACAGTTTTGTTAAAACAGCCATAAAAAAGACATGCTTTGTAAGTTCCATTAGACTGTGAGAGGGCACAGGAATCGTTATGACTCAGAGACCAAGGTTTTAAAATTGAAAATGGGTTTCACATACAAATAAGCACAGTACCCATGTAGATTTAGCGGAAGGAAGGAAGGAAGGAAGGAAGGAAGGAAAGAAAGCAGAAACAAAGAAA
>VXBO01000670.1:23207-34468 GCA_013400135.1 Rhinoptilus africanus
CCAGGGAGGTGGTGGAGTCTCTGTCTCTGGAGACATTCAAAACCCGCCTGGACGCGTTCCTGTGTAACCTGCTCTAAGGTGGCCCTGCTCTGGCAGGGGGGTTGGACTAGATGATCTCCAGAGGTCCCTTCCAACCCTAGGATTCTATGATTCTATGATTCTATGATTCTATGATTCTATGATTCTATGATTCTATGATTCTATGAACAGTAATTCTGAAGTTGAGAAATTCTACACAATTCCCACAAGCTTTCATTCACAAATTACAAGAAAATATTAGACAGAACCCATAGATTTCTGAAATTACACAGAAATACTGCTTTGTTTTTAATTGGGGTGGGGGGTGGGATTTATACATGGCTGGCCAAAAGATAATTAATAGTGTATCTTCCCTATTCTAATAGTTCTTATGACCTCCTTTGTAGTGTGTCCTAAAAGCAGTGACTTGCCAATACCTTGGAATCTGAAGCAGGGTGGAAATTATTGCTACACTTCTAAGGTGACAGCAAAATTGTTCAGCTCCAAATGGAAGTTGTAGAGCATAGGACATGGGGTACTAAATCATCTAGCAACACAGAGAAATTCAGGCACATGATTAATGCCAGATTTCTGCTGGGGGATCAAAATCCATCAACCAAAGTAGCTATTGCCATTAATCATGTCTCTGAAGTGTTTGGTATTTCTGTGACTTATCAACATGTAGCAGCCCCTCTGGTGGCAGGAAGTGGAAAGGGAGCAAGAGGCTCCTCTGGCCCTAAATGATGAGGCAGCAACAACTGTAGTGGGGAAAAAAAAAAAAAAAATCAATGAAAGATATGAGATACTGAAGCTATAACAATCCTACAGGCAAGATTTTATCTAAACTCACAAAGCAAGGCTGGGTTAAATGAGCCAGCCTAGGTTTCTCTACTTGTAGAAGGGTTAGATGCAGCATGATTCTAATCATAAAAGAGCATAATAGCGTATACAGGATTATGAAAAGTTGAGATACTATCTACTACTATACTATAATACCTTGTTCATGAGTAGTGGGAAGAGGATATGTGCTGTTGGACTCCTGGTGCATTATTTATAAAAGAGCAAAATTATGATGGTCCTGACTCTCCTTGATTTTTTCTAGTGTTTTATGAGGGTAGACTATAGGTTGGCTGAAATATTCAGGACATGAACCATCATTGGGCTACCTGTGATTTTAGTGCTTTAGGACAGCATAATTTTTTTTCTTTTTGAAAAATACCATTTTCTCAATATCCTCAGATTTCAAATTTTAGCTCTCTTCTCCACTGTCAATGAGTTCCTGATAAGTATTACCTTAAGTGCAGGGTAACCAGCAAGTGAACACTAATCATTTTGTTCCCTGTACATAATTTCATCTTTTCCTTACCTCTCTATAAACAAGTCCTTTTCCCTTGATCCTTCATCAGAGCTGGGAAGAGAAGTGAAAAATATGAATGGCTTAGAGAGATGAGGATGAAATGAAATAGAAGAATATTACAGAGAGAAAGGGATTAAATGGAAATGGGAATATCTGTGCCTCCACTTTGCTATCCTCCAAATTTGTTTATGAATATATTAAATATTTTTTAATAATTCTGAATTTACACAGCTGAAGACTGAGTCTACAATCATCTGCTGTAAGTGTTCCTAGGATTTCTTATCATTCTACCTGCTCTCAGCAGCAAACTATGGAGGAAGATCTCAGTCCCTCTCAGACTCTCTTTATCCCAGATGACTGACTTAAAGAAGATAGGGAAGCTCAGTGCCTTCCAATGGCAACTCCAATGCCACTTCTTACAAGGTTAACCCAAGACTTGTAGGCAACAAATTGAATACAGTAGTGTAAAAGTATTAAATTAATCTGAACAGAAATTCAAAACTACAATATGAATATGCATACTTGTAAAGTTTGCAAATGATACCAACCTAGAGAGCACAATCAGGGCACTCAGGGTATCAAAGCTGTCATTCAGAAACACACAGACATGTAACAGGAATGGGTTGACAAGAACTAATGATATTCAGCAAGAAAATATTCGAAGTCTTCCACCTAGAAAAGAAAAACCCCTTGCAGCAACAGGCTGGAGATCGTGTAGCTGGGGAGAAGGTCTGCAGAAAGGACCTGGGAGCCCTAGGGAACAGATGATTGTGAACCAGCAGTGTGTCCCAGCAAAAAAAGCCTCCCAAGCTGTATGAGTGGGAACATAGCCAGCTAATAGAAAGAATTTACTTTTCTCCTTTACTCACTACTTTTCAAGTCACAGAATCACAGAATGGCAGGGGTTGGAAGGGGACTCTGGAGATCACCTAGTCCAACCCCCCTGCCAGAGCAGGATCACCTAGAACATATTACACAGGAACCCATCCAGGCGGGTTTTGAATATTTCCAGAGACAGAGACCCCACCACCTCTCTAGGCAGCCTGTTCCAGTGCTCTGCCACCCTCAAAGTAAGGAAGTTCATCTTCATGTTGAGGTGGAACTTCCTACTTTCAAGTGTGCGCCCATTACCTCTTGTCCTGTCACTGGGCACCACTGAAAACAGCCTGGCCCCATCCTCCTGACACCCCCACTTTAAGTATTTGTAAGCATTGATAAGATCCCCCCCTCAGCCGTCTTTTTTTCTAGACTAAAAAGACCCAAATTCCTCAGCCTTTCTTCATAAGAGAGGTGTTCCAATCTCCTAATCATCTTGGTAGCCTCTTGCTGTACCGTCTCCAGCAGTTCCCTGTTTTCGAACGGGGGAGCCCAGAACTGGACACAGTACTTGGGATGTGGCCTCACCAGCGCAGAGTAGAGGGAGAGGACAACCTCCCTCGAGATGGTGTGTAAAATATCGTGTCTAGTTTTGGATCCTCAAAACAAGAAAGATACGTATAGACTGAGCGTGTTCAGTGGAGGATCACTGCAATGGTCAGTGCTAGAGCACTTGGCCTGTGAGGAGAGGCTGAGGGAATGGGGATTATGCAGCCTGTAAAGGAGATGCTGAGGGAGACTTAACATCAGTCCCTGCATAACTGCAGGGAAGTTGCTGACAAGACAGAGGCAGGATCATCACAGAGGTGTGTGGCAGTAGTACAAGGGATAACAGATATGACCTGAAATGAGAGATGCCCAGGCTGGATATAAGCAGAAGCTTTTTCAACATGAAGGTGATCTTAGAAATGGAGCTGACTGTCTAAATAGGTTGTGTCCAACCTTGGTATTTTCAAGACCCGACTGGATAAAGCCCTGAGCAGCCTGGTCTTGTTGCAAAGTTTGCAAGAGAAGCCTCTTCAAAAGGCAGAACACCACTAATGAACATAGGGCTTCCTTCCCAATGGCTGTAAAAGGTATGGCTGAAGCTCTGTTGTTAATAATGGTTACTTTAGGTCAATAGCAACACAAATCTGTTCTGAATTGCAATGCTAATTTGTCATGGACAAGCCTTGAAATCCTAAGCTTGCAACAAAAAAGTATTAATGATGGTGCAAATGTGCATTTCAGTTCTTTCTGAGCAGAAATTAAGCTCATCTTTTCCCACAGCTGCTTTCTAAAAATTATTTTAAGCTTTTCTAAGATTCTGAGGTGCACAAAAATGATTCAGGGGAGTGAAGGAGGTCTCTGTAAAGAATTTAAACATAATGATAACAGGCATAGTATACTTAATTAATATTTGCAAACCCATTAGACAAAGGCTATATTTCCCCGATACAAACATGCACAAAATTGACAAATAACCATGGGTTAAAATAATTGACTTAAATAGTTTTTGTAGACCGGCAGCTGCTGCCATGAACTAGTTGAAAGAAAACGTAAGAATACAACATAATTCAGCAGAAATCAGATCTATAATGTCATCCCTAAGAGCATATAATAAAGCATTCTTATGGATACCACATACTGCTTTAAAACCACAATTTTAAGGAAGCTGTATCTCATGAATCGCCTTTGATTGAAGTGGCTTAGAATTCGAGTCATAACTGATGCATGCACATCCATGAGGGCTTGTAGAAAGCAGAACTACCCACAAGCCTATAAATTTTAAAGTGTGTAGAACAGACCTGTTTCAAAAATGTCTCTTTCCTCACTTCAGACATATGCAATGTAGATTTTTGCATCTTGATTATTTGCCTAGATCATTGAACAGTCATTAGAGAAAACTGGTGATAATACATTACAGTTCATCTAATTTCTTCTAAAGGCAAGTGCCTAAAAAGGTCAGGTGATTTGTATTCTATGTCTGTTTCCCTCCATTGACTATCAAGGGAGCCTAGGCAAGTAGCTCAAATGCAGACGTTTAAAACTGGCTGAGATTATTTCCATCCTGATTCAGATTTAATTATATCTAGATACACTGTGTTAAACTTACTGTTTTTCACAGGTAATGTCTTCATAGTTAAATGCATCCACACAAGGAGTTACCCATGCCACCCCTTTGTCTGTCAGATCATGTAGAGTAGCTCACAATAACACTTCTAAATGCTCAAACAAGAGGATTTCACTCTGACCACAGAGCAGTTGGCCCAGAGACTCATTGTGGGGGTCTCTGAAGACTGAATATAAAATTGGAAATGTCTGAAATACAGTGGGAGCTGTGTTGTAGCCCACTAAAACAATACTTTTGCAGCATAAGAACAAGATATTCTTGCATATCTTAGGCACATGGGTGAGCTTGAGGATGCAGAACCTGCAGGGGGAGAATATAAAAAATAGAGAGGGTCAAAGTCCATCCATACTGTTTTTTGATGTAAACCTGAGTGAATGTCGTTAAACAAATGCAAACCTTCCGTCAGGTTTTGTTGTGAGCAAACTGATTAGTTCACTTAACTTTGGAGCCCAATGTTGAATTGAAATTGATGGATCAGACTAGGGGTTTTGAGTCTTCTGAAGTGCTGAACTGCTTTATAGTACAGACATATCCATAATGATAAAAAAAAAAAAAAAAAAAAAAAAAAAAAAAAAAAAAGCAGAACAGAAGCAAAGCTTATGAGCCTATTGGTTGCCACTTCTGTAATTTTGCTAATTATGTCACACATTCATGTCCAAAAGAAGAAATGAGAGTTTTACTGTTCATTTCAGTGATGTTAGGTTTTGAAAATGCCAATGAACAGTAGGAAATAAATACATTTAAAAAGTCTAATATTTAAACCTTCCCATCTGGAAAAATTTTAACAGTATGTAGAGGCTGACATGTTGTTTTATAATGATAGATTGAGTGGGATTTATGTTAGTTTCTTCAGACATCTGCAGTGTGGACGCTTGCTTCTGAACTGATCACCCACAGATCCATTTGCACTGAACAGAGAGACACACAATTCTATACTACCATTCCTTTGGCCTTTTGTACTGGTTTTGTCTGGGATAGAGTTATTTTCTTCACAGTAACTTGTATGTTGTTAGGTTTTGGATTTGTGATGAGAAGAGTGTTGATAACACACTGATGTTTTAGTTACTGCTGAGCAGTGTTTACAAAGCGCCAAGGCATTTTCTGCTTCTCAAACTGCCCCACCTGCAAGTAGGCTGGGATGTGCAAGAAGCTGGGAGGGGACAGCTGACCCCAACTGACCAAAGGGATATTCCACGCCATATGATATTGTGCTTAGCAATAAAAGCTGGGGGAATAAGGAGGAGGCAGGGGGATGTTCACAGTTAAGGCATTTGTCTTTGCAAGTCACTCCTATGCATGATGGAGCCCTGCTTTACTGGACGTGGCTGAACACGTCCCTGACGACGGGAACTAGTGAATGAATTCTTCCTTTTGTTCCGCTTGTGTGTGCAGCTTTTCATTTACCTATCAACCCATGAGTTTTTACATTTTCACTGTTCTGATTCTCCCCCTCATCCCACTGTGGGGGAGGAGTGAGGGAGTGGCTGCGTGGTGTTCAACTTAGGATAAGAAGAATCCTGCTTCTCTTTACTGATGGTAAGAGGAGGCTGAATTTAGTACCAGATAAATACCATCCACTAAGTCTAAACAAAATTCCAAATACAAGTATTTAGTCTTCTGGGATTTGACTCCACATGCTCTGACTCAGAGAATAACAACTATTTATGCAGATAAAGAAGGAAAATCATTATTATATTTTACCTTAATAGCAAGGAACATCTGAATCCTCCTTTTTTGTCCAGCCCTGCAAAAAGTTTAAAAGTTGGTTCACCCAGAGCATCACATTGTCTCACTCCATCTCTCTCATTTTTACCTATTAGGAAGTATACACAAGTAAAACATTTTATCTTCACAGTGGAGCTCCAAAGCTTGCTTTTTAAAAAATAAAATAGTAAAAGAATAAATAGTTAGTTACATTTGCCATAGGATACATTGTTATTTAATTTCAAATGCTTCTTAACAAAGGCAGTAGAACATAGGAAAAATTCACACAGACATAGCATAGCATTTATTTCTCTTTTGGATATTGTTTTAAAATCAATTATATGTGAGCAGGGGAGACCTGAAGGTAGCAAACCTGTCAATGTTGTTTTATTAGTGCTGGACTTTCTTTACAACCAAAACACATTTTAGCCACACGTCAATCATATTCTAACATCAGTCTTTCATTAGTTTTTCTCAAATTACTGCTTTCTTCTCAGTTTAAATGAAATGGAAAATTGAAATACTCTTCTACATTTTTGTATTCTCCATGAGAAAATTTGGAACTAATCTAAAATAAAGCAACCAGCAATCTATCTGCTTTGTCAGTCAGTATTGACATACTGTTCAATTCCATCTGTATGCTAATATCAAGATTCAGTTCTGCAAATGTATTCTTTAAATTAAACACAAACCAAAAATATAGTTCTGGTGTAATTCCAGTGGATAAATATGTATCATTCACAGTTTCATGAAAAGTACTCACATTTCAGTAAGATTTGGAATTAAAAAAAAACCACAAAAAAAAAAAAGCCACAAAAATATCTGCAAAAACTGAAGGTTGCTTTTATATAGATTTTTATTCCAAGTTCAGATTTAATAATAAAGACAGAGCTGTTGCATTTAATATCTGGCTGAGTTTCAGCAGGATATTGAGCAGTCATATCCTTATTTTAAAAATTAATTTATAATAAATATCTATGTCTAGAACACAAAGCTCTGGGGATTTACTTTAAAAGCAGAATGAAAGAATAAATAAACACCTAATGTAGAAGTAGTTGCAATTACTTTTTTTCATGTTAACTAGGAAGCAGCACACAAAGGAAGATTATCAAGTCTTCAATTTCACCAACATTGGTTTCCTTACAGGAAGGTAAATCTCCCGCAGTGAGCATAGAGGAGAGAAACACATTAAGTAAGCTCTATGAGTTTGCTCAGATATAGATCTTAGGGGTTTGTACCAGCAAGTATCCAGCCACACTCCACACAAAATAGATTGATCACAGTGAAGTTCTTAATGGACTTCACGGAATGCTTGGCTCTTCTGCCTTTCCAGATTTATAGGAGTCTCTGCTGGAGGTTGACTATATCCTAGGGAAGCCAGAGAGGAACAGCTGATGGCATGAAGACTGTTCTTGTGAGGGTGCTCTCCAGGAAAAATACGTATTTTTCTCTCGTCTGTTTATGGCATATCTCAGTGTGGTATGTCTTTTCCTTTCACAACAAAAAGGAAAAAATAATGTGGTTTTGTTTTTATAACCCATATGGCATTACATTAAATTGTCACAGAAAAATTGTTTAAATTCTCCAGGATGTTAGGCTTTTGAAGGAAATATTACTGTGAACAGACTTACAAAATCAATCAACACTGCTGCTGCCTCTTTGTTAGTTAACAATTCACAGAGAAATTGAACAAGCAAAGAATAACCATATTATCCTTATTCCTAAAATCAACATTTAATACCTCTATTTTTAAAAAATGTATTCTTATTTTACATAAAAAATAACATTTTAAAAGTCTAATTATGAAGGAGGGGGCTTTTACTTTGTGTCTGAATGTGTGTGCACGTACAGGTGCGCATGTGTGTGTCTGTATGTCTTTTCAGGTAGGGATATTTACTGCTCTGTAATAAAGATGCTTCTGGAAGGGGAAGGAAGGTGAGCTTATACTACACTATAGTACTGTTAAAAGCATAGTCAGAATGCACGGAGTGGCACCTTGAACACCAAAGGGAAGATATTTTACACCTCAGTGGTTCTGAAAAGGTTTACACAGGCTTGAGGTGATTATAGAGGCATTAAATGAGCAAGCAACTGATGAACATGATCCAGGTCATCAATAAGCAATCCAGATGTGCAACACAAGTGAATACAGAGATTGATGAATCCTTTGAATTGGGTAAGGGAAGCAGTAGGAGTTTGACAGGTTATTTACTGACTGCCATAATCTTTAATGGTGCTCAATGAATCAACCAACACAAAGTTACAGCGATGGCAGGCTCCATCTTAGCGCAGAGGCGCTACTGCTCCTACAATGCCCTCGTCAGCTCATCTGCAGCCCGCTCACTGTTCCAAATGCAACAGTTTATTGACCTTCTTACAACAGAGCTTCCAGCATAGTAGCAGAAGAAAAGGGTAAAAGGATGTATTCAAGACGATACTGAAAAGATGAGGAAAAATAGGGACTTAACAACTTCACTCCTTGCTTAAAATGGAGCCAATAGGTACAGTTAAAGTTCAGCTATTTATTAAGTCATTTATTGTGACGATGCTGAGAAGTTTCAGAGCCTTTTGTGAGAGGTGTTAAACTGTTAGACTATTCTTAGACATTCTCCTGTGAATCTAACTGATGAAGTTAAAGAAATTACCTTCTTCAGTTGTTCAATGCCACCTCTCTGCTGGAGGTTATAACCGTCTCAGAAGACCAAACTACGTGAGCACACCTTGTGTGCTTTAGTATGAACTCAGCTAGGAATAGAAACAATATATGTTCTGATGCTGTGATGCAGGATTATGAAGATTCAGCACAAGGATGACAACAGTTTCACTGATCAGACTCATACCTGCAATGAATACTCTACCATAATTATCTAAGCAAACTATGAAACCTTTTCTCGAAGGCGGAAATTACTCCTGCTCAAGGAGCAACTTAGCCTGTATGGAAATGAGAAAGTACCATCGTTCATGAAAAGATGGTAAAATGTCCTGAAGGAGTGAGAGGTCCAGAAGCAGGACGGTGTAGTAGACAACACGAAGCTAGTGAGACCAGCAGGGCACAGACACACAGAGCTACACTTCACAAATGATAGAAGGAGTTACATTTCCTCTAGCCCCACAGGGACTATGTAGATATCAATGCACTAAAATGTCTCTGGAATATCAATCTGAAAGCTAATCAGGAAAACAAGACCTACCTGCTGCAAGAACAGGGTGGTCATATTTGTTTATATATCTTTTTCTATTGATTCTGGACTTGCCTTAAAAAAAAAAAAGAAAAAGAAAAAAATTTCAAATGATAAATTTGGCTTTTGAATTTGTCGTTTTTTAGCTTCTCACTGAAAATACACAATAAATATACCTCAAATTTCTGGCCACTTTGGGGCCTTTCCCATGTTCATTGCAAATTTTTGGCCTGCATTACTGACACAGACTGTACTCTCACTGCAAGATACAACAAGTGAGTCTGCGATTCCATGCTTGTACCACAGCTGATCTTAATGCCTCATAGTAGGTGATCAAAAGTACAACAATTTTGAAGTATTTCTGTAATATTGCCTAGAGGAAAGTCATACACCACTTGTCAAACAGATTAAAGTAACTGATGTCTAATTGGTAGTGGTTTCACTAGTGGTAATCCTGCAATTTATAGCTTGTCTTTTTACTTTAAATGAGAGGGAATATGTAATACAAAAGAATTAACTCGTGTTCTTTTAGCAGTTAAAAGATTTTCAAGTAGATTTCCTCTCATGTATTACAGAGGTCTTTCAGAACTCTTCCAAAAAGCAGGATACATAATACATTCAACCAGTTTGCAGCTCACGAACATAGTTATTTGCAATACAGCTCAGATTTATTTCTTAGAGTCCTGCTACTATGCAGACTGCTGTGCTGTGTCTGGCTGATATGGGGTTAACTTTCTTCATAGCAGCCCTTATGGTCCTATGTTTTAGATTTGTGTCCAAAACGGTGTTAGTTACACACCAGTGTTTTGATTATTGTTCATCAATGCTTGCACAGCATCAAGGCTGTATCTTTTTCTCACTCTTCTCCCCAGACTGAGTAGGCTGGGTACGAGGAAGAAGTTGAGAGGGACATGGCTTGTACTGTAGACCCGAATGGTACAAAGGGATATTCCACAACTCATAACTATTGTGAAGAGGCATATCAATAGTTTTGCCTGTTAAAAAGACTTCAGAATAATCACCAATGATTTAGAACTAGATACAGCTCATTTTTACAAGAGCAGAAAAAATTAATTCAAGCATAAACAAGCTGGCATGTTTTGTTCATCTAACTTTTGCAGACAAAATCGTAAGAAAACTGATAATGTAAAGACCTGCTGACAAATAGCAGAGGTTCAGTGGAAAATGAACAATAGCAGAAACTTTACATTTAAAAGGCGGATGACAGGAGATTTCTATTCAATTACGTAGCAAACTACTCTGAAGCATTCTGTTTCCAGCAAACAAAAGATAAAAAGGTTTCATAGCAGAGTTGATAGAAAATTGTGTTAAAATAAACAAGTAAATACTGCGGGTATTTGTAAGAGGAAAAACCTCTCATTTGATCTGCCAACACTGAACTAAAGAAAGTAGAAGAATGGAAGATCAGGTGATAAGATGTAAGGAGGAGAGAGCTTTCATAATAGCAGCTGAAAATGATTAAGTCAAGTAAATAAAATACAAAATAAATTGAGTACAAAGAGAAAGTGCAGTTGAAAAAAAGCATATTAGAGATGAAGAACAGAACTCTTAAATCCTGTTTTTTTCTTCTGTATCAAACAAGTTGCTCATTTATAAATGTATCTTGTACGATATTGAGTGTCTCTAATACACTGCAATGGGAGTTCAGAGTGTTTCACTCTTTACATGATACAGTCCTTCAGGAGGGCTAGAAATAAGTAAGGGAGCCTACAAGACAGTGTTCTTTTCATATAAAACAAAATGCAGTATAATTGTTAATAAGTGCATGTAAATAAGGTAGAAAAGATCAAAGTCTGGGATGATGCTGAAGGGCTTTAACAATTAAATCTCTTCCATGATCCATGTAAACATGAGCTGCAGTTCCCAATAAAAGTAAGTACTTGTTTACAATCTATTGAATTACTCTGTGAAGGGGAGAAGTTAGTTCAAGAACATGCAGAACGTCTTTGACTAAAATGTGTTAAAGATTTTTTTCTTTTCTTTTCTGTTTTTT
>VXBO01000670.1:34499-64677 GCA_013400135.1 Rhinoptilus africanus
TTTTTTTTTTTTTTTTTTTTGGTGGGGGTGTATGGAAGAGAGGCGAGAAAGGACACCGAATACATATGTTTATGGCTGTTACCCAATATCATAGCCGAGTAGCTGAATTCAGCCTTTCCAGTAAGAACACTCAGTAAGAATAAGGTGCCTTAGATATCCTTCACGTTATTTCTTCTAGAAAATATATACAGGGAACACTGGTAAAAATAAGGAATTGTTGTCCTGAGACAGTAGTAACTCTGAGGACAATACAAACCCTCTCCTTGTCCTGAGGCTCTTGCAGAAGGGTGTTGAAAGACAGCACAGTAGCAAGGATTAGTGTCCACTTCATGTTCTGCATTTTGAGAAGTATAAGCATATTGTGGAAAAGGTCAACTTCTTTCTATTGTCATATATATCCCATATGTATCCATTGAGGGAAGCTGAATTCATCAGACTTTAATATCCAGTGGATTTTTCCTCCACAGTGTTTATTGCTGTTCCTTTTAGTAGGTCTAGATAGTAGCAAGGCTGAGCATATACTCTACGGATGTGAATACAAACACACACACAGATGCACACACAAACTTTGTATGCACAGACCAAACAAATCAAAAGTGGTAGAGTGCACTATCTTTACTAGTAGCCACATAAACACCAAAAGCAATGGCAGAAAGAAAAAACATGAAAAAATGGCAGAAACATGTAACAGACCACAAATACTTTTGTCCTCTCAAGCTGATACAGACTGAAGTTCACCAGCAGGAATATGCATACCCTCCCTCGCTTGATCTATGGGCATATACATATTCCCAGGTCCCTTGAATTCTACATCTGTCCTTAAGTGCGTCCAGGATCCATGCCCAGATCCTGGTCCTCATTTATTATTATTTTTTTATTATTGCTATTATTATTATTTTAAGACTTCTGGTCCCTATTGTTGTCTTATCACTTCCTGAGTATGTCTTGTGTATCTGGGTGTTTAATTAATTGCTTTTCCTCTCTCTTGTTTTTGTTTCTAACCCAATACACTTGCAAACTATATGATCATGCATTCTGGGTATCTAGTCATCCTTTACTTTCCACATAATATTAGTTTCTTCCATGACATCTAGTCATTCAGGGCTCTTAGAGTTGCATGTTTAGCAACTCAGTAGTTCAGTTACTTGCTTAGAACACATAGAGCCAACTGCAGGGATTCACGTACAAAATAACATGTTTTATAAAATACTGACAGTGTTTAAAACTGGATGTGAGTTCAGTTACTTACACATTCAGACATCAGTACTCTTCTTTTATATAACTCCAAATACTTCATGTAATATTTGTCTTCAAGGTAAAGAGTTCTATGACAACTTAAGTCAGAAAAGTACAAGAGTTGAAAGACTCATATTTTACAGAGTAATGATAATTATTAGGTTGCAAATTAGCTATTTGCCACTACAATTGATTAGATAACTACATGCATAGATACACACACAGGCTAATCACTGCTATTCATGGATTCATCTAAGTATATCTGAAATTTTTTCTTCTCTTTTTTGTAACTGGAGGCTGTAGAAGAATTGTTATGGGAGATTTTGCTGGGTAAATTCTGTTGCATGCAGCCTTTTGTGTTCATTCTTTTGAATATGGCAAAAATAATTGATCTTGGGAAGTCCATTTATGATACTTCATTTTGGTTTGCTTTTTACGTGATGTTTTGTAGTGAGAAAATAATTCCTATAGAAGAGGCAAGAATGAACTTCAGGAGGGTTTACTGTCTGCCTAGATATCTCATTGAAATTATTTCTCGTGTTTGGACTGCTTCTTGGAAAATAGACATGGGAGCTGTACTGAAAACTGTGAAAGTCTGATTGCTGTTTAGTCACCTGCATGACAGCTGTATATGTAGAAGTTAATTTATACTTATACCTTGATTCCCTGTCACGGATTAACCTCCAACTACGTTTTGCTGACATGCTTAAGTTAACTACAGAATTACTTGCACCTCCTACTACTTTGATTGGGCTCCCAAAATATAAACTTCAATCTAAAATGGCTCTAGATAGACATGACCATCCCTAGACTCATTAGAGCCAGTAAATTCATCAATAAGACTACTGACTTCCAAGTCTAGATTTATTTACAAACGCTAGATAGAATTAATCTACATCCCATCACTAGCTTTGCTCAGGCTGAATGTAATTCTGCAGAGGCCTTGTAAAACCTTCACTGTTTATGAGCAGTTTGGTGGCACTAATATTTAAAAAAAGTTAGTACAAATGTTACTTCAGAATGTTATTTCACTACTAAATGAGCGATCAAACAAACCAGAGTTAACTGTGAAAACTTTTACAGGTGACATGAAGAAAACCTACAGGATTGTGAAGCCACTGTGTGTTCACTGCCTAAATACTTCGTTACATGTAACAGTATAAAGGAACTGAAATATAAATCAAACTCTTGGTATAAATGTCACCCTGTGTCAGAGAATGAGAAATGAAATATTTTTAACATACATCGTTTTTTACATACACTATAATTCTATTATTTACTGTACTTTCATATACCCTGTAGTATGTATTCTCAAAATGTATTAAAAATAGACTAAAAAATAATATTTTTAAAAGGCACATAAAAATATGTCAGGGTCAAAGGCTTGTAATGAAATTTCTCTCAGAATTCAAAGTTAGCAGCAGAAACAAGTTTTATTTTTTTTTTAAATTATATTTGTACTGTGCCTCACACAGTGAGTCTCTGGTCCATAGCTGCAGGTCCTTGTCTATTGCTGCATGATGGTGTTTTTGAGTAAATGGTATGCAAATTACCACCGCGGTCTGGATAATCAATCCAGGGCAGAACCTTTGGATGTTTTACTTGCTGAAAACAGAATCTGACCATTGAGTCTGTCAGAAATCAATCTTCCTGACCAAGCATTTTATTTAAGCTCTTTCAAAGTGTATGCACAAGTAGAAAAACCCACTCTCCTTCCCTATCCAGTGCTATCAAAAAAATCCTCAGGGCTTTGGTAAACCAGGCCCCCAGAGAAGTGTGCATACTGCTCAGCATCTGAGTTGTTAAAGCACTGGTCAGAAACCAGACCATGAAAGGGTCTGTGTACAGTGTGCCTAAATGTTAAATAAAATATGTGGTAGTCTATAATTATATGCTTATTTAGTGCATAAGATAAAATGTTGTACTTACTTACAGAGATTTCCCTGGAACACTCACGGTACCTTGAAGAGAGTAAAAAGTAAATGTGGGCTCTGAATAGCAGCTGATTTAAATGAATATTCTTACCACAGAGTAATGATGGTTTTCTGAATTTAGTTATGCCTAGCATATAACCACAACTTTACAACTTTATCTTTGCTGTAGCTTGTTTTTTTGGAGGACAGAAGCTATTCTTGGACCATGACGTTCACTGTCATGTTTGAAGCAGAGCTGTCAAAACAAGTGAATCAGGTCATGCAGCGAGTGGTTTATCTCTGTGGAAAACATTAGAATAGAGAGGACTGCGGTCTCAGAGATAGACTAGTAATTAGGTATTGATTGCTTTTGCTAAGACATTGTGTACAATCCTAAACAAATGAAAGATCATTTCTGACTCTTTTCTTTTAAACCAGTGTATTTGTCTGTGCATTCATTTCAAAGATTACAAAATATGAAGCAGTTTTTACAGTTGATTCACTTGGGCTTCGATTGATTGGGCTCCTGTGAAAATACTCCATCTGAAGGGAATGTCAAAAGAATCAGCAGTATCTCAGCCTGTATCCAGAACCAGGACTTTTACTTTAGATTACAAAAAAACAGAACAACTAGCTTGCAAGGGAGGAGGGAAACTGTCCCCCCTTAAAACTGCAACAAAATTTGGGTTTAGTCCTGACTTTGGCTTCTTGCAATGCATAGATCTAATCAACCTTCACCCCCATGTCCCTCTTTTCTACCTTTGTAGACACACTAAAGGGGATGTTGCAATCTTAGAGCCTGCTATGTACTCTGAACACACAAACTATCTTATAAATTCCATTGATGACTACAATTACTCCCTTTACTGTGAAGAGACAATATTCTATGTCTTCTGAGCTGAGCCAGGTCAGAGACAACATATCTGATGCCTCAACTGGGAAAGGACAATACTCTTCAACTCAAGTTCGAGCTCAGTGAAGAAGACTACTCAAGCAATTGCCTTAGTGACATCAAATCACTATAGAGAGTGCCTCAAAAGAGGATGATCCTTACAGCCATAATTTCAGATTTGGTTTTTTTTCCCTTTTAGAAATGGGGAAAGATAATATTGTCCCATAACTGTGCACCATGGCAAAGAAGTCCCCTGAAACTCCTACTCCATCTGTTTTCTTAACTAATGTGCTATCTCTTGAGGGTCAAAATACAACTATCATTTCAGTGTTGAAGTCTAAGACTGTAAAGAGTAGTAAAAACTGCACTATTTGCCCGTCTACATAAAGAAGGTAGCAGAATCAAGGTTCTCTATGTGCCACAGCTAAAAGAGCTGATGGAATGTATTATAACATATATTCCACCAGAGAAAAAAGATTTTATCAAGCTGAAAGTTACATGAACATGTGGAAAGTAAGAGTATGGAAAAAAGGGTAAAGTATATATTTTATTTTTATTTTCCTTTACTCATTCCTTCTCAGACCTCTACCTGTGATAATTCCTGAACCTTTTTCAGATATGTTCTTATTCCTTGCTAAGTTCCTTTATGGAGAAGAATGAAGATGGAAGGTTTTGGCTATCATCTTACTACTTTATGGATTTACTGCAGAGTGTAAACAAGGTTGCCAATCCAAAACAAAACATTGCTGGTGATTTATCAAGAAAACAGTCAGTTTTAAAGCAGGTGCAGAAAATTTGTGATTTTGTTTGCAACAAGTGGTTACATATGATACCTTGAAACAAAAAGGATCTATTTCTGCTTCCAATTAACTTAACAACAAAACTCTCATTGACTCAAAGGTCAGCAAGATCAGGCCCTAATTTACCAACACTTGTAATTCCCTGATTAAATTTTCAAAGGCCAGATGCTAAACTGATTTGCAAGCCTTTGATATCCTGCTGAAGTCAGTGTACAGATTGGTAAACTGTTTCTTTGGCTCTTCATTAGGATCATGAAAATTCTCTAGCTGATTATATCAATCTTTGGCTTGTCATGAAGCAGAGAATTCCAGTCTGTGATTCCAAGCTTGACATGTAGTGTCTTTTTCCATCTCTTTTCCTTCTGGATAAAAGTTGTCTCTGGATATCTGAAAGTTCTAGTTAAAGAACAGCCCTACAGATATATATTCCTAAGCGTAAAACAGTTGAATCACCACAAAGGAATGCAGAAAAAGAATCCAGTGCATGAAGGAGCCATTCAAGGCAAACTGAAATCTCTAAACTTCTCGATTGTTAAAATAAAAACTGTTGCTGTGTAACATAAGAAAACACAGACAAAATATTTACAACTATATACGTTAATAACAGTATGATAGTAATAATGGTATTGCTGCCTACTCGTATCTATCTACTTATCTACTTTCACGTACACTTTCCTATCAGAACAAATAATTCAGTACAAATTTTCAAGACCCCGCTGCAAAAGTATAAGATACCTAGGTCATCAACATCAGAACTGATTTCTTCTACAATCTGTTACTAAGGAAGGAGGATTCAAGGTAACAAAACTTTTATGCATGTAAACCCTTTTTACTTATATATAGAAATGTACACACACACACATAAATGTTTATCTGGGCTGTAGCTGGACTAGAAAGGGACTCCATGGCATGCAGATAGCAGATGAAATCAGTACCGTGATAACCCCTGCAAGTCTGTACTACCCCAGTTTGAATCTCAAAGTGCAAATCTGGCCCACATACAAAGGTTTTCATGCCACAGGAAACAAGGAAAAGAGGTTTATGGACAAAAAAAGAACAGCATGCAAGGGTTGTTTTGTTGTACAGACAATTACAGAAAAAGTGTTTGCTAAAAAACATACATGGATTTGTGCACAAGGTAACACCTATGTGAGGACTGTAATCTCTTATTAGCTATCCATAAGATGACAGGAGCCTCTGTTTCAAGGGTCTTTGCAAGAGTATCTTCAGCCACAATGAGTGAGTCTCCAAAACCACTATCCCGCCAATTTCTGCCCTGTGGTTATCTCTGAGTATTCCAGAGCAAGTATGATACATCACCGCTGAGCACCTTAAACTATTTACAAAATACCTCTTAACCTTCTGGGTACAAAACACTGTCCTATATGACCATTTCTGCATCTCACAGAATCACAGAATGGTAGGGATTGGAAGGGACCTCTGGAGATCATCTAGTCCAACTGCCCCATACTAAATCAGATTCACCTACAGCAGGTTGCACAGGAACCCATTCAGGCAGGTTTTGAAAGTCTCCAGAGACGGCGACTCCACCACCTCCCTGGGCAGCCTGTGCCAGTGCTCTGACTCCCTCAAGGTAAAGAAGATCCTCCTCATGTTGAGGTGGAACTTCCTATGTTCAAGTTTGTGCCCATTACCCCTTGTCCTATCACTGGGCACCACCGAAAAGAGCCTGGCCCCATCCTCCTGACACCCACCCTTCAAGTATTTATAAGCAATGATAAAATTTCTCCCTCAGTCATTTTTTTTTCCAGACTATAGAGACCCANCCCTCCCAGCTTTGTGTCATCAGCAAACTTGCTGAGGGTGCACTCTATCCCCTCATCCAGGTCATTGATGAATATATTGAAGAGCACTGGGCCCAGTACTGACCCCTGGGGAACACCGCTAGTCTACTGACCTCCAACTAGGCTCTGTGCCACTAATCACGACCCTCTCAGCTCTTTTAACCAGTTTTCTATCCACCCCACTGCCCATTCATCTAACCCACACTTCCTGAGCTTCCTTATGAGGATGCTGTGAGACACCATGTTGAAACCCTTGCTGAAGTCAAGGAAGACAACAACCACTGCCATTCCCTCATCTGTCATCCAGTCATGTCATCATAGAAGTTTTCTTTCTGCATGCATCTCCCACTAAGATAAACTGTCTTACTGCTCAAGACAAGAGGGAAACCAGCAAATTATTCTGCTATTTCTAAATAATGCAAGGGCTGAATTCCAAGTCTTCCTCTGACACTTCTTTGTTGTTTTTGCTTTTCCCTGGTGTGTCCACAGATCCCATAGATGAGGATTCCTCTACAGACATATATAATTGCAGTGTAGTAGAGCAGTTAGGTTTCAGTTGGTTTGGCAAGATGTTTGTGGTTATGTGGTCCTTGTATCAGTTTCCTGTGAGGTAGAACAGAAGTGAAGTTTGGGGTAAACAGACATATGGCTATGAAGCCCATAGTGACAGATACTCAGGAGTAAATTCTGCTGGAGGTTTCATGGAGAGCAACCTGCTACTGAGTTTAGAAGCTAGAAAACTGTCCATGAGGTTTTCCTCTGCCTTATGCTGTTCCACTTGGTAAAATGTATAGAAAAAAAAAAAGAAAGAAGTTTTCCTTTATATGCATAATAACTGTACATCATAAAACAAATAGGATTAAAACAGTTAAGAAATAATACAGTTGTTTTGTGTCTTTATGATTAACCTGTTTTCTGTCAGAAAATGTTTATCCCATGAAATTAAAATATTTTGCTGCAACATATCAATTTTATCATAATTGCCAACAGGACACGATCAACGTTTCATTTCAACTTTATTGCTCCAACATGTATGAAACATAGTATCATCGAGTGATAAAGGAAAAAAAAAAAAAAAAAAAGAAGACTTATTCCCAACAAAATCCATTGGCAAAATAAACCAAGTATTTGCTTCACAAAAACAATATTTTTTTTTAACTTTCCATCACAAAGTGCATCTTAAGATCTCATACTACAGTGATGAATGTAAATTTCATATTCTAGTCAGCTCGGCCACTGCATTGCTTTTAAAGGCCTATAGATTGTCTTACTACCACTACTCTATCAAGAATCTAAGCTTTTATATATGGAAAATGGAGAATAAATCAAACTGAGATAAATATCTGACAGTGTTTTTTATCTCCTTGCAAGCTACAAGTGATAACATTTCTGCTCATTTATAGACAGAACAGCTGGAATAAATCAGCTTTTGTTTTTGGTATCACAAAATAACTCTTAGTGACTTTTCTAGAAGTTAAAGATCATCTGACAGACTAGCAGCTGTATAATGATGGATTAACTAATCAGTCCTTAATGTTTCCAGACTAGGGCCTTGTAATCAGTGGCAGTTGAATCGGCCTTAAATCCAACCAAAAACTTACAAAAATTTCAGAGGAGGTCACAATTTCATATTTTTTCAAAGAAGTGAAAGCTGTAATTTCAAGTCTGTAAAATGGGAGCTGAAAGTGGGAGTTCGTCAGATTGATACAGGGGAACTTTCAACTAAGTTTTTTTTTACTGGGGTATTTCACCATCACTGTTTAAGAGCTTTATGGAACACTTTGTACTTCATAGCATCCTTTTATTTTATTTGATTAAACACGAGTCTTTACTTTGTGGCATCTCAGGGGTATTGTATTTACCTACATAAGGTCGGATAGATAATTTCATGTATGAGTCAGGGTGAAAAGGAAAGGATTTGTGGGTTTTTTTTCTCTCTCTTTTCTATAACCTTCCTACTGCAGGAGCATTTTTTGATTCAATAATGACATTTGGTGGTAATCCCAGGGGAGTAATAATTTTGCCTGAAGACTAAACTGAGTGAGTGGTGATCTTCCTTGCTGTCAATGACCTATAGATGACATTTCGTATCTAATTAATTAGATGCCTTTCTTTTGAGAGAAATGGCGAATCATGCATAATTAGAAGAGGCATCAAAGTTGGAGCCATTGGCTCATTAATCTAGTGGAACTAGCCTATGGCAATTAAAGACCATTTGTATTGCTTATGATGTTTGTTATTTTATGAGCAATTAACACTATATATAAAACTGATTGTCTCAATAGTTTTAATTTTTCTTATACTCAAATGAAAGATTTAGATTAGTTTAGAATACAGTAGAAGCAATCACCTCCAATAGTCGTAATCATTCAGATGTTAGAGATTTATAATACAGGCAAAAATTATCTGGACTTCAACTCTGATTTTTCTTTTCTTTAGGCTAAACAAAGAATGGAGAAGATCTCATAGAACTGTAGAATTCACTGTCAATAAAATTAAACAAATGATACATTGAAGGAAATGGCAAGTTCTGGGATATATTTTTTGATGAATTTTTTGGAACTGGGGAGTGATGGCCTCAATATGGGGCACACAATCCATCTGTGTAAGAGTAAAAAGCATATTTTGTATATTTATCTTTCTTCCAACTTGCCTATTATTAATAAAATATTGTATTTTATCAATATCTTTCAAATATATATAAACATTCAAGACATCCTGGATTTTTATATACTAGATTCATTAGCAGGCTTCCTGGAGTCAGGCCATTCTCAGCACAAGAGTTCCAGAAGTTTAAATTTCACTTTCTACCCACAACTTGCCAGATTGCTCTATAATCCCTGATAATTATTTCTCTAGAGAGTCTGCCTACTTCAGCTTTGCTAGGATTTGTTCCTGTAGAATGCCTGGTTGTCTCTTACTACTATAACCATGTCTCACAGAAAATAATCCAAGTAAACTAAATTGTACATTACCATACCATGCAGCATGCTTAAAAAGACAACCAGCAACAGCTTTGGAAAATTAGACACCATTGATAGTTTCATTTTTTAATTTGTACTAAACCATTAACCACACACCTGGGCTGTTCAATATGCATATATGGATACGGATATGAATATATTTGTGTGTGGGCATTTTATATATGTTATAGTTGAAAAAGAAAATGTATATTTTCCAAAAAATAGCTAGCCAAATATACATCTTAATTAAAACCTAAAGCTTCTGTTTTGTCTTTGCATTCATCTTTTTGTACAATTCTACTTCACCACAATTGTAAAGTCTACTAAGAGACTTTACGTACAAGTTTTTGCCGAATCAGTGAAAATCATTTGGCAATTTTGGGGTTTATGAATTTTGAGCTTAAACCTTAATGATGACACCTAAAAATCCCCCAGACAAAAACTATGTAACAACCATATAACTATATATTTTTATAGTTTTACAGTTTTTAGCCAATAAACTTATTCTCACTGTTTGGCTCTGTACTTAATTATATGTAAAAGTGACTACATCCATACTGGGAAAGTAAACAGCACTGGGGATTCTATTTGTTAGTACAGTTAAACAGTTAAAAAAGTCCTTGACAAAGTTTTGATCTGGGTCAAGTATGAGTCTCCCAAGCAGTTTTAAGCCAGCATGCATTATTCAAAACAGCTCTCAAGTGCACCATTTTGGAGGCTTAGAGATTTAATAGTGTGAATATAGCCAAACCACCTAAATTGATGGCAGAACCAGAGAATGGGTCCCAGGCATTGTTTTGTTTACTAGCGTAGTTGTAGACCTTTATTTTTGTATCATAATATCTCATGCTTGGCTATTCATAGTACTCATAAAAAGTAGAGAGTTAGTGTTAATGTTCTTCTTCACCAAGACTGAAGCTTATAAATCAATAACCTAAACTCTGCACACTTGAGCTAACAGAGGATCTGAGATCAATAAGGTAGCCTTTCCTCCACGTGATTTTAACCATCCCACGATGGCTCATTTATGCTCATTTACTGGCTCTCATTTCATCTTCTCCTTTTGCCTTCTGAGAGCTCCAGTCCTCTTCTGTATCTCTATTCATGGCCAGACAAAATCTCCTCTGTACTTTTCCTGGCCTAGTGTCCTTGTTCTCTGGAAAACCTCCACAGACAATCTAAATTCTTTTTTTTTCTTTTTTTTACCCTTTTACCTGCTTTCTTCATGCCCCAGTTGCTGTCTTTGCTTCCCACTAACACTCCATCTTTGCTCCTTCATGCAGTTTCTTTCTAATGCTTTTCATCTATTAAATCATGAAGTTTCTCTCTAATGCTTGCTCAAAGTAAAGGTTTCCTGAGAGCAGTCAGGAAGCTACAAGAGAAATAAAAAAAAAATCCATAAACATCTTTTTCTTCTTGCAGTTCTGTATTTCATACCCCTGTCCCCACTTCCTTTTTTTATTTTCCCATTCTCCCTTTTTCCCCTATTTTTCCTTTTTTTACTTCCCTATCTCTTTCCCCTGCCCATTCTCTTTTTCCTTGCCTTGCCTTGTGTTCAGAAGCAAAAAGATGTATTTTCTGTCCAAGAGTGGTTACCGAGTCCAATTCAAATGCCTGGTAACATGAAACACTACTAGATATTTATAGGCTACTTCTTCTAATGCAACAGTAGCATAAATTGGTATGTAAATTGCACACGTAGTAAACTGCCAACAGTATCTGTTTCCTTCCTTCCATAACTCTTGTATGAATTGTCCTTTTCCCCAAAACTCTCTCTTCAGACTTTGGACTCTTTCAGAGCATCACTCTCTTGTGGATGTAGATAAATAATGAGTTATTAATGGACTGGTGTAAACAAGTGTGTTCTACAGAGGAACAGAACTGAAAACTCTGTTCCTTCCTCCTGACACATACATACCGTAGTAATGTTATTGAACTAGGCCATGGTATTTTTGGAATGAACAGATTTATGTCACAGTTCATTCTGACTGTGTTCTGACTGCAAACTTCTGAAATGTACATTTACCAGTGTCTTGAGTGACATCTCCTGGAGAAAGCAAACATGGTCACCTACAGCAATTTGCTAGTGAACTGTGACAAAACATGTCAAGATTCTGTGCCTGTAATTTAGTTTTTGGCAATGGGAGATTTATGCAGCAATTTTATTTCCTTTTCAAGTAAAGCTGGATCACGATACAGAGGTTTTTCTTCTTCCTACAATAGTGCTAGCTGAGTTGACTCAAAGCCCTTGTCTGGTGACATAGAAACAACCATAAAACAATGCATCCATTTGTCTTTATTATTACATCTTTGGACTAGGTGTCTCACGAGAGCTATGTAACCTTATCCTTCTTTCATTGACATTGGGGTAAATCAAAAGAGACTCCACAGAAACCCACAGACTAGAGCCTGATAAACCTTATTTAAAGAAAAATCAGGCCAATGTACTGTGAATAATGAACAGATGAAATTAATGCAACCTGGAGGGAAGAGATGATTTCTCCCTTTGCTGTAATCTCCTGCCTTCTTTGGACATGCCTTTCTGCATTATGCAGTGCACAGTAAAGCTAATCCAGCATAGTTTACAGCTAGGAATTAGATGAAAAAAGCATGCTTCCAGGAATAATGTGTTTTCCTGTAACCACATTAACTAAATTAGAACTGACTTTGATATTTCACAACCGCACACCAAGGATGTACACTTAAGGTCAGAAGTGCTAACAGAAGGTGCAGCTATTCCATTTCTTGTGTTCACAGAAGGTAAATGTAGGCTGAAACATAATGCATCATACATCTCTCAGCTCATCTGTTAGTCAGTTATGTTTCAATTTTATTTATTTTATTGACCACAAATCTGAAGTCTTTCAAGAAAAATATGCTTTATTGTTTTCTTCAACTGCTTCTATTTCTTTCATGGAGCTGTTACATGCTGCTACAGAAGGAAAAAGACATGGAAATTTGAGATATGAAGAAAATAGATATATAATATCAGCATTTAGGTGGAAGAGTAGAAGGAGGAAGAACATATTAGTGTAATAACTCTTAAATTATCAAAAGAATTCTGTAATAAATTCTTCTCTTCTTTTCCCCTGAAAAATTAGACCACTATGATTACACATGGACACTTACCAAACGTAGAGGACAACTTTGGTCCTAGTCCTTGCTTCGAGTTCCTGCTTCACCTTACTTAGAGTAATGGCTCTCATACAATATTACTAGACTCCAGAATATGCATAAATAGAAATTTCCAATGAATCACATATATTTAACTAACTCCCTGTAATTGAAAATATTCCCAAAATCTCTAATAATTTTATTTAATAAATTCTAAGACAAATAATTGTTCCTTCTGTAATTATCCAGAAAGCATTATGTGTACTGAAATACACAGACATTACAGAATTTTACATGCAGTGAAATAATGGCTATTCTGTTTCAACTAATGCAAATAAAAACCCCAAATTTCTTTTTATTTTCTCTCTGTTCCATTTATGTCACTGTGCAGCAACAGGATCAAGTCTGAGCATGTTTTGCACATAGAAATGGATTCTCTTTCATTTAAATGTTCCTCGTTTCTTGTACAATTTTTCAGATTTTTGCTTAGAAGATGGACTAGTCATATTTACTATTTAAAGTGACTCCATTAGCTAAATTCAGCATTTTAAAATGAGTCTGAGTCACCACTGCCTTCTGTCATTTTTTGCTGTTGTAATGCCAGGCTGAGAGCACAATAGTTCACTTATAATGGTTCCAGAAGCAGAGAACAGCAGTTGCCTCTGAGAAATCTTTGCAGGACAAGAAGCGTAGTATCAAAGCATAGTACAATATAGCCCATTGCAGTACATATTTCCTTATGAAGTTTATATCAGAAGAAAATATGAGACAGAAGTCCCAAAGTCAAATTCATTTAGAGAAAAAAAATGAATTCACAGTAATTTAAGAGGCATTTAAAGTTGCAATTTGAAACTTTAACAATTAAACAAAGTGCATAACTTCAGGCTTCTAATTCAGGAGCCCTTCCTAGCTGCCTGGAGTATCTACATCTCTCCATTTTCTGCACTGAGAACGTGTGGAAAAAATACGTCCCTCAGTTTTACTTCTCAGGATCAATCCTAAGTGGTTAACCTCTGGCTACAGTTGAAAAATAGTAAATTGTGTGACTATATATGTTCCTCCTCTGTTTCCCCCTGTCTCCAGTCAGCCAGTCTTTCCTTTTACTTTGAAAATGTAATTTGAAGGTTCCTTAAGCGTCTTCATTTTTTTTATTTTATTTTTTTTTTTTTTAATGAACAAGGTGTTTAAGCCATAGTAGGCTGGCTGAAAATTTTTTAAAAAGCTAAGCAAGTCAGGTACACAGATCCAAACAGAAAGCAAAAGAACTGGAGCCTAACCCCTGTGACTGACTTCGAAATTTCCAGTCACAGTACTGGCAACAACACCAGTGTACTGGGACTAGATAGGTTTTTTTTTTTTCTTCCTAGTGGCTCATACGGTCCTGTGTTTTAGATTTGTGACCAAAACAATAATGATAACACACGGATGTTCTAGCTTTTGCTGAGCAGCGTTTGCACAGATTTAAGGTCTTTTATGTTTCTGACTCTGCCCCACTAATGAACAGACTGGGAAATGCACAATCTATTGGGAGGGGACATAAACTAGCAGTTGATCCAACATAATCAAGAAGATACTCCACACCACAGTAAGATCACGCTCAGCAATAAAAGTGAAAAGAAGGAGCCTTAAGGGGGTTAGGCATGTTTTGCTCAGGAATAGATTGGGCATTGGTCTACCCATGGGAGGTGGTAAGTGATTGCCTGTGCATCACTTGCTAATTTTTTTTTTTTTTTAATCTTGACTTCCAAGTTTTCTTGCTTTTACTCTTCCTTTCCTCTTCCCCCATTACACTGGCAGTGTGGGGGGAAAGTGAGGAGGTGGCTGTCTGATGCTTAACTGCCCACTGGTGTTAACCCACAACAGCCAGCAAGTCTGAAGAATTACACTGGCTTACAAATCAGAGATTTATTAAAAAAATATGATTTTATTTTTTGTGTGTGTTGCTTTGTTTTCTGCTGCTTTAGGAACTAGAATCAGACTCATAGGAAGAACAATAATAGCTTTTCAGTTCATGAAAACAGGGCATCAGATAGTCATGTGAATCTTTACAAAATATACCATGTATCAAGAGATACAGAAAAAGACTACAAGATATGACATTGTTGGAGCCCCAAGCCCTGTCAGTATTATCAGTGAGAATACAAATTCCCTTTTTATCTGAACAAAGAGCTGGTCAGGGGGATGAGGAAGAATGCACTTCTAAATCATACTGTGAAATCTACCTTCCCACTGTGTTGCAGGATCCTCTTGAAAGTCTTGTGCCACAGCAATTGCTACCCAAGTGCAGTGCATGAGGTTTCTTTTGCCTAACTAGTGTGAAGTATTCATGCCATTTATTGTCTTCAAAGGGCATTGCAGGCACTCAGCAAATGATCATCCCTTCCATGCTGGGTCTGCTTTTTATAACTAACGCTCAAACAAGACAATGAATGTTGCAAGGACTAAAGTAGAAGGCTGAGAAGTAAGGACTATGCTCACCCTCCCAGCCTTTCATCCTCCATGCCTCTTCAGTACAGCATATCCTAAAAGCCCTTATGAGTGCATTTAAGCATCTCTCTACATACCCTGGGCTTTTCAACTCTGTCTTCTCTGAATGCCATAATCTTGTGTGTTAAGGTGAATTTTCTAGCTAAGGGTATGTATTTAATTCTCAAGATGCTCCAAAGCCTATAAACAGATTAAACACTGAAGTTCTTTGAGCACAAATTAAGATAATGGTCTCTTATTTCCTAAGTGACTGACAAGCTTGTACTTAAAAAACCAGGGTGAATATTGACATGAATTCGGGTGAGAAAATCTTATTCAATTTGTCTAAAGTTCACCTGTTTCTGTACCCAACTCTCCACCAGGCAACTTTCTTCATCTGCTATTGCTTGTCTGTTCTCATTTGTGCAATCTGTGAGAGTCTGTGCAGGCTGGTTTTTCATAGTGGAGGGATAAGAATAATTCCAGTTAGCAGCAATTTGTGCATATCTCTGTGACTCCCAGAGAAACAATGATGTGTCCCACTACTTATAGAATACTTTAAAAATTCCCACTATTACCTGAAACATTCATTATCTAAATTTAGCTGATGCCACACACTGGATTGTGGGATAAAGATTAGAGTGAATGGTCTAATAATGACATCCTTTGGGCCTCACAAGATTAAGGCTGTGATCCTACAACTTCATATACGAAAGCTAAATGATCAACCCAGTGTGGGTGCACATACACTTCGCAGATGTTTTGATACAAGTGAAAAAATTGAATTTTATTATCTCTCTTTTTTAATCTTGAAGTTCAATATTTGCTTCAACATTTTAGAAACAGTAGCTGCTTTTTATTCTAACAACAGGGAGGATTCTTATGCTCTTTGATTCTCATATTTCTACAGACTTTGTGAGAGAATGAAGGA
Organism: Rhinoptilus africanus; assembly: GCA_013400135.1. Lineage (NCBI taxonomy): Eukaryota > Metazoa > Chordata > Aves > Charadriiformes > Glareolidae > Rhinoptilus > Rhinoptilus africanus. The sequence continues at coordinate 50,620 of VXBO01000670.1, forward strand.
GCTCAATTCAGTTCCTTAAGTAACCATTTGAGATGAAGTACCTCACTCAGCCTTAAGATACCAGCAAAGGGCAGTGACTCATAGGTTTGGTGCACTATTTACCTCTCCTTGGTGCAGGTCCTAGATGGGACATGTCTCAGAGCACTTGAAATATCACTAAGTGTTTAAAGTAATATTTAGTTGTCTGCCCTGCTCCCAAACTACCTGTTTATGCTCAGCATCACTAGAGTAGAAAAAAATTAACATAGGATTTAAAAAGAAAAAAAATTTTTTTTTAACTAATATTTTCTTTTTATAATTACAAATCACTATCTAATGATATAGAAAATCTTTCAGATCTGGAAAAATCAGTAACTGTAGATACAGCTGGTAATTTATATCTAATGTCACTTTAAAACTGGGTCTTTCTAATAGCTTTTTTTTTTCTTCTTTTTCTTCCTGTATTTTTTAGCAGATGTGATTAGTGTTAAACAGTACAACATTATAATGCCTGTACATAGTGTTAGAACCTGACATTCTCAAGATAATAGCTACTAAATCTCTCTTTTTTTTTCTCGATCATATTTTTATGTAGGTATCATTGTTGTAGAAATCACTGCACTATCTTCATCTAGTTATTTCACAATATGCTTATGAGGTAACAAAAGAACCACTTTACTGATCGAGAAATCAGCATACTGAGAGAAAAATCCCGTGTAGGTTGATTAATCCTACCAATAGAATTATAAAATCCTGAGAATAATTAAGTTCAGGTTTCCTTCATGATGCATATGAAGACTAGATTCCTGTGGGAAAAATCTTCAAAAATCAGCTAATACACCAAGTCTCAAAATGAAATGCAAAATAAAAGGAAAGACTTCTCAGGAACCTGAGTTGCAAAACATAGTGTCAACAGATGTGTTCCACCTTTTTCTCCAGATTTACTGGGGAGAAAGTTTTCACAGAGTAAAGTTCACATTACAAGATTCAGGACACTCATGGAACTAAATTACTACAGGGAATCTTCACTTGATTCATTGCAGTGACTTCCTACGGTCTTTCTATTTTTGAACAAACAAACAAGAACAATAGAGAACTTTGGAAAACCTAATCAAAGAAATATCTCAATATTTTCAAGAAAGAAAAATGGATCAGTTGCAAGACGATAATCTCTCTGAAGTACAAATTTAGAATCACGGGATAAAATCACCACAGGCAGATAAAGCGCTAGAATTGTAACATTTTTACAGCAGTTATCCAAAACACCATGTTTTATTTAAGGCTTCTTTTTCTTTCTTTCACATGCCCTGGAGAATATTTAATTGGGCAATTCATTGGAATTTCATATGAGGATATGGTCCTATGCTTTCAAGTAATTGTACAAGCTTATATTTGATATTGAAATGTTTATCACATTTTCATTCTTGTGTATGCCAAAGATTGTTTCAAAAGCAATTTTTGCAACGAATTATATATTCTTAAGAGCCAACCTTTGACAAAGAAATATGACATCTATTGATTTGGGAGACTGTGAAAGATTTGGTTTATTCATAGGATAATATTTTATTTGGAGACACTGTAATTTGTCTACTGAGCCGTCAATTCATCCCTATCTTTACTGAAATTAAATTAATTTTATTTTCTTTATTGAATAATTTTAAGATCTCCAGCTTAGTTGATAGGTAGTGCACAAGATATTTATTTGAGAAAGTATGGAATTATCAATAGGGATATAAACAAGACAGTTTTTTTATAACACCTACACATTTGCTCATTTTAGCCCATCAAGATAAAGATACGAACATAAAGGGAGTCTTTCCATCTTATGTTTATCAGGCCTCAGTAAAAATAAGGAGAATAACAACAAAAAAATTATAATTAACTGCACCACCAAAACTAAAATAAATAAAGCTAACAGACAGAAGCACATTTCTCCTCTGAAGAAATGTATATTGCTGTGAATCTTGAACATGAAAGTGTTTGTAAAACTATACATTTCATCTGTACGGAGTATGGAAACACTAACTTCTTTTTGCTTTTTGTAGATCATAAAGAAAATGTAAAACAAGCATGCAAAAAAACAAACAAAAAAAAAACAACAAAACACCTCCCCTCCAAAGCCATGAAGCCTTACCTCAATTTAAATAAGTTTTCCATATTTAGTTTTAAGTAAACATATAAAATTACTAGCAGACATCTAAACATCAACATTTAAATGTTCATTCTTTAACTGGATTTGAACCCCGTGCTAGAGATTCAACAGGATGAATCCCATCTATGAGCAATCTCTCTGTGTTGTCCCACATCTCCAGACTTTTCTTGTCCAAACTATACACACAGTGCTAGCTGAATTCCTAAATATTTTCAGAGCTCCAAACTTCATTTTCTGATGTAGATAACGTATAATTATCTAATTAATATCTTTCAACAATTCGGGTGAAAACCACTGGAATATGACTTGGAAAGGGTAGACAACTTGTAGTTCTCTATGCCAGTTGAGCCAAGTAGAACTTTCAGTTTGGTTCATGGGTACACCCTTAGAAGAACTAGGTAGGATTTTTGCTCTCCCTACCCTGGGGAAAGCTGTTCCAGAAAACTGGTTATTTTCTGTTTCTGAACTTTTTGAGTAGGGTGGCAGTGTTGACAATTAGAGAACATGGTGAGAAGGAAGAAGGAGGAGAGGAAAAAGGATGTGTCAGTGTACTTCTCTGTCCTAAACGAAGCTGATGCACTTATCAGTTCTCAAAGAGCATTGTTGATATTTGTTCAAGGGTACAATCCAGGACCTGTGAGTGTCCCCAGGACAGACAGTGCTGTCACTGATGGGGCAGAATCCCATCGAGTCTAAGCACGGTAGACAGTGCCAGGGTCTAGTCCATCCCCAGAACAGCATGTGATGCACCAGGGCTAGGGGAATGAGGAGCAATAGCAGACGGAAACAAAGGCAGAGCTGGAGATAAGCAAGCCTACCACACGGCTCTGGCTGGCCCTGGGCCTGACCCAGGGCTGTCATGAGCCCCTGGGGCCATGGCAAGGTTATGTGTGGGAGGCTGCTTTGGGTGAAGCTTGTAAGAGACATTAGAGCCTACTGGTGTCCTCAGGGCCCTGATGTCCCTATAAAAACCAAATGGCATTTTCTATCTGGAAACAATGAGTAGCTTGCCACTGATCCCCAAGGGAGAGGTGAGCATTTTATGCTTCTCTAGTATTTACTAGAGATTGATGTGCCTCATTTTTTCAACAACATTAGTTCCTTAGACCTAAGCTTGTTGGATCGATTGTTTTCTGGATGGCTGGAATTGAAGGATTGTAAGTCACAGCTTTTATTTATGGTCTTCTGTATGGATTTGTCTCATATCTAACTGACATAGTCTCTGCTTAGCTTGCACGTTTCTGAAAATGCATTCCTTAGGCACTTGGCTCTTCTTTATATCATACTGGGAGCCAAAACATTTATTGGCTGCTGAATTTTCCAGGAAGTAAGCTGGCAACAGATGAGATGTTGCTTCTCTGGTTTAGTGGAACTATGCCTAAGCATCTTTAAGAAAACCTAGCTTTCTATGTGCTGGTTCTCATCCATAAAATGGAGAAAAAAGAAAGACTTCCTAAGTTCATAAGCTATACGAATAAGTATGTAAAAGATTGCAAAGTCCTCAGATATTGTGGTATACAGGCTACAAGGAGATGTTTGATAATGAGGAACTACAGAAGAATTAGAGATCAGAAACAACTTTTTAATTGCCAGCCAAGCTGAATACCGAACACACAGGTACTTTAAACTGTTCCAGTTACTCATTCAATCAATCAAGTGAAAAACTGTTGAGTAAATCTGAATGCTGAATTAATGTGAGGAAATAATGATTTGCTTATAGACATTTTGCAAATAGAAAAGATTAATTAAGACAGACATTTATTTCAAATTATTTTCCCAGCTGTTTTTTGTCAGAATTCAGTAGCTTTTTCATATGTATCTCAGATACTTCAATAGAGTTCAGGGAAATGTATGGTTTAAGTTATTATTTTTCATAAAGCAGGGACAAATTAAGAAAAGAAATCATTACACAATGTATAAAATAGGTAGCCTACTTACTGTATAAAAGAAAATGTTTCAAGATTGGCATTTTAAGCAAGAAAACAAAAAACCTAAACAAATAGATCATAAGAAAATGAAGACATTTATACAGCTAATATACATTTTTTGTGTATGAAAGGTTCTGGTTTATGTGTGTTAGAATATTTTCTAAGAGTAAGTTTCAAGAAAACTATACTTTGAAATCCTGTGAGTTCCAAAAAGTTCCCTGTGACTATGACAGAGCACACCTATGCATAAGGGCACCTTTGGAGCACAGCAAGAGAGAAAGCAGTATGACACAGACTCACCAGGGTTGTGAACCATGACAGGGGAACAGACGACCCCATGAAGTCCTCTGTGCTCAGCAGAAAGTCTGCCTTGGAGGACAAGGCAGACTTATGCTGGGTTTCCTGCTTAACTGATGGGAAGTTCTAGCAACCAGTGGAACTACTAGAAGGACACAAAAACAGGAAAAAGGCATTGTCATGGGAACTGATATTCAAGGACATGCAAAAGGCCTTGAAGATAGAGAAGTCATCATAGCAATGGTGTGATGCACTAGAAAAAATTGTACCTGGCCCTGGCTGATTCAGCTGCCTCTAGGGAGAATGATGGCCGCAACCTAAATCAACTTCTGGGGTCTTCCTCAGATTTCCCAACCTGAGGTTGCACAAAGCATCAGAAAGGACCTTTCTGTGGAAGTTTATGTGAATGTGCTATGAGGTGCTTATGGGTGTGGAGGGAGGAGTAGTCCCCAGAATAGAACTTAAGAAAAGGAAAGTACATGCTGAGGGGTAATGTGTGAAAGTGTCCCAAACTCTAACCCTGCTGGCACCACAAGAACAGACTCATGAAAAACACTAAAAGTTGACTGAATCTGCCTTAGGCTGCCAACACACACTAGCATCAACAGTGGAAGGTATACCTTGGAGCATCTCCAAGGCAGCAGTGGCTTCTCTATGCAGACAAAGATTGTAGGATTATATGTAAACATTTACTAACCAAAAGACTCCATGAGGGACTTTCCAAACACCTGCAAAGAAGCCACTTATGCCTCAGTATGACACTCAGTTCCTAAATAAACAGCTGGGGTTTGTGCCCCAGCTACGCACAGAGAAAATCTGATCTAACTCACAAACAAGCTTTTGAGCAGGGGTTGGACTAGCTGATATCTAGTAGTTGGTTCCAACCAAAATTCTTCAATGATGCTATTAATATTCTGAATTGAGCTTTTACTGACAGATTATAACTTTCCTAGTTTATAGTAGAAAATTCTTTGGTTTTAGAACTTATGTGCTGCTTACAAACATCTAAGTGCTGAGGCCCCAGTGGTCTCTATTGTGCATGAATATAAAGCCATTCTTAAAATCAAAACTGATTATTTTGTCTCTTTGAAGGTAAAATGTGAATAAAGAAGCAAAACTCATTGCTCCCACTTTGAAAGAACAGAAACTCTTCTATGTGCATGCATCCTTTTACTCATATTCTAGTCTTTATGTGTAGGCTATGCAGCCCAGTTCCTTTATCTCTAAAGCCAGGATGCAGATAGTAGATGTTTTGAAGAGCTTTATATTGGGCTTTTGCACAAGAGATATATTTAATTTCCACAACATCAAATTCATGAAAGCTGTAAAATATTGGTGACTTTATTCCCTGGTCAGAAGGAAATTATACCAATCCATTCACTGATTAAGTCAGCCGGAGACCTTTGGTAACAACTGAAATGCCAGTGAAGACACTAATAAAGTCATAATTCTGTTTTTAAGCTGCTTGATTTTTTGTTCACCTAAGAATTTTAGTGAAAGTAGAAGATGCTGTAGGCTAACAGAGTGTTTTGTAGCTCAATAAAAATAACAATTCAAGCGAACTGTAAAAGACTTAGGTAAGTTAAGAGAAGCAGTATATTATAAGACTCTTCCATGTTAATCAATAAGGTAATTTAATTAAACCATAAAATTTCTAATAATAGACAAAAGGAATTAGAAAATAGTTCAAAAAAGTAAAAGCTTCATCAGTGAATACAAATTTTGGCACAGAACTAGGAGGAAAAGTATATTGAAGTGCCTAGTTAGGGTTTAAAAAATATGGCAAAGTTCCATGTCTACTATATTAATCCTAATCATAACCTCTTAATTTCTGGGGAAATCACTTTTATCGTGAATTTGCATTCATCCATTTCATCCGAAATTGTGATTTTTTCAAATGGAAAAAGTATATTGACTTAGTATCAGTATCAGGGTTCTTATTTTCTGATTGTAAACAATTTATATATCAGGGACATACTTCTGTTCCAATTAATTTTATGATTACATATTTGGTAAAATTCTGAGATAGAGGGCCTTAAATAATACTCAAACTTTCTTCCATTAAAATAACCAACAAAAAGAAAACAAAACCAAATAAATTTCTTTAATGAAAAATTCCCATGTTTGTCTGATTTATTCACAACACATAATTTAATTAGTTATGTTTCATTTTAGAACCTCAGCCTGAAGGATGTAGGCTAAAACTAGTTTGCAACCATGTTACTGTTTATTATTGTGTCACAGGCATAATTCAGAAAAAGCTAGTGTTTTAGTGGAGTGCAATATTTTAGAAAACAGCAAAACATCTTTTTTTTCAGTTATACTTTATAAAGCATGGAATTGTATTCTTTGGAGTTTGCAAGTCTGAGAGAAGCTTATTGGGAATAATGATACCCCTACCTGGGTATCAAGTTCTACACGGATTTGATTTGCACGGGGTGTCATCTCCACTTTATTGTAAGAAGTATACATTTTTGAATAGTATTCAAAGGCAACTCATATGATTAGAGACAATCAGAATTGGTTATCTCAGAAGTGAAGACCAACAGCCCTGAAATCTTGCAAATCAGTAGATAATAAGAGCTTAGAAATACATTCTACATTCTTCTGCATCATTCCTTGCATTCTGTGCATCTAGAGGAGCTGAGAAGGAAAAGGAGAGAGGCTGAAGAAGGGGGAAGGTTGAGAAGGATTGTCAGGGTGAAATTCCTCTGGAAAAGTGTAAGTGTTGTCTGAACACACATGGTTTCAAGGAACACAAGAGCAGTGTGCTCTTTTAAACTGGTTAAAAAACTAAGAAGATTTTTGTTGGTTGGTTGGTTGGCTTTTTTGTGGTTTATTTTTTTGTTGTGTTTTTTTGTCGTTTTTATTTAAAACAAGTTCTAATTAGAGCATACAAAGTTTCAGTAACAGTTAGGATGAAATAAACTGGCACTGTCACTAAACAAGTATCCTTCATTCTCTCAGTTTCTTGCCTCTAGCTGGTGTCACCTTCTAACTGCCAACACAGAGGCACAGGTAGCTGCATGATGAACTGATCTGGTTAAAAATATTTTGTCCAGTTTCCTGAACAGTTCCCCAGGGATCACTTCTCTCAACTGCAGCTTAAATTCAGGAAATGAAAGGTGTGTATCCATAATCATTGCAACAAATCTAAATTGAGACTGCTGTGATCTCAGTTGTCTTTTCCATCCCCAGCTGTGCATTATACCGCATTGCACTGGCACTGTGTCTTCTGTAATTGTATTGAAACATTATGGGTATCTAAATGGATGAAAAGTCACTTTTCAAAGGAAGAAATTTAGAAAAAAAAAAAAAAAGAAGAAGAAGAAGAAGAAAAGTATTAGTCCTTATCTGGATCAACTCCCTGAAGCAGTTTACCTCCATCTTCTTCAAGCCCTTAGATAGTGCAAGTTAGGGAGAAGGGATAAATAAGCAATAAATATCAGGAAAAAATTAGGAACCTGCCAGGCTAGAAAGGAGCTGAAGCAGCACATGGCGATACTATTTTTAGTTCTGTGGATGAAAGAAAAGTAGATAAAAACACTACAGTATAAATACATCAGAATTTTTCTTTCTCTTCTATGACATTTCTGCCTAAAAATGGAAAATGTAGGTGAGATGATGGACATCATCTGATACACAGATATCAAGAGATAGACAGATATATCAGTCAGTTTGAAAGGGTAACATAAGGCTCTGTGTTGAATCAGAGCACCAGGATGCTGTTTACACTAGCAGCAAAATTCCCCACCACCAAGCAGTTAGATTATCAATTCAGGTTCAATGTTGTTATTTTTTTTAACTGGGGCCTTTATACAAACCAAAATATCTGAAGTCTTCATTTCTTCGAACTATAAAAAGGAAGAGAATTTGAACTCTCTTCCCTTGCAAGGTAAAAAAACTCCTGGCAAATCAACACACTTGCCATTTGTGTTTTCTTAGAGCAATGCCAGTTTTTCCCAGCTTCAGGCACAAGGAGAGAAAAATCCTGTCTCGCTCTTAGTTTTGGATCACCTCTGCACCATAATGAACTCGCCAGACTGCTTACAGCAGCTTTGGGGCTAGTTTGTACTGGCTGTGGGAACAGCATCACTAAAACCTGGCCCTCCATCTTCTAATAAAACTAAAGCTCTGTGATAATTTTTCTGTAGCAGTGGCTGCATCGAGCCATAGAGAAAAAGATAATGTACTGTCAAAAAAGGACAGACATAGAAATATTGTTTGTATTCTTCAGTGCATCTCTACTACCCATTACCTGCTTAATTATCAGTTAATTTCTGCTCACTCCAGTGACTGTATCCAGTATCAGCTACTTAGAGTGGCAGGAAAAGTGAGCATCCCAAAATGATGCTAAGTAGGCGAGCTAAACTGCAATACTGCATTAATTGTTTCCTATTTAGACAAGAATATGGCTGCATTTGATTTCACTGAAGTCCCCAAACTCTCGCTTCACAGAGGCTTACCCAGGCTCTGAATCAAGGAAGCTGAGGACATGTTACTTTCTAACAGTCTGTTCATTCAAGTTAAAAGCCGCTGAACATGATCTTGCTAGCTCCCAGCGTGGTGCTGTGGCTGAAAGGGCTTATGTGATTCTTGGCTGCATAATCAGGGGAATACTCAGCTGGAGTAGGGAGGTTATATTACCGACATAACAGCATAAATGTTTATGTTTACTCTGGGGCTTGAGGTACAAACTGTAGTATACACATCCCCTAGAGAGGCAGCTATTCTCCATGACTGCAATGCTTAAATGAATGGGGGAAAAAAACAAGAAGACTGTTTACCACTGTAGGAAGAAAACAACTCACACGAATTTAGGTGCCAAACAATAGATGCTATGATCTGAAGACACCGACTTCTGCAAAGTTTTTGTTATCCTCATGTCAGGCATACAAGCTTTTTCTACAGCAGTTTGAATAATAGATGAGGAACAAAGAATATGTGTACAGTAAGAAATGTATATATCTGTTCTGTATCTGGACTTACCGCTCTCTTTACCCTGCTTAAAAAAGGTTTGACACACAACGGTTAGCTTAGAAACAGTTAGCAAATACCTAATTATACTGAAAGTAGAAAGTGACTGAACACTGGTATATTTAGATAGAGATGTGTGCAAATAAATACAGAACATGCAAAGTCCACATGTCTATTTCAAGTTTCTCTTCATTTCCACTTCCCTTTACCCCACTGGGAAGAAGTACTACCTTCTTCTGATCGTGTTAACAATGCCGAACTTTTATATCAGCTTTTCATCATTGGACTGCGTATACAGATGAAAAAAAAAAGGTACAACCCAAGCCATAGCACAGGAATCACATGCTGCAGGCCATTCAGCAGGGCAATGAATGTTGATGGAAATACCCAGAAATCCCAATCTTGTTTTCCCAGGCTAATACCTACCCAATAGAGCATGCTGTTTCTGTGAGATCACAAGTGCATTTTGTCTTTGAAGCATGTTATCCATTACCTTTGAAGGGGCTTCTTTTAATAAAATACAAATCAAATACATCTAAAATAAATCAAACACAGCAAGGCTTTGAACCAGATCCCGAGAGGTCCTGATAACATACTCTGCATTTAAAAATGTGCTGATAACATGTTCTACGTTTACAAATGCCGCTGATCTCAAAGGCAGTTGAGGATGCTCAGGATCTCACTTAGGATTTGAATCCAAAGAACAAAACTCAAATAAAATTACACATAGGGCACCAAGGTGAAAGGTGGAAATACACTGTGAGCTTATTCTGCCCCTTATATTGAAAACAGCAGTTGGCCACAGGCATAGTCTGAGTGCCTCATCTTTTAACAGTAAAGAGTGAAAATTTGGGCCCTCAGGCTTCCTATTCTTATAAGTCAAAGATGCTAATGATGTGTCTGCCTACAAATGTGACAAAGAGCGCCACTGCTGAGACCCTTTCTTTGAAGCAAAGTAGGATTCTAAAACTTTCATTTTGTCATTGAAAATCCCTGCTAAATCTCTGACATCTTTTCTGACCTCACATAAAGTGTTATAATGTAATCTTAGCGGGAGCACCAGAAGTTCAAAATCCACTAAACCTGATGAAAGAGTTAACACAATGATGACTTTAATAATTTAAAAGAACTTTAGCATAATACTTCAAAAGCCAAATATGCCATTTACGACCCCCCTCTTCCCCCACCCATTTATAAATCATCCACTGCATAATTAGTCTATTTAGTAATTTTTAAAATGGACATCTGAGCACTCTTCAGTAGGTACTGAAAGGTCCCAAGGTGCTTTGCTGAAATTTTAAATGTCTTTAGCTTAAACCACAATAAGCAGAGACGACTGACAAATTGAAGGCTTTGTTTACAGCTACTGCACTGAACACCTTTTAGAAAAAGGACATTTCTGAAGAAGGATTGTAAATTAGATGATAGCAGGGTTCTGAAAGTGCAGTTCAATGTCAAGATGTTACATCAGCCAAAGCAATTTGAACAGGTATTAATCTTTTTCTTCCGAACATGTACCATTTATTTCTGGGAAACAAGATTATCGCCTTAATGAAATACTCATTGCAATAGAAAATATGGTATTGAATCATCTGATGATTTTGGTGTTCACCTTATATTACAAAAGGTTTTAAAAGATGAAGAATAAAATTTGCACTGAAAGATGACAGTAAGAGATGTGAAACCACCAATTTTCTATCCTACATTTGGGCAATTTAAAAATGAAAATAATAGCCTCATTAACTGTCAGTCTTCAGAGGCATGAAATTCTTGTTAAAGATCTGTATCCCCTGTGCGAGTTATCAAGAATACAAACCACCAGGAATTACAATTCTGCCTAATTTAAAATCTTTGTGTCAAAAGAAGAAATGAAATATTGGATATGACAGAGGTGAATGAAGCTGTCGTTCTTTTAATTTTATTTAACTCACCGTAACAATCTTTCTCACCCTGTGTTGCTATGCCTCTACATTTTTCTTATCCAACAGCACCACCAAGTGCCACTAAAGATTTCGAAGCTGACTTTTTTTTTTTCTCACTCACCAAAAATTTCTTTTTTTTTTTAATAATTAAGACAGAAGTACAATGATGAAAATGTTAATTATTATTAAAAGTGTAAATAAATCTAATACCAGTGGATACGTGATTCCTAGAGCTTCAGTCAATAGTCTTTGAAAGAATTTCCTTATATTAATATACAAAGATGTCTTTTACAAATGAAAATACAAGAAATAGCTGTCTACATTAAAGTCAGTATATTTATATATTTATATTTACATTTTTAAACCGGTATTTAGTGTCACGGCAGTAAGGACATGTTCCAACTTACCCTGTCTCCCGTTCAATTGTCTGCCTTATGGCTAGTCTATATTGCAGACTGTTTCTGGGAGCATGACTAAAGGCATACTGAGTCATTCACTGCACTTGCTCTCATAGGCTTCAAGTACCTCCAAAGGACTCTTTCTAGTTGCCTTCATGCTAATGCTTGCTGGCTTATTTTAGTGTGTGAGTTGCTTCAGAGCCATAGGTGACCCACAGTGGCCATTGCAGACACTGGGAAAGGCATTGGGTCTTTTAAGCTGCTACTAGCTGTGCAGTTTAACCTGTTTTCAGCATGAAAGTGCAATCTTCCACTGCTGTAACCCACAAATTTTGCTGTGAAAGAAATGTTTTAAAAGGATGCTTATAATTACTTTGGTGATGGCTTTCAAGATTAGGGATGAGACACATGTGCCCTGTGGAAGATAAGATCTCTATAGCATTTCTCATTGGCAAGCTATTAGTAGCATCTCGTCTGAATGCATCATTTTGGACCTCCACTCTGAGGTGCTTCATTCTATCCATCCCCTGTGCAGGGACCCTAAACTGTGAGTTTTCAGTCTATTAGCCAAGAGCCAAAACCTTTTACTGGCTTTAGCATGCTCTCTCTCCAGCCTAATGAATATTTACCTAGACTATGCACAGTGGAACAGATTGAGCAGGACGGACTGAAATTACCCCACTGCAGAACATGACCTAATTTAACGCATTCGCATGGGAAGTGCAGGTTAGAATCCCCAGAGGCAAAGACAGGAATTGAGTCTTAGTTTCCTATATCCTGAATGAATTATTTAATCACTGAGCTATCAAAGAGGAGCAGGGCTGAGGTTTGTGCTAGTTTAAATCCAGTAGACATTTTGTGAGAATGTCTACCAAATGAGACTTGGAAACCGAGATGATTTGTGAATGTGTCAGATAGATACCAAAAAAAAGAACTAAGTGTCTCTGAGTACTTCCAAGACAGAGGCATTTGTGTGAGTGCTTTTTAGAACTTTATTCAGAAAATACATACAAAGAGTGATAGGAGCGATGTAGCAGTTCAGACTGAATTTTGGACTTGGATGTCTAAAATGTCATCCAAGAAAGAATAAGGCAACTAAATAATTTTATGAGTCTTAATATTTTTTTATATACACCAAGAATATGAGATCAGAATTAATATTTGATGATGCTTTTGATACTATAATAGTGAATGGGATTTTCTCTAGTTTTGTGAAGTTCAGAAATTTCTCATTTTGCTCCTCTTCTTTTACTCCATCCATTAAAAATATAGTTCAGTGTAATTTAATTTTTTTTTATCTTTTCAAACTTTTAAATGGAGGTATGCCAAAGAATTTTATCAAAAGAAATGGTAAATGCCCAATGAAAAATACAAACTAGAAACTTTTTTGTTTATTTGTTCTTAATAAATAGATCTCTTAAACAGTGTGGCTCAAGTTATCATGCTTTGGGTGGGGAACTCCGGGGAATTTTCCAAACTGTGTCACAACTGTTCCCTTTTTAATAACTTCATTAGAGCACCTAGGAGGGAACAAACATTATGTTAATACTATTTGCAGATTGCACTTATTCAGGGGATCGTTCAAATGCTAAGGACATAAATATGACAAAAGTCAAGATAGAAAAGTCGAATAAATAGATATACAAATCAAAACAAGATTTTGAATGAGAAACAAAAGTAAGCTACACATAAGGAAAAATGAAACAATTTCTTGCACTCAATAGGAGGGATGAAACATGAAAGTTTAACAGATCAGAGAGTGATGGTGGACAGAAAGTTGCATATTAATTTCTAATGCAACTTGAGAAAAAGCAAATGTAAGGTAACTAATAGTAGCATGTTAAAGAAACACTGAGTCACAGAACACAGAAATGACAGTTCTTCTGTGTTATTTCATTTGGGAGACCATGTCTGAGTCTGAGGTAAACCAATGCTATAGAAACAATACTAGAATAAAAAGTTGAAAAAACAATAAATTTAGGAGTCATTTTTCATTACACTCTATATTGCAGAGAAATCTGCATTGCATTAACAAACAGCAGCTCTTGTACATAGTTGCTCTGGCTCTTAGAGCCAAGTGTCACTGTCTGCTCTCATCCATTCTACTTGGAATCAGCTATGGTCTCCCAGATGAGGCTCGACGTAGTTTGTGGAAGAGCAGTAGCTACAGACTGCTCCTAGTAGTTATTGTCGGTGTTATTTTCTGCTTAGTGATATGGACATGTTATAGTCTGTGCCATTTTCTTGCAGAGAATAAGAACAGGCTCTGGTATCTTATAGACATAACATTGTACAACCAAAGTCTTTTGCCCTTTCTTATTTACCATTACAGACCTTAGCTAAATCTACATTGCTAAGTGCATTGGACCCAGGGAGAGACCCCTAGCCCTAGGAAAAGTGATGAG
>VXBO01000673.1:0-52404 GCA_013400135.1 Rhinoptilus africanus
TAGGGAAAGAAAGAACAAGTAACAGAAGTAGGGGAGAGGATGGGAGAAGAGCGCGGGAGAAGACAGGAATGGCTGAAATGGAAAGGAAACATGAAATTTGAAGTGACAGGGCCAGTCTGAGGCAAGGAAACAAAGGCAAGGAGGCAGGGTAATAAAAGAGACAGAGAAGTAGCAACAAATAACTATCCAAGGGAGGCGATTATCTAAAAAGGCTGCTGAATAGAGCAACGCCTCATCGAGCTGCCATCTCAGGCGCTACCGAGCCTGGGGGGCTTTCCTGCCCGCAGCCCTTAGCCTGTCCTGCCACTCCAGTGGTCTCCCCTGCAGATTTTGCCATCTGGAGGAGCTCTGGTATATTCTCTCTTGCCTCCTCCCTTCTCCATCTTATTTAAATTCACATCACTTTTTTGCTTGTCCAAGTCTCTTACTCTCTCATTTATCTTCGCAACTGTGTTATAATTCAGTGTTGTGGCGTTTTAACCGAATTATAATTTCATTTTCTGAGACAGGAGTATGTGCAGGATGAAGGACAAGATCCGCTTCAATCTAAAGACTGAAAAGGAGACTGAAGTTAACCTGGGAATAAATGTATTTAAAAATGGCACTTTGCTCCCCAGGTTGGTGTACGCACGCCAAGTATATTCTATCACAAACGTATTTTCACAGCTGAGACCGTTTCCTCAGCACAGGCACTGAAATTGTGTGTTTCAGATCTCAAAACGAATTGAGTATTCCTGGAAGAAGTAACCAAGGAAAATGTGTATTTGACAAGCGCTCTACAGCCCTGTCAATCAAAATCGACTTACACTGGGGAAAATGCAGTGTCGGTGACTGCTCCTTTCCCTCGGTGCTTGCCAGAAGCAGAAGAGAAACTGAACTGTGGTAAACAACCAGGGCGAGGGAGACAGACATCATCAACGCTTACCAGTCTGAACTGGAAAAGGAAGGCACTGGGGGCACACAGATTTGAATTCAATTTGCTGCTTTGCCTTGGTATCTTACTGGAGGCACCCAGAGCAGGGTGTTAAGTCATCGAACTGGGTGCCATTACAAATTATTCAAAACCAGGTGCAAAAGATCGGACTGATGGAGTTGGGCAGGAGCAATGACAGCAGTTTCCTAGTTTCTCAGAATTCCGCTCTTCAAGATTGGCTTTAAATAATGTAGTTATCGTTGAGCTTTTCATATCATAATTATCTATTTCTGTAAGATATAGATAAGATACATATTTATACCTTAATATTTCATGAGAGATTTCCCAAATGGAAGCCCTTAAAGACATTATTCTTTTTACAAGTCTCAGCAGCGCTCCCTGTTTCAGTGAGAATTACTTGTGGTTTCAGTTAAGTGATCTTTGAAACAAACAAGAGGAAATTCCTCTGAATACCATTCTTTCACTACCTACACAAAGAGAAAAATCTGCCATCTAGTAAACTATGCATCTGAATTAATCAATCTAATAACTACTTTTTCTTTTTTTTTTTTCCAGTCAGACAGGAATACGACTAGAGCATCTATCAGATGGACCAGAGAGAATAATCAGAAATCTTAAAGAACATAAGGTCAAGGCACTACTAATGCTCTGAAGGGCTCGATTCCTGCCATAACACACGGTTTTCACAACTACCAGCCATTTATGTGCCCCAGTCATCGGAGCAGCCACCCTGGGCCAGGCCAAAAGTAGCTCTTGCCCAGGATTCTGCCTCCTGCAGAAACACTGTTAACGTGAGCCTATGCCTGAGCCCCAAACCCTTCGTCAACAGGAACAAAGGGAAGCACGCATTGTCTGCACATCTCGGCGGATGCTTGATAAGATGAACCAGCATTTTTCAGATCAAAGGTATGGATGAAGAGGAATGAGATAGGAGATAAAAAAGCTTTTGCCTATCTGTAAGTAAACGTGCTTTTCTTCAGAAATAAAACCAGAAGAAAAAGCAGTGACCAGTAGGAAGTGTCCGAGACAGGGAGAACAAACTATGACCCTTCTCTGGTGGCGTGACCTACGGACATGAAAAGTGCTAAGCAGTCATCAGGAACCTTACATGTCCTTGGAAGCTTCTGTTCGGATGGCGCCTAGAACAGCGCTGTGGGGATGTCTCTGGTGTCACACAAGTGCAAATGGGAATGCACCAAAAGCTTCAAGGCACGCAGACGCACTTTTTGTGCTGCAGCCTGTATTAGTTACCAAGATGAGCTGTGATATTTTAAAGTCAACTAGAGTTATGCCACTGATTACAATAGGGTCACATCTCACTTTGCTTCTATTTACTTTTTGGTTTGGTTTCGGGCTTTTTTGGTTTTGTCTTCATTCTTTCAGCCTTTTTTAGAGGACCATCAAACCACCTTTTTCAAGCAAGGTAGCCTGGAAAGCTAAAGGAAAAAAAAGATTGTAACTAGAAATTCTTCCGCCAACTGATCTAAGACAAATGAAGTAATTTAATTTTCAGATTTTGCATGAATTGGGTTGGTTCCAATACAAATCTAATTTGCTCAACTTTGCAGTTAAGAAAAGCCATATTCTGTATTTTCTTTTCTGATGAGCACTACCCAAGGAATACTAATTAGAGTGTTTGAGGAGTAAGGTAAGCAAGGCTGGCAGAGCCTGAGCTTTTATTTACTCTGTGTTATCTCTGTCCAAATGTTCAAAGCAATATGGGTGGTGACTGATTCACTAGTTAAATTCAAAACAGCATGTGCGTACAAAAGGCTGCCAAGTTTCTCATGTATATAGCTATTTGTGAGAAGCTATGCACAGACAAAACCCAATCAACTAGTTTCTTAATTTCATTTTATATCTTTATTCCCATTGTAAGTATTAACAATCATCCAAAAGACCATTTAAATTTGGTTTGGATACACAATAGCATTAATCACAGTCTGGTTTCTTTTTTTTGTTTTTTTTTTTACTGCAGTTGTAGTATTTTGTGATCTGTTTTAGTAGTTCTGTTGTTGGTATATTTGCTTCCACCACAATTAAGTCTGTAGATTATTCTACAGGGCTGTTAAAGATAAAAAAATCCATAATGCAATGATTAGCAGTATATTAATAAAGCTTATATCTTCCATTTGAGATTAGTAACAAGTATGTCTGATGACCTTGATGAAACTTACTTTTTTTTGTGCATTGTCTGTTCTCATTTCAAAAGAAGTTCATAAACAACCACAACGTATTTTTTCATTACAGCAGTTCATGGCAGTAACACTTTTAATTGGATTAAAATCCTTTTAAGAGAATGAGGTTAAGTAAAACTACCCTACAAAGTAAAGGGTTGCTTAAGCAAATAACAAGTTACACACAATCCAATGCTAAGACAGTATCACAATGTATACATTAGCGTGGATGAAAAACATAAAGTATTTTCTAAAGTCACTTCCTTATTATTATGTTGGGAAAACACATCATGGATTGTACTTTAGTCTTCAAGCGAAGAAGAATCACAAAATAAAGTCAAAGAGACATCTTTCATCATGCCTTTTAAAAGCCTGTGAGACAAATTCCTTCATCAAATTCATTAATGTAAAAGCAAATTCAGAAAACTTATTTGTGAAAGCTGTCCTGTTAAATTATGAATACCAATAATAAATTCTTTAGTTCC
The DNA here is from genome assembly GCA_013400135.1 of Rhinoptilus africanus. NCBI lineage: Eukaryota > Metazoa > Chordata > Aves > Charadriiformes > Glareolidae > Rhinoptilus > Rhinoptilus africanus. The sequence goes on from VXBO01000673.1 coordinate 3,597, forward strand.
TCATTTATTTGCATACTCTGCATATGAAGAGGCATGAATATATATATGAATAAAATATGCCTATTGTATAGCCATACACAGAGCTAATGTGAATGCTTCTGTTGTACAGTGTCACAAAAGGACAAATTATTGATCAAAGCAGAGAGGAGAGAGAAGCAAAGAAGAAAGCAGAGGATGTACAAGAAGTTTGTTAGTTGTCTTAGGATGACTTCTGTGCTGAAGAAAATGTGTGGTTTGGATACAGAACAATCAACTAACAACTCTTCATTTTATCATGTAATGCAGGGAGTTTGGGATCAACGTCAGCTTCTAAAAGGGATGTAAAACAGAGATATAGCTACTTAAGTGAAGGGAAAGAAGAAGGGGAAGGGGACCAAGCACGGATCATGCTATCCTAAGCTTTGTCTGAGCACCAGAGGGAGTGGGACATGGTGGGAGCAAGGGGAGGAATGCTGGTTCCAGAGGGAAACTTGCTGGAACTTGTGAGTGCTCTTGCTCATGACAGAGCGAGTAGGCTCACTGGACACTTCTGGTGGAGGTATTTCCTGAAGACCCTGTTCCAGTCATGACAGGTACACAACATTAACCTAGCCTCTTCACAAGTAGCAGGAAAGCCGGAATTCCTGAGTCTGATGCATAGGGAGGGACAGGTGTTCTCAGGGACTGTCCTCTTCTCGTATTGCTCTTAGTGGTTGTGATACCTGGAGAAACTCCGCCTAACCATTCACCATTTTACTTTCCTGTCACAACTTTCCCCACTCGAATACCAGTGTAGCATATATTTGAACTCATAACACTCTCCACTACTCTTTAATCCATACATCTGCTAAAAAGCAAGAGATGAAAACTGTTCTCTTGTAAATGAGCTAAGAGAATCTTCCAACCCAACAGACTGGGTTGCGAAACATTTGTTTCAGCCTTAACTCTTCCTTTAAGCATGCACACGCACGTACATGCATACATGTACGCACACACAAAGGGTACGTGTGATACAGTACTCAGAGGAGACTCAGAGGAGCTACTGGAGCTGCTTTGAAACGAGGGCACATGGGTACTGGAAGAAGCGAAACACCAAGGAGTGCTACAGCCAGAGCACACCGCCTCTGGAAAACTGGGGTTTAGCACCTTGTTGCCCCCATGCGCACCTTTTCTTTGTTTCAAGGTTACCTTCGTTACACGGAGGCCGGGATCTGACCCTTCAAACACTTCTTGCAGTGTGCGTTTCCGTTGATGTCAGGAAGGCTACACTGAATAATGGACTCTACATTCACTAATAGGAATAGCAGCAATTTTAAAATAATTTCATATAAAGAACAAGACCTGTGCTTAAGGATTATTTTACCTTAAATCAAATGTCATTCATGCAGTCCTAGAGTACAGTACACATGCATGGTTAAAGACAAGTCGGCGTGAAGACTGAATGCTTTGGTGTCCTCTCTGCACCTTCTTGATTGATCAGTACCTCACAGAAACGTTTCAGTATCATTCCTCACAGTACGTACCCACTGTGTATCTCAGAATGGTTTGTATTTCATTTTACACTTTATACATAATATCAGACTTGCATTTTAAGTATCAAAAATATGTTGTTAAAAGATCTTAATAATAAATAAATGTCACAAATCCAGAGTTTTCATCAAAGGGCAAAATCACTGAAGACCTTTGGTGGATGGATGATGAAAAAGAAACATTTCCAAAAGCTACACGTGATTTATGGTCTTATGCTACCAACAGCTGCCCAGTCAGCTCCGGGTTTCTCTCCTTTATTAATGCCATGATAAGAGCAGAGGCAGAATTTACTGTCTCCTGAAGCAGCAACTCGTCCTGGGGGGAAAAAAAAAGGAGGAGGGGAAACAGTATGTTAACAAAAGTGGAAAAAGTAAATATTTAACAGCAGTTTTCAAGAATGCAAAATTACCACCTAATTGTTGAAAAAAATAAAAGCAGTTATTTGCATTTATTAGAAAAATAGCTTCTAAAACTTATACTTTAAGGAAACACAATTTCATAGAAGTAACCATTTTCCAATTTCCATGATGATTTAAAAAGCAAAATTATTTTTTTGAAAGGAATCTATCCTAACTGTTAGAATTAATGCCACCTGTCCCAGAGACCACCAAAACAGAGGCTTGGTTCTGTCACTTGCTTCCTAGCTGATTTTTAAAATCTAAAAAGTAGACGGAATGTTGGGTTTGAAAACAGTGGAACAAAACTGAGGATTTAATGTCAGGCTACCGTTAAAGACCGATAACTTTAAGCACCTACTGAATCCCATCTGTAGTCTACAAACTACTAAAACTCAGGCATTTAAGCACTGGGACTTCAGTGGTTTAGGCTGATCTTTGTATCAAATAACTTTAAAACACAGTCTGGTTTTGATAGGCAACTACAGAGACCAACACAGGAAGAAGTAATAAAATGAGACTTTGATTCTTTGCTTCTAACTCAGCACTCCAGCTCACATTTGAAAGAGTCCTTTGTCTAATTGCCAAGTTTTCTTAATTGTATTGACTATAAAAGGTTGGCCTCTTGCTAGCAGTAACATTTTAATTTGCGCACTGGGAAAATATCAATAGGTGTAGCCAGGCAGAGACACATCCTTGGAGAGATGGGACAAAGGAGGGGACAATTTCTGTGAAGCAACAGAGAAAAAAAAGGTCTACAAAACTACGGAAAATCTAGAAGAGTTTCAAATACGAAAGGGGAGCTACAAAGAGAAAGCAAGAGCTGTTTTCCGTATCCGCAATGGATAAAACTGGAAGGAACAGGCTTAAGGGAACTTCAACTGGGATATAAGAAGTCAGGAAAGTGTTTTAACAGTAAGGACTAGTATAGAATGGAACAGATTTATTAGACAGATCAAGGCAACTCCGTCTTAGGCCCTGTAACGTGGGACCTGCATACATGTAAAATGGGATGCAGGTACAGCTTCCCTCTTTCCTGGAGCAGGCAGATGGAGCAGTTCCATTCTGTATCTTTCCACCACAATTTGTGGATGACATGTTTAAGACACTTGGATTCATGGAGAAAGACGAAATGGTTTCAACAACTTACACAAAAACATAACGCTAATCACTGCTTTTTAAGGCTACTACTGAGGGGATGTACCTCTTCAACTAGTGCAGAGGGGAGCTGGAGACTAAGAAGCTGAGGTTGAAGGAAAAATTGACAGGGGAAAAGTATTCCTGGAACACTCTAAAATATGTAGCATTATATTTTATAATGCTCTTATTAACTTTTTGCTTTATGTAAATGACAGGAAAAATGCTAGAGAGATAAATGGATAGAATTAGAAATGACTAGTTTATACCTGATTCTTTTATCGTTCCTGGAAAAATGATATTTACACGCGACTAGATTTTTATCCTAAAAATGATATCAGCATTCCAGTACTTAAAGGGGGCCTACAGGAAATATGGGGAGGGCCTCTTAATCGGGGAGTGTAGTGATAGGACGAAGGGTAATGGTTTTAAACTGAAAAAGGGGAGATTCAGACTAGATATTAGGAAGAAATTCTTTACTGTGAGGGTGGTGAGACCCTGGCACAGGTTGCCCAGGGAGGCTGTGGAAGCCCCATCCCTGGAAGTGCTCAAGGCCAGGCTGGATGGGGCTTCGAGTGACCTGGTCTAGTGGGAGGTGTCCCTGCCCATGGCAGGGGGGTTGGAACTAGATGATCTTTAAGGTCCCTTCCAACCCAAACCATTCTACGATCTAAATAAGCTGTTACAATTTGTAAACACCCACTCCTCACAAATTCATGTTAGATATTCTAATATGCAGTAAAATTATTCACTAGTGGCCTAAAAAATTGTCTTAAAGATGTTCACCACAGCTGTGCCCTGCAGTTTACTGAGTGACGCCTCCCGTTCAGTTTAGCAAGGAGTGCAGACATGGACCCAGGTCCTGCTCCTCCCGTGCCTTTTCTGACGGACCGAGGGCACAACGAGGATCTCAGAATCCACCACTCCGATTTGGTAGGGGTTTCACACGCTCATTTCCCATGGGAATAAAATGCCGTACAATGTACAAGGCGGGTGGGAGTCATGTGCCTGCACCCGCTCAGACGGCACAGCCTCTGCAGGTATTCAAGGGACCTCAAGAGATCATCCAGTTCTCAGCAGTGCCAAGCTCTTTGCAACCCCTCATCGTTTTTTGTTCCATTTGTCTCGAGAAGCACTTCACAATTACAGATACTGTCTTCCAAACGGGCTTCCAGCCATATCTGAAGTTGGCTGGAGGTGTGTATTTTTTTTTCCCCCATTTCACAAAAAAGAAAAAAAATACACCTGGCCAGGAATGCTCTTAATGTTTCTTCCAATAAATCTTTCCACATCCTCTGTTGGTTACTGGATTCAGTACACATTCCTCTGCAGTAATAAATTATTTGGGTTTTTGAACATAAAAGGAAGCAAGAGAAAGAAATTTAACTTTCACAGGAGAGAATGAAAGTGACACCATAAGATTCCTTTAGACTGAAAAAAGCTTTTTCCAAAGCTGAAGCTAAGGCTTTAGTGCTAATTTCCATGTTCTGAAGCAAAGACATGCAAAACTTTAGGAATGGCATTTGTAACCCAGGTGATGTGGCACGGTAATGTGTATGGAAACCTGTGTGTAGAAGTGGTCTATAAACCACACTGAAATCGGTGAATTGCAATTTGTGCAAAAAGAAAACACAAAAAGCAAGTGGCACAAATGAAAATAATTAATAATCTGATTATTAGTACTATTATTATAACTATTCTGGTTCCTGTCTTTCTTAGAATCAAGCAATGCAATGGCAGGAAAATGAACTGTCATACAGGACTGGCCCTTGCCCAGGACTGGTCCCTCCAGGTCTGGTTTTTGGAAATAATTGGAAGTGTATTCTTTAAGTGAATATACATTATCTTACTTCAGATAACAAATGCAATAGAAAAGTTATTCTTAATTTTATAGTTACAGTTGATGGTTAAATGACACCGTGATGCGTGTACTGAAGCTTTCAAAAGGGCAAGCCTTTGAAGTATTTATCATAGGGGTTACTCATTTTTAGATTTATGCTGTCACTCCTTCCCGGTAACGCTGTCCCAGTCTGATCTCAGGGTCACCTGTTCACTGAACCAGTGTCCAGCACCTGGGCCTACGAGCCAGCCTCTGAGCGCAGGAGAAATCACTGCCACAAAGGTCAAGAATGTGCCCATTTTAACTGGCTTTATTCTCACAGCCACAGTCTTACTGGAAAGAGGCAGTAAATAATGCAAAAAAATGGACTCTTCCGGGAATTTCAAAATCATTGTATATCCAGTATCCTTCGGAGAATCAAACCTTGCTCTTATGCTAGGAATCACAATTGTAGTATCTGATGGTCACAGCCTGTGCATAATTTGTAACTGTTGTTGATCATTTCTAGTCCTTATTATCAAGAAAAAGAGAACAGAAAAATAAATTTTAGCAACTGAAAGAGAATACATTGTTAAAAGTGTAGGCATAATGCTGACTGACACAATAGTTAAGCTATATCTTAAGGATTCTTTCCTCTCCTCTGAATCCTAAGTAGTTACAGGTAATTTGCATGCCAGCAGTGTTTATGGAGAATATTAAAAAGGATTTAAATGCCAGAATTCAACAAGAACCCCAGAAAGAAAAAGATTCTTGTGGGTCTTTATTAATTTAAAGTTAAACAAATAAGCGAACACTTCAAGTCCCCTGGCTATATCCTTAAAACACCCGTGTTTCTGACACTGCCATGTTATTTCTGGCAACAGTGCTGATTACAGCTGATAGTGCCTACAGGGAGGCTTCAATAAGAATGCCAGGACAAATTTAATCTACCACACCTAACTCCACTGCACATACAGGCCTCCGATCCTCTTTCATATTCAATGGCGTAACACTAAATCTTTCAAAAATCTCATTATTAGTTGCAGGAAGTCAAATAATCAAGCAGAACCAGGTCTTCACATGTCTAACTGCCTGACGTGTTTGCATATATTGTAACCACGATAAAAAACAGGATGTAAGAACAGAACGATCAATACAAATCCTTGTGTAGCCCAGAAGAGCTCTTGCACGTTATTGCCCACCCACTGCTCGGCGCTGCAAATTCCAATCAGGGAACATACTTGAGCACGCTACTCCGTGAGAGCGTACCCGGGCACGCGCAGGATGGATCACACACGATTAGCTCTTTCCCTCATCAACGAAATCCTTAAAAAAGACCGTGACCTTTAAATAAGACTCGGAGGCAGTTAACGATTTTAATGGATTAATGACTGAATTTCCACATGATCAAGTGGTGTGCCACGATCCCCCCTAAACCATTGTGATATTCACTGTCTATTCATTTCATCCAGTTGACTTAAATGAGTCTCTTGTAAAAAAGAAAAACCAAAACCCCCTAACAATTCTTGGCCATTAATAAATAGAATTTTTTATTGTTTGAACAGATGATTAACTGCATTTATAAGCTAAAAACAAAACTTTTACCACTTTATATTTATGTACTTTGGAAAAGAAAGTACTCAGAAACACTGCCAACCTTATAAACCATAAATCCACATAACAGCACTTTGATTCCAAAATAAAATATCCACTTTGTTATTAAATAGTAAAAATATTCCAACATAACCATATTGTGTGACGGTTGTAACTCATATTCAGAATTTATTTGATGTAGAGTTACTGACTGTAGGGGTTTTCTGGTCTGCAGAATAAGACTGGGAATGGATACAGGGACGGAGTTAAAGTTGTGTTTGGAATATGCAATTTGATATTTGACAAATGTGCATTTATTTAGGAAACTGTGAGGATATCTGAATATTTACTGGCATTCCCCTAACGATTCATTTCCTTGCTTCAATCTGTTTAGGATTTTTTTTTTCCCCAGATGGAACTTCACATATATGCATGCTTCAATTTACATATGTACTAGTTCAGTTTACGCATTGCTTGACAAACAAATACTACCCTCTTTAGCTGCAAAAAAAAGCCTCTGCAGGTATTACCTCTGCCTTTTACTGCATCCCTCCTGATGAACAAAACAGCTGTGTTCCATTATTTGCACTCTGTATTGCTGTAGCATTATTTGAGTTTCCATTTAATGCAGTTTTTAAAAATGAATAGACCTATAATGTCAGCCCAGATTATATGGCCGATGGGAAACCTGAAAACATGGTTTAAAGATGCTGCTAAACTTAGGGAACGTCAATATTAACACTGTTACGTTTGCACCAGGAACGGAAAGAGGGCCAGGGCCTGCACTGGTATGCCCCTGCCCTTGCTGTCCCATTGTGAGCCTTCTCCCTGGCACAGTTTTGGCTCCTGCCAGTTAACACGTTCCCAGACAATGGCTGGGCATGGTTCAGGGGACAGCACAGGCCAGGGACTGCTCCCAAGGGACAGGCGGAATGAGGCCACCCTCTTTTGGGAAAACGAGAACTTAGCCATATGGACATGAGGCAGGCTGTGCCTTTTAGCCCTAGGACAAGAGAACCATCCCGGGCCTGTGTTACTTAGCAGTATAGACGGAGCCTAAGTACTGCTGGGAAGCAACAGTCGTGCCTTTCTCTCCCTACCCAAATGCATCAAGGATACATAGCACAACGATCAAATAATTCCCCCAGAACTGGGGACAAATCCCATGTAGCTACCACATAAACACACTCATTTAAACAAAAAATTAACTGCTCTATGGACACCTTTCCAGACAGAAGGGAGAAGGAGAGAGAGACGAACCACACCACAGGACAGCACTCATGCTGTACTGCACATTCCTGCCACCTTATGGAAAAAGGCTGGAGCCAGCAGAAGGACCGCACGATAGAGCATGTCCATTGCTCCCTTTCGCAGGTGGGCCTGGGTGCACAGCAGGCACACGGCAAGGCATGAGCGGAAGACAAAAGGGATGAAATAGTCCGTGTTCCTACAGTCACAGAATGGTTAGAGTTGGAAGGGACCTCAAGAGATCATCCAGTTCCAACCCCCCTGCCATGAGCAAGGACACCTTCCACCAGACCCAGCTGCTCAAAGCCCCATCCAGCCTGGCCTTGAACACTGCCAGGGATGAGACACCCACAGCTTCTCTGGAAGTTGTGTTCTGGCAAGCCTTTTGCAAAAGACTATGTTGGCAGTACAAGAGGAGCTGTTGCTAATTTAAAACTCCACAGGATGCTGCAACTTATACTAAGGCCATACCAGGTGTCTCTAAAACTTGCCTGATGTCATATACTGACACTCGGAGAAACTGAGTAGAGAATCAAGCCTCAAAACCTGCAATACTTGATATTTTAATCTTCAACTTTTTTTTTAATTTATTTAAAAAGATAACCTGAGCAGGGACTGAGGTTCTTTCACTACTAAAAATCAATTGTCTAACACGGTTTGGTGTTTATTCTAATCTCACCATGAGGAATTCTCTAGTAGATTCATGAAGAAGCATTTTTTCCTAGCCAAGATATGTAGTGGCTTGCATCTACATACTAAAGCAACCTCCATTTCTGTAACAGTGCAAATTAAGCTGAAGTCTCCTTTCTTCTTAAAATGCTTCCACATCACATTTTCAGATCCAAGTGCCAAAGGATCTATTGATCAGTGTGACATCTCATACATAATATCAGTGCAGCAAGTTGCCTCAATAGGAAGATAGCTATGCAGATCATTCTAAAAGATAAGAAAAGTATTTCTCTGAATATTTTTGGCTTTCCTTTCAAGTAACACAGAAATAATTAAGGTAGCATTTGAGTTCAGATAGGTACGTGGGTTCAAATTTACTTCAGTAGGTTCACAATTGAACCTCTGTGTACGCAGCCTTGTGTCTTTTCTGAACTAAGAAAATGCAATCAATTCTTCAACTCCTCAAAATAGGGATGCGATGGAGAATTGAGAAGAGATGAGTGGCGCTGGAAGAGCCAAATTGTCTCTGTGCTAATGGAGCCTAGCAGACCTCTTAGTTAATGAACGCTGACAGATTGGAGTTAATTCCCTGCAGTGCAATGGTTGTACAGCCATGCTACAGTCAAACTCGGATAAACTGTGCATAAATATGTGATACCGTACTGTATCTCTCTCTCCTGTACCATTGCTCAACCATGCCTCTTCATCGTTTGTCACAAGCAAATGGAGAGCCATCAACATTTAAAATGGCTGTGTGGATACACTGAGGACAGACAAGCATTTTAAATCTCCTGGAGTCTGTAAGGATTATGTCTCTAGTGTTATTGCATGTATCTTTTCACCTAAGATTCACAGATTTTAAACTAGAAGGTAAATATTGCTCTTTTGTTTAAAAAAAACCCCCAAGAAAACAGCACAAACAAACAATCAAAAACCCAAACAGGATTAATTTCTTCCACTAGTATGAATGGAATAGCCAGAATTCCCTTAAATCAGCAGTTTTAAAACAGCTCCATTATGTACATGTTTTGCAACGAGTAGGTAACCACGATTCGGTTCCCTTCTTTGTGTAAGGAGGTTGAACCATTGCCCAGCTCGCGCTTTTTTTTGGATTGGGGTTAGAATTCCTGTGGAGGAATATTCATTCTATGTACAGTCACTGTATCACAACAGAAAGATGACACGACTCCAGCCTAGATACTAGTCCAGACCCTGGGGAGCAAGTGAAAGCTCTGTTCTGACTTTTGCTCCAAAAGTTTCTTCTTTTGATGTAAAATAGACAAACGATGTTTGGAACAGACAGGAGCTTGGAGCCAATGCCTCTGTCATCTGCAGATTTAGGCTTATCCTCTCCAAGTATTTTTTTTTTCCCTGTAAGAAAAATTGTTAGTGTGATCATACGGAATAATCAATAAAAGTTCCTGGACCAAAAAATTGTCTGAAGAGTTTGTTATAAAGATCATTTTCAGTGCATTCAGTCATTGCAGTTTAAGCAAGAGTTTTCATTCAGCACCTACCACTATCTGATCTAAGCTCTTGGCAGGAGCGAGTGTGCCAGCAGCGATAGCACAACTGCCTGTCAACCATTCTTCCCCCCTAAGTTGGTCAAAAAGCTACCTAATGCTTGAGCTAGCAGCCAGTTCTGCCACCTGTATGGGACTGGTACAAAAATACTGGCAGAAATAAGCCATTTAAGAGATGTGGTTGTCTGCAAAGGTATATTATGTGTTTGAGGTTTCTTAGAGGTGGTCTCTGAATACAGTATGTTACCAAATAAGACCATAACATGAAATGTATTTGTGTTAATATATGTTAGTGTACTACTTACAGGCCCTATGAGGTATCCCTCTGCTGACCTTGTAAAACACACCATAAGGGTTTATAGGGGGAAGGAAGAAATGTTTCTTACTATCAATATAGGAAAAGTGAACTGCTCCTGAGGCACAGGAGACTTGCTCTCTCCTCTGACAACCAGCACCACAAGATGCTGAAAATTACGATTGGGCTGAAGTGGAGTGAAGCTGTGGCAAGTCTTTCCTCTGGTTTCAGAAAGCTTTGGATCAATCCAACAGCACTGACAAATTCACGTGGGAGTGGGATTCAAGCCTTCCACGCAGCAGCAGCATACAATAGTGTTTGCCTCAGTCTGCATGTGTGGTGGATCCTCTGCTGCCTGTTCCACTGAGAGAGTCTATAAATACTGTGATGGGCTGCCGTGTTAAGTTTTGCAGGCAGCCAGGAACACATAGCAGACCCACCACACACAAACATACAGAAAAAACGATTTAAGTAGTGCTGGCCTCCTGCAAAACGTAACATCCCAGTCATGCAAATCATTTACAGACCAGGCACCAGGCAAGGACGGAGCAGCTACGAATCACGTATGAATGCATTTGGCACATGGGGGTAGCAGAAGTTCAGCACAGTGGTTCAGCACAGTTTAGCTGGTTTTCTCCTATTACAAGCTGAGAAATACAGCACTTTCAAGCTCAGTTTCACTCAATGACCAGTGTTTTAGCCCTAGTCATCAGTAAGTAGGAAGGCAAAAATGCATATGCGGGGAAGACTGAGAGAAGTGGTGGGGGAACAAGCTAGGAGAAAGGGGAAAAGAAGAAATGACAGAGATAAAAGATTAAGTACACAGCCATCATCTCAATCCTCAGAATATAAAAAGCCATACCATTGCTAAAGAGCAGGAGAGATTAGCATCAATGCCAGAGGCTCTATTTGATAGGCAAACTGTGCCATATACTGCAGGTAAAAAAAAAAACCCAAAAAAATCTTCAAACCTTCAGCGAGATCTGAGGTCATCAGTTTAATAGTAAAATTATAAGTAGGTAAGTATCCCATATCTGAATGTTTCTCTTCGCTTTTAGAGGACTATACCATCCTTACTTAGAATCTGGCAAAACCTACATAATGGGGACAGAGAAAACAAACCAGCACTTCTTCATATAAACTTCTGGCAAGAGCGAAAGAGTACCTATTTCATGGTAAATTTAGCACAGTATGTTTTGAATAAATTACAAGTTTTTTCCTTTCTGTCCCATATTATATTGACAACATAGACTGGTTGTTGCACTTTTCAGAAAAAAAAAAAAAAAAAAAGGAATACAGTAGTTTGCAAACATCTCAGTTGCTAATATCCAGTACAAGATATGAAATGCTATAGTTATGGTTACAGAATTTTGCATGCAAATGTGCATGCAAAGGAGCAGTTTCATATAATCTGTGACATACAATTTCTGATTGTGATTACCAGTGTCATATAGAAAGACTGAGTAACTTTTAATTAGTGACTGTAACAAAATGGGAAGGTCTTTGGGAAGTGTAAGTGATGCATGCGAATCTCCTGGAGGATGCTGAAAATCAGTGCAGAGGAAACGTGAGCATTTTTTTTCCCACTCTTTCTGTCTAAAGCACAGTGTTATCCCCTCCTATAGGTGCGAACTTCATATGGAATACTATGCATAACAGACATTTGGCTCTTCACAATAAGAGGCATGCTTGCATCCATTTCAGTGTAAGTGCTCTCTTCAGTCATTAAAATCTTCATTATACAACTCCTACTGACTGTGAATAATCTGAAATACAAGCACACGGCTGCAGTAACTAATTGATTGGAAACATTCCTCTTGATTACAAATAATTTATTTGAGATGGTTCAGAGGAAAAACTGTATAGCCTACTAAAAAACAAAATTAAAACTTCTCCTTTGGGGAAAGAAATAAACAAAACCCAAGAGATTCTGAGGGGCAAAGTATGCGTACACATGTGCTGGGCTATTGTTCACATCCCAGTCTTGTGGCTTCCAAAATTTTAGGATGATAACATCAGTTCAGTGGGGTAAAGGCCACATTCCAATCTTGGTTACAGAAATACAAACCCAAGTAACTACAGTATTACGAGCTCAGTTGCTTTGCAGTTGCAGAGACTGAAATTCAACTCTGTATTTTGCTACAGAAGACCTAGTATTTGATTGTTTTCAAACTGTTCTCTTAAAATCTCAAAGGCAGCTTTAAGTTAGCTCAAATGTCAGTGTTTTGGGCAGTGAGACACAGTGAGAGGGCACGGCTGTCCAGTAGCTCTTTGTTAAGCATTTGGTATCACAGATTTCCCTAATTTGATACTCTTAGTTGAATCTAGCTAGTTGCTTGCAAGTGGCTCTCGAGTTGCATCATCTCATCATTCTGTGAGCAGGGACTGACTGCAGAATAAATGATAAAAACTTAAGTTTAAGTTACACGCTGAAATTTGAAAAGATCCTCGAATAACACCTTAACATTTAAAATGGAATGCCCACCCTGTATCTTTCATCTCATCACTTAAAAAAAAAATTCTACTTCTTTGACCAGTTTTGCATGAAGTTTAGGCATAGCTTATGTCCCATCTCTGACTACTTTTCCTGTCTACAGCTGAGAGTCTACAGCCTACTGAAGAGTAAAAAAACTAAATCCCTTACAACTCAAGACTTGAGTAAGGCCAAGCTAGTCTACTTTCCCCAAAAAATAAAAATACCAGACTGATGAAGAAGTGTCCAGAAATGAGACAAAAAGTTACACGGGCATGAGGTGACATGTCTCCTTGGAGAGTAACAGGACAGCAGTCAGCAGGGGAAAAACAAATTACAACACAAGTTATTAATAGAGATTCATTCCTTTTGTCTCTCACACCAATATGACGCATTAATACACTAATTTTGCGGTAATTCTGATTGTTCTCAACATCACTTTGCACAGAACACAAACTTGTTCCCTGCTCCAAAGCAGTCCTCATGCAGTCGATGCAACAAGCAGGAAAGGAACTTGCATTGCTTGCAAGAATAATAATTCCCCGAGCAAAGGAGCTCTAAATGCACTCAAGTACCCTCAAACACGCTCAAAACTGCTGTGAGCGGAGAAAGTGCATTTGCCTCTATCTATGGTTTTCTTTCAGGTCTGTTGCCTATACAACGTTTACCTACACACTTAAGACTAGATGGTTTATCTGAGCAGCACCCTAGGACATGAACTAAATGAAGCCCTACCCAGTATGCACAAGGAAATAATAATTTCTAAAATGTTGATCCAAACTCTCTGTTTCTCTACTTTCTATTTCTTCGTCCTCCCTAGTTCACAGCCTAAAGCCAGTGCAAATAGAGCATTTGCCCATGTTAAAGTTTTTGGCTAAGCAAGGGAGGGAGCATATAAATTCTGAATAATTAATCCTAAAGGAAAGATGGTCCTTGAAGTCTGGTGTGAGCAGAGGCGCTGGGTTCAGAAGGCAGCAGCAAATAGCTTGTGTCCAATCCAACAGATGGGGCAGAGAAGAGTCATAAAAACACACCAGGAAATCAATGTGGCAAAGTGCTGTCTTTTCACCAAGTGGCTGAGAGGAACGGTGAGCACCAGACACACCATATCTTTCCATGGAAGCATGGATGGAAGTAAGAGATGGACAAGGCTGAGGGATATATTGCAATTTTTAAAGACACAACTGAGGCATCCTCAAGCCAGCTAACTTGCTAGACTGGAGCAGCACAATGTGTCAACAAGGACTAACCACACGTGCATTTACTTCCACAGCTGGATTTTGCAGCCCCCATGCTGTGATGGATGTTTTGAATCTGGGCCTCCACCTGACGATCCCTCCATAGCTTGAACGGCATGGAGCAATCTCTCCTGCCACTAGCTACTGATTAAACCATCCCACAGCTGGAGGGCAAATGGCCAGTTTCCAAAAATCCCCCTTTGAGTATAAGCCCAGTGACAGGAAGGCAGAAGAGGGCTCATAACTTGCCTGTGGCTAAAACGCAGCAAACAGATAAAGCAGTGAGTACTATTCCTCAGGGTTCACCAGTAAATCCTTAAACTCAGAATGTATAATCCTTACAATTTTAAGGGAACAGATGTGCTTGCTTTTAGATTCTAGTTTTCTTTTAGGCTATGGGAGTCCAGCTACACCACAATGATAGAGCTCACAGATGTTCTCTTACATAAAAATTAGGGTTTGCCAAGACAGGCTCCTCTTTCTTTCTGCCAGCTAATATCAACCCAAACCATCTAACACAATAGCCTGTCTATATACAAACAAAGGCACTCAAAATGAAAATATATCCAAGAGATAAAACTCCTGTAAAATATAAAAATATTGTTTTGTGCTTTTAAAAAAATGGCTATTTTAAAACTTGTAAAAGAAATAGAAAGAAATAGAGTAAAAAGAAGTAGAAAGAAAAAGATTAAAGAAATAAAGGAACAAGTTTTGCTTGAGCAGATGGCTTATTGTACTCCATAATTAAAACATTTTATTAAAAATAGAAGAGATGAAATATTTTGTTAGTTATGAACACATATCTTTTTATGAGATTAGCATTCAAGGTTAAGATTATCCTTCAGGTACGTTGTGTCTTGAGTTGCGTAACAGAAGAGTCGATGTTTTACAGCCTTTAACACTTTCAATTAAATTGTTACCAAAGTCTCCTTTCAAAACATCCTAAAACCATCTTGTGCCTACCTGCAACTTTAAATATGTCTGTGACTGTCTGCAAAGAAAAGTTCAGTTCTCCCTAGTATCTTCTTGTAATAGGCATTTGATTAAGAAACTATTTATGACAGTTTCCAAGGGCAGGACTAAACACGATGTGCAAGAGTTTACTAGATCACTTACTCCTCACTTTAAAATTTGGGTCATTCAAAGCTAATTGAAATCAATGGGCTGAGAACCAGTGACCAGTGCTACTTCCACGGTGATGGGCACTAGTCTTTTTCATAAGAGAGGGACTGCCATTCTTCCAAGCCAGTAAGGTAAAAGAGGTGATATTAATATCTAGTAGACTGCCTGCATGTGGAGTGTTTTGGGTTTTCATCTTTCCCTATAAAAGCTGAATACTCAGCTGAATATTACTGTTGCCAACATTTAGAAATGATGCAAGAATCATGATACTGGCTATAAAGTAAATACCTGTAGAATTCACTTGCAGGATCTCTAAAGTGTTTTAAATATGTTAATTGGTAATATTTAAAATAAACTCAAGAATAATTTAGAGGGCTTGACAAAATTGTTGGATTATTTTCTGAATATAACTGTCAGAAATGAAAGCAAGCAGAACACTGAGTAGTTTTCAATCTGATTGTAATTTTGACAGCAGTTAATTATTACAGATCTTGGACATAAGGCTACAGAGGAATTTCAAATTAAATTTAAATGCTTAAAAAGTCATTACTTTTTTGCAAAAAACGTATTAAAATAACAACATTTAAGTTTAAGGGAAACATAGAAGCTTGATTTTGTTGCATTCCGGTCCTGATATCCACAGCTACCGAGGAAGTAACTCCCATGAAATGGGTAGTTATTCAAGTGAGAACACTGGATGGCACAGATACCAATCTGAGCACCCACTGTGTGAGCCCAGCTATTACAGCCTGATAAGGTGCCATATCATAGATTTGTCTGGTTACAAAGAAAAGGAATGTAGCTCTGTTTAAGCCTTATCCAGAATTAAAAACTAGTTCAGCTGCTCAAATAAGTTAGGTGTTAGTTAAGAACGAATCTCCTGGTGCTTCAACTAGAAAGCACAACTTTTACTGTTTCTCTGACTTCTACTCACTTTTCCTTCCCTCTTCACTATTTGCTTCCAAGTTCACAGCTGCATTTAGAACTGCATGTATCTTTTTACATGGGCAATGCTTTCACATTGTTCATCTCCTCAGCCTGTATTGATTAGATGAATGTGCGGTTTGGCTTTTCATGGACATGTTTTAAAAGTTTCCTCTGGACAAAAGAAGCAATCTCAAACTCCGTTTCCACTAATTCCTCTCTTGACTCAATCTCTCTTTTGTCTTCAACAAACTGCATTCCCTTGTGCCTGCTCCTGGGCTCAGCTTTTACCCTGTATGCTCTGCTTCCATAAATCTGCCGTCTATTCAGTGAGCAGAACTACGTCTGCAGCACTATGTACGTGCCACAGCCTCCTCTCGTAACACTCCTAGTTGTCCTCAGTCACAGCGTCTCCTTCTCATTAACTGCTGAGACTAACTTTCCATTATATTCTCGAAGCTTATGCATTAGGAACTTTTGCATTAACTTCTGCTGCTGAATCCCTTTTACAGGCACACAGTGAGATTTATACTCCCAGTCAAACAAATCTACCAAGAAATAGAGCTACGTGTTCCTTTCAAGGCCCATTAACAAAACACAGGCTGTCTTGTGTTTGAGACTGTCTATGGACCTGCTCCAGTTCAAAGATGGGTATTAAAAACACTAATTCTCTCAGTTACTGCTTTCTGATTATTTCCTACTGGTTTCCACACATCCTCTCCTTTAACCAGATCTGACACTAGGCAGAAAGGATTTCCTGAATTGTTTAGCCTAAATTTCATTTGAAAAAATATTCTTGTCTTCATGCCTCCGTTATTTTACTCTTCTTATAACATTGATGTTGCAGCACATATTTTTAAATAAGCTACATATTATAATAGAAACATACATTAGAAAAAACCTTCCTGTCTTCCACTCCCCTTAAACTTACGAAATATTTTTCAAATCTTTGCTCTATTTACCAATATTCGGGACAATATAAGCAACTAGTTCAGTTTTTCCCAAGAATCCAAAACCTAAACTTTCAAGACATAGACCTTGCTTTTATATAGACGCTCATCAGGTTCAAGCCCACTAGTGAAATCTTTCATAGTGGTAATGCATATACAACATACCAAGAGTATTGTTCTGACAGATACTAGAACCTCTGACTTATTTTTCCTATTTTTTTAAAATGTTTTCAATACAATTTATAGGATTCTATGAGTAGGATGGAAATTTGAAGTGTCAATTTTATTTTTTGTGTATTTGTGACAGATCTCAAAACCTTATGAATATATACTAGAATTAGTTTGTTTAAATAAACTCAAAAGAAAAAATGTGGTTGTATAAGATAGTAATAAATGTTAGTTAGGGGCATTATTAATAATTTTGCAATGACATTTAAAATGATTAAGCAGGAAGTTTTGTCTCTTTAAAATTCAACCCAAATATCAGAAGGGAGATATTTGAAAATGTAGAGCTATTTATAAAATAGAATGCAATTAGGCCAAAATCACCTTTCCCAAACACATTTCTAGATTCACTCCATGTCATTAGCATGCATTTAGGGAAACAATGAATTTAAAGAGCTTTGTATAGGAATCTTTGTTTCTGCAGCTACCATCATATTGAGTAAATATATGTGGCAATCAAATTCCTATTCTGCAGTCAGTAAATATCAGGAGCTCTCAAGCCAAATCTGTCAACAGAAGCCATCTTTTAATGTGTTTAACTGATAACGTTCCGAGAAAGCTGCCATGGACCCCACAATTTTCTAAGTCCTAGAGTTGGCCACTGTGATGTTACTTTCTGCTGTGACTTTAGTATGTGTTTAAAGGAAACAATATTGTATTTACACAATAGATAATACATAAACTGTAATAAGTTATGACAGGCATTGTATTTCAAGACAATTATAATTTGCCTCTAGTAGCTTTATAAGGCATGAGACTAAATACCTATTGAGTTTTACCACCCAAGAAGTACTGTTTTGGACTGGAATGCCTGGATTATGTTACTGATAGAAAATAGAAAATAAACTTCAAAATAAGAAAAACAGGCTACGTATTTATTTGTGAATGATCTCATTACACACTAGCTCCAGAACATTAGTTTTATCAAGAACCCTGAAGCTATTTGTAATGGCAGTTGCTATCAGCTCATTTTCAAATTCTTAACCTGTTAGGCAAAGAAAAATACAGTTCAGGTGAAAAGAACTAGAAAAGATTCTCATAAACCACGTTACAAAGTAGAAGTACTGCATGATTGGGAGATTCTGCTAGCACCTACTGTATATGGATCACGCACTCATATGATCTGTTAACTTAGAATCTGAAAATAACGTTTTTAAAAGTTCAAATTTATAATAAAACAGTGTTAATTCACAACCAAAGGGTCGAAATTCAAGAAGCATATTCACATGCATTCATTAAAAAAAATAGTCCATGAATCCTTGTATCTAACTAAGATTTTACGAAGTAATTCAAACTGCTACGCAATTTGCAATTGCAGTTAAGGTTTGTTACTTGTGAAATCTTCTAAAGTTTATTTTGGAATCAGTTTGTTCTCTTGCAAGAAATGTAAAAACTTGAAAAGCAGCACAGGTCAGTAAAACAGATTATTTAGTTACTGCCCAAGTTGTCAGTCCAACCCTATCTAGAGACACACACACAAGATTCCACATCCAGAGAACATGAAGACCTTTGGATGAAACAAACTACCATTAAAGACTGTTGGCACTAACAAACTCAATTAACCTTACAGTAGGGAGATACATACTCTGTGAAGTCACACATACTGGAGGCTGCAGTCATGTACTTCAGCTGCAATAACTGAGGATGGCTTTTGGCAAGTGCATTGCAAGGCTCTGACGGCATCCCATAAACACCATCTTTCTTGGAAAAGTATCAATATTTTTGATATGAACTGCTCGTTTGTCGCAAATATGTCCATACTATACTTAAGCTAGGATTCAATATCTTTTATTGGCTTTAAACACAAAGAATTATTGATAAGTATCTGTACCTCAAAAATATTTTAAATTAGTTTTGATAAAACATGTAAAATGCATACCTTTGGTTTCTACTATAAACAATTTCTACTGCATCTCCAAATGCCAGATCATCAAAAGGAGACATCAGCACGAATGTTGTTGTGTTCACCCAAAGTACATTTTGTTCACCACTTCTACTAGTTCTCTACTTTGTTCTCTCTCCTTTGCAAATTCTGCTTTGCAATCGTGGCTTGAGACATCATATGAAAACTAAAGAATGAAAAACAGAAGGTAGAACAGTACCGTGCAGCTTAAATGGGTGAAGTGTATAATTCAATTGCATAAATAAAAGTAGGAATGAGATTCCAAAGGCAACATCAAAAAGTGAGAAATCTGGCTTCTATACCAGTCAGAGATACTCTTTTGTACTTTACTTAATGTGAAAGGAGTTGAAAGTAACAGTGAACGACAGCCTCCCGGGGTACATGTATAAGCAGTGATTGAATGACAGCAGAATTTACTGATAAGGATAATATATCCATCCATGTGTATATCCTTATACATAAAACAGGTTAACAGATGAATTATAGTAAGAATAAAGTCAACTTTTGAATACAAGACTGCCATTACTTTACAGGTATCCCTTTGTTGATATTTATTCTGTGTCCAAGATCAGAATTGTTTGTGATAGTATTTAGGGGAGAAGGTAAATAACTGGACAGTTACAGATAAAGTATTAATACTGAGTTGATACAACCTCACAAACCCTATGTAACAATTTCAACTGACATATATGGAAAAATGCTTTAAAACAAAGGTTTTTAAAATATCCTTCTGCATAACATAAGGAGCTCTCAGTGTCTATTGTGATGAAAGAAATATATGGCTACAAAGGCTTTATTTAAAATCAGACAAACAGATTGACACGATCCAAAAGAAAGTCAGAATTACAAAAACAGGCAGCGGGAAAACAGCTCTTAACATAGTTTCTAAGATTCCCTCCTACATCATAGGAAAGGACCAGAAAAGATACCAGATTTAGACACGGACTCACAGAAGGGCTTTATGACTTTCAGTAGATCTTGGACAGAAAAAGGGTGCTCAAGTCCAGAAGTATAACTTTCAAAATCCAAGGTCACCTGCAGGTCAGGTAGTTCACACATTGTTGACACTTTGCTCCTGAGGTACTCCAATTTACAAGCACCAAACTGCTAAAAAAGCAGAATTGGTACAGCTTAAATCTGCTAAACCTCTATATATTTTCTCTAAATTGTCTGACTTTACTCCAACATTACATGCAAAAAAATGGATAACTAAATCAGGAAGGTTGTTTTCCCTAGATCCCCTTTACAGGTCTAAGTTGACCTCTCCTTCCCTAGAAAGTGATTCAGATCAGGAGACTAATGCCTACAACTCATTTAGATATCATCGCTGAATGTCCTAATTAAGTGTTTGTAATACGGAAAGGAGTGATTTTTCTTTTTCAGCTTCCATACAGAACTTTGCATTTGTTACAAAATCTCATTTAGCTGAGAAAAATTCTTGTGTGGGAGAGGGACATTTTAAAATAATCTATACTAAAGGCAAGCATAACCTGATACATAAATATATATATAAGCAGAAAAACACTAAACCACATCGCACAGATTCTTATTTTTCATTAAAACTGCACTTTGTCTGTGGTAACAGAAGATAACTTACGAAATTATTACTTGAATAGTCACTAAAATAAAGGCAATCATTATAAAAAGTGTTGTTCCATTAGAAAACTATCCGTAATTATGTGCCTGTGTTCTCCTATGCACAGAAAATTACAATAGAACTTGATACATTTAAATTGCTATAAATGATACCTAAGAAGAGGTGCAGTTTTTTTAATTTTACTTCCGAGCAGTTGTAATAGCTCCTCACTAAAATAAGTCTGTATTTTCTTCCGACCTTTGTCTTGCAGGTTTGTTTTCAGTTCCCCATTTACTTCGTGTTTGGGTAAAAGTCCTACGGGTTAAGTAACAGATATTTTCTTAGAGACCTGTGATGAATTATTTGTCTTCAATTTAACTTTCTTGTTTAGAAGCTTTATATACTATGAA
Organism: Rhinoptilus africanus; assembly: GCA_013400135.1. Lineage (NCBI taxonomy): Eukaryota > Metazoa > Chordata > Aves > Charadriiformes > Glareolidae > Rhinoptilus > Rhinoptilus africanus. The sequence continues at coordinate 24,606 of VXBO01000673.1, forward strand.
ATTATAAAGAAATTCAAATTCCAGGCTACCTGGTTCCAAAGACATTTTGATGTAGCAAAGAAAGTTCTGCAACACAAAGTGATAAATTCAAATATACAATGGTTTAGTACATCAAAAAAAGAGAATTCTTGGAGGAAATTTTATATGTTACAATTGTATTATATTTTTTAATTTTTCCAACTTCCATAACTATCTATATGTAGAATTTTTTGTAATTGAAAACATAGAACTCAGTATTTATAACCAGTAAGAATTATGCAGAATTTGAAATACCTACATAATAGGATGGAGATAAAACAAATTAAGAATCTTGAAATTGGAAAAAGTTTCCTTTCCATTCTTCCTTGTGGTCAGCAACAGGGGCGGCACTACACATCAGAAATCTCTACACCAATCCCCCAAGATAAAGTAAACCAATTAAACATGAACACTTAGGAGTCCTAACAACTAATTGAGCATAATTGAGATGAAAAGAGTAGTTCCATAAACTTTGGCAACAGTCAACAAAATATTAATTTCATTTGCATTTGTTAAATGCCCAGATTTAATAAGCGGAGGAGGGAGCATATCAGAAAAGTTAAACATGCCTGCCAGATACTGTTGCTTAATGCATTGGAAGGTATACAGCAAAGCAACAGATGAATGACATATACTGTATGTGGTTCACAGGTACTGCCAGTTCACTTAAAAGTTAATTTTACAAATGAACCAAAAGTGTTGTAAGAACGTCAGCTGCATTATCTGTAACTGCAGAACTTTATTGTGTCTATTCCCAAGCCATACCTATCACACCCACTCACGTAGGCAGAGACAATTGTTAATGAAGAAATATTTTCTAGTTCAATCTACTCAACCCTTGCTACAAATCTGTATTCAACAGGGCACTTCCAATTTGCCTAAAGTCAAGTTTTTTTTATTGCATGCATACATGCCGGAGGAAAGAAGCTCCACTCTTCCTGTGCCATACCTTGATTCCCTGTACATCAAAATTGTAATCATTTCTCAGTGAAGTTTTTTGAGCACCACCACCTTCCTATATTCCACACTTAAATTGCTTTGTTTTCAAAAGTCCTTTTTATTTGACCACTCACACAAGGCAGCTGCTGTTATTTATTTTTATAGGAGAAGGTTTTTTTCCAAAGGTCTAGAAAAATTTTTAAGCAAATAAGTGCTACAAAGCCTACCGTTCCTTACAGTATAGTATTGCTGAAGAAACATCTTCTTGCTTAAAGTTGTGTAGGTGTATAGATATGATTCCACTTGCACACAGATTATTGAGGCTACTGAACATATCAGTATATAAAATATACTGTACAAATATTTAAGACAAAGCATGTCTGTATACTCATTATAATGTGGAGTAAAGTCCAAGTACAAAATTCTTGACTGACTGGATATAAAACCACACACAATGTCAAAAAACAGATTGATCATAGTTTTGTAAATACACGCCTGTTTATAAAAAGGGATGCTTTCAGCAAATTTCTGGAATTACTAAACATTTTTCTCTTTCATTGAAAAAACCTGTTGAGTGTGGGACCAAAATCTGTACAGAATTCTTCTCTTTGTTTTGTAGCATCTCTGCTTTAGAGTAATTCAAATACGAGAGTATATTTGCCATAGCAACAAATTATTTTTTAGACACAAGTAAAGAATGTGAAGAAAGCCATCACCCTTCAGACAACAGCTCTCCCACCATCTCTTTCTTGGTAATAATTATGGGAAGATCCCATCTATTGATTTTTCAGTGAATTCAGATGCTGTTTCAAATTGTAAACCTGCAGGCTCTAACATGTTCAGGCAGTGGGACGAGAACAAACACATCTCTCTCTTACCATACCCAAGAGTTTCTTGTGGGTTTTCACTTTCCAATTTCGATTGTGGAATCTATTTAAAAATCACCTTTTAAAACCAACTCTCTATCCTCCTTTCTACCCTATTCCCACGATTTATTTAGAATGCAGTGGGATTTGGTTGTGCTGCCATTCAGAGGGACCTGGGCAGGGTGGAGAATTGGCCCAAGAGGAATCTTAGGAAATCCACAACAGGGGAAAATGCAAAGTCCTGCACCTGGGGAGGAACAACCCCATGCAGAATTACATGCTGGGGACTGACTGGCTGGAAAAAAGCTTTGCAGAGAAGGACTTTGTGGTCCTTGTGGACAACAACTTGAACACGAGCCAGCAATGTGCACTCACAGCCAAAGGAAAAACATCCCCCTCGGCAGAACTGGGCAGAGCATCACCAGCAGGTCAGGGGAGGTGATCCTTCCCCACCACTCAGCACTGTCGAGTTCACATCTGCCGTGCTGTGTCCAGTTCTGGTCTCCCCGGTAGAACAAAGAGACAGAGTTACTGGGATGAGTATATGGGGATACAAAGACAATTCAGGGAATGGGGCATCTTTCATATGAGGAGAGGCTGAGAGAACTGGGACTCTTCAGCCTGAAGAAAAGAAAGCTCACTGGGGCCTAGCACAGAAATGACTGATGGATGAGAATGAAGTAGTCAGACTCCTCTCATCAGTGACCACTGAAAGGACAAGAGGCAATGTGGAAAATTTAAGAAAAACCGGGAAACTCAATCTGAACATAAGAAAACACTTTTTTTTTTACTGTGAAGGTGGTCCCTTCCAACCTGAACAATTCTTGAGAATGAGAATCATTCCTGACAGTGCTGTAACAGGCATCAACCTGCGGGTACAACTGTCAACATTTACCAGAATTACCAGAACTGGGGGCAAAAAGCCAGTACAAAAGCACAATGTACCTTATTATCATACTTTCTAAGCAGCATCACTCTCAGCTGCATAATATGTCTCAGTGCACTAGTGAAATCACTGCACATATAGCCTCACTGTTCTCTTAACAGACTTGTTGCAATTACCTACCTCTCTTTTCATCTTTAGAACACTCTTTAGCATACAGGTGTTACCTCTGACATTTCATACCAAACACAGTCCTGCTTGTTTAAGTTGGAGTGTGTGTATGTTTCAAAAAAGTGGTATTTGCAGCGCAAGGAAGATTATCGGGGGAGATACTCTATGTTGCTGAACAGTCTTCAGTAATTTCATCTTATATTACCACACAAAGATGTTGAAGTTTTAGCTTTCCTGAAATAGCTGGGTATCGTGCTTAACCTGGGCACAGTGATATTTTGTAAGGTATATGCACATTGCAGCACTAACTTAACATTCCCAAAGTAAATTCGGCCTGGCTAGATTTAAAACCAGTATTCACGAAGTAGGCCAGCACAGTGAGGGCAGATCAATAGAATGATGCAGCTGCTGCTGAGGACCTTGCAATTCCACAATATACATTTGGGGGATTTTACCGCAGATTAGTTCAGATTTGAGCCCCAGATCAAGTGTTCCCACTTCAGCAGTTCAAAGAAAAGCTTTCCCATAAATCTTTGGTTTCCAGAGTGCAGGTATTTCAACTGGATGTTCTGTGAAGCACTTCATCATCCTTTTGTCTGTCACACATGATAATGCTAGGTGGCAGGGGCAGTGACATGCGTCTGCCTTGGAAGACTCATATATGGAGTCAAGCCTTATTTCTGTTTCTCTTCTTGTTTCTGCTCTGTGTCTTTCTGTCCTTGCTTACACAAAAGCGCCACCCTAAAGCCATCAGAAGTCTCCTATTAATGCTGACCTTGCACCACTATTGTTTCAGCGACCAATATGGATGGAAATGTGGCCCTCCTCCTCCNACAAAGATGATTAGGGGACTGGAACACCTCTCCTATGAAGATAGACTAAGGGAATTAGGTCTCTTTAGCCTGGAAAAGAAGCGTCTGAGGGGGAACCTTATCAACACTTGAAGGGTGGGTGTCAGGAGGATGGGGCCAGGCTCTTTTCAGTAGTGCCCAGTGACAGGACAAGAGGTAACGGGCACAAACTTGAACATAGGAAGTTCCACCTAAACATGAGGAGGAACTTCTTTACCTTGAGGGTGGCAGAGCACTGGAACAGGCTGCCCAGGGAGGTGGTGGAGTCTCTGTCTCTGGAGACATTCAAAACCCGCCTGGACGCGTTCCTGTGCCACCTGCTCTAAGGTGGCCCTGCTCTGGCAGGGGGGTTGGACTAGATGATCTCCAGAGGTCCCTTCCAACCCTGTGATTCTGTGATTCTGTGAATGTTCGACTTGGATGGTAAAGTTACTGCAGCTATTGACACACTTTTGCTGCGGCTTTGCCTGTGGAGTGCAGTCCCTGTCATCATAAAGTTTCAGCAAAACCTTCCACGTGGCAGACAGAAATAAAGTCTAACAAATGTCTGATAAAACACATCAGTCACAGACGTTGCATCTGTGATGCACCATTTGATGGTTCATCGAATCAGAAAGTCACAATCACTTGCCTCGTATACATTGTGAGATAGGTCTTTAAACTTAAAAGAAAAGCACATTATGAAGTCTGAGCATTAGAATAGACAATCAGACTGTATAAAACTGTACAAAATTGCTGTGTTAACACCAGTTGGCCTTAACTTTCAATGCACACTGTCATAAAATGCTTTTTTGCATTCTCATCACTTCCAATTTTAAAACTATCTATTTAATAGGCAAAATACTACTTAGCAACAGTAACGCTTATTGCTTACACGTTCTTTTCATCTTCAGTCTATCAAAATAAACTGCCAGGAGAAAAACAATCACATGTTGATGTCTCTTCCTACCAAGAGAAAAATCTTTACCCACGTAAAATTTTGAATAATGAATTGTACTTTGTGAAGCATTTCCAAAACGGTTTGCTTTGCACTCAGTTTTAGGCATGCAGTACCTTTACTACCTGCGGTGCTGCCCTCCTTGTAGCTGCACCAGCGAGCACAACCCCAGATACCTGCTAGGCAGCTTGGGTCCTTGCAGGCTGCTTCTCTCACTGTAGAAGTACGTGAACGGCGCTGAAACGGGGCCACCAGCTCTACTTTGGATCAGGCTGCTCTTGGGTACACTGCAGAATGGCTCAAATTACTGCACATACTCGATGGAGTGTGCTTACTGCACTTTGGGATACGTCAGGGAGTATTTCTAATTATCAATATTTGAGCAATACTACCTGTTCAGGCCAGCATGCTCAGGATATTTTCTTTTGACAAGGGACGTGAACAAAGTAACATCTGGAGTTCTTCTACAGCCCCAACCTCCTCTTTTAAAAAACGATTGTCTGACTGGATGATTCACTGTTGTAATTTTTCTAGTAACTGGCAACTTTCTGCTGCCAATTATTTAAATATCAAAATAATAATATATTTGCCTAAAGCAATAAAAAGCAATAAAAATAAGAGTTGGCAGTTACTACTTACATTATAAAAATTTTGATCCAAAGAGTTCATCCAATTAGCAAAAGAATAAATTATCTAAGAGGTACACTATGCGAAGTGTTTAATGCTGTTTTCATTTAGATTATATTTGTGTTCCAGTCCAAAAACAAGTAGTGAGAGTGACAGGGGTCCATTTTGCGGATCCTGCCATCTGGCACAGGATCCCTTGGAAGAGTCACAGCACAACTGCTTCAACACCAGATGCTGCTGAGGGAGACCAACTACTTCTGTGAGGGGCATGGAGGGTAAAAGAAGAGGCAGATGGGGTGGAAGGGCTGGAAGATGTCTTCTCCCAAGCGCAGCCTCTAGACTAGCAGCATCCAGGCTTTTTAGGTTTCCCTTAACCACACCGCCCATTCCACACCGCCTCTGCTCCGTACCAGTAGCCAGAGGCATAACAGCTGAATGGGAACTTCTGGGCAGGGGTAAGAAAGTAAGGGAAATGAAGAGAATTTAGAGTAAATAATAAAGGTAATGAGCAATTCCATTGCTGAATGGAGTAAGGGAAAGGGATTATTTGCTTACAAAAGGAATGCTGCTGCTGCAGGTGAGAGTTAAGGAAAAGATAATTACACATACGGAAAAGACGGAAGGAGAGGGGAAGGTTGCCTGGAAAGGAAGAAAGACAAGCAGCTGCTGTAGGGAGAGAATTGCCTGCTGCTTTCCAGCGCAGAAGGGACAGAGAGCTGAAGCCCAGGCACAGGATGGCTTGGGTTAAAATATTAACCCAATAAATTCAGGAAAATAGTAACTCCTGGGATTTCCAAAATTCAGACCTCTTCACGAAGTAGGCCAGCACAGTGAGGGCAGATCAATAGAATGATGCAGCTGCTGCTGAGGACCTTGCAATTCCACAATATACACTTGGGGGATTTTACCGCAGATTAGTTCAGATTTGAGCCCCAGATCAAGTGTTCCCACTTCATCAGTTCAAAGAAAAGCTTTCCCATAAATCTTTGGTTTCCAGAGTGCAGGTATTTCAACTGGATGTTCTGTGAAGCACTTCATCATCCTTTTGTCTGTCACACATGATAATGCTAGGTGGCAGGGGCAGTGACATGCGTCTGCCTTGGAAGACTCATATATGGAGTCAAGCCTCATTTCTGTTTCTCTTCTTGTTTCTGCTCTGTGTCTTTCTGTCCTTGCTTACACAAAAGCGCCACCCTAAAGCCATCAGAAGTCTCCTATTAATGCTGACCTTGCACCACTATTGTTTCAGTGACCAATATGGATGGAAATGTGGCCCTCCTCCTCCACCCATGCTAGTTATTCCATTAGGATACCCTAGATGAACTGACTTCAGACCTCGTGGAGGCATTTTAGTCTCAGGAAGGAGATCCGGTTAATGTTTTCTAGGCATCTACCACCACTGCTGCTTTGCCTCTAGTTGACACCACCTGGAGGTCCCAGAACCTCTCCATGGGACTACATCATCCTAGGACACGGGATGACACAGACATTACATGCAGGACTTCTGGATGCAGAGACACCCAGTCAAAGCCTTCTGCCATGAGCTGGCATCATGATTTCACCATACTCACAATAAATTTTAGGTGCCTATAATTGTGTTCAGTTAGAGGAGGTGAGCCCAGTGGGAGCAAAGTCATAATCAAGATATATGAGCATCTACGATTCTTAAAGGAAAAGCTGCTTATTCTTGCAAGTTGTAGGAAACCTGCATATTTATTTTAATGGACTTGAGGTTTATAATTTTACTTTGCAACTTTAAAGAAACAAATAGCCCTGCCATGGCTTTATTTCACCTTCATAATCTTGCATTAAACTGCTGTTAACATCAATAATCAAGTCTCTATTTTCTTCCAAATTAAATATTTCACTTTGCTAATCTCAATTTTCACAGTATGAGCAACCAGTCTGCAAGCACAGCAGGTTTTTCTCTTTTGAACAGGATATACCAGCATCATTGCAGAACTCGGTTAATGGACACTGGAATTATTTTTCCCTCAACATCTCAGATAACAATTGGGTCTCCACTGAACACCTTTATCAGTCATTGAGAAATGCTTTTTAACACGCATATGCAGTGAATTACGATGAGTAGCCTGGCACAATCACTTTCATAGTTGAGTAGCTGTTAGGAATTCCATTTTCTTAAACAGAAGCAAGAAACTGGAGGAAATCTCTACAAACTCTTGCTCCTGAGCTATCCGCAAACAAGATTCCTGAAAAACTGAAATACTGTTACTATGGCAACATGGACCATAACACTAAGCCAGCCCTGCTTCTCACAACCAGACATGCAGACAAACCCTCCACTCTCCTAGGACTCCTAGGTTCCAGGCTTCTACCCAGCCTACTTTAAAGTCAGCTTTCTTGAGTATAATTAACCAAACCCCACATTATTTATATGCACTCATATATACTAGAATAAGGTATCAAAAAAAGTTCTGAAATACTGCATAATTAATTTGCATGCCACAAAGAGAACATATTTTAAAATATCATTGTTTTCTTTAAAGACCATGATTGTGGAATATAAAAGGATGGAATAAATCAAAATAATACAAAGTAAAAAAAACCAACGAAAACACTCAGCAAAAAACCCCTATTCACCTCAAAGCTCAGCATGAGGTAGAACCCCTCCTCTATTCCAACCTTAAGACGGAGAATTCCTCACCACTTTTTCTTTCTTTCAAATCTGATTCTGTGTGTTCACTCCTCCCAGATCTTCTTACAAAAGATGACAGAGAGACTAAGATCTGTATCTCCAGATCTGGCCAGACACAGCATTCCCTAGAATGTGTTCCCCCACACAGAGCAAAGCATCAGTGGTCCTGTCATCAATCACAGACTCAGAGACAGTAATATAAATACGCTTACTTCTAAACCTGATAGCTTGTTGATACTTGAAAAGAGATAAATCACTCTACGAATAACTCATAGACAGTGTTCACTTACAATGAAAGCATTAATAATTCCAATCGTCTATAAAAAGAGCTATGCAGAAGGCTATTTACCTATCCCAGGGTATGGGAAGAAAAAACTAATACAATGAGCAATTCAAAATCTCCAAGAGGCACAATAAACTTTAAAGCCAGAAAACACTGTTGGAGAAAAATGTGGAATCACATTAAGATCTTGCGAACTAAAGCTGTGAATCCATACGCATTCCACTCCTCCGCGGATACTTGCCCTGGGCTACTGTATTTTTGAAAGAAAGTGTCTGTGTAGAGATTTACAAATTAACTTCACTCTGCTTTCAAAAACTGCTATTCATCATTGCATCGTGTTTTCAGTGAGGGTAACCAAGGAAGCTAAAATGCTTCAGATGAAGCCACTAAGTATTTGCTAACTTGATACTGATGTCAATTCCAGGGTGGAGAAAAGCCTGGAAATTAAGGATCATGGTAGGCCAATTTCACAAGAATTTTGAAGAGAACACTATTTTCTTTTTGACTTTTAAAACTCCTTTCTGCTACTTGAATTTTTACTCGAGCTCTTTCTTTCTCTTTGCTTACACTAAAAACATTGCATCCTAGTTTCTTCTCTACTGAAAGATGCTGATAATCTCTGAGCAAGTGTGAAAGATGGAATAACTAGAACATAATCCACATCGCTGGTACTTTTTATTTATGTCTGACGGATTAAGCGAAAAAGAACCCACTTTACTCTTCAATATGCTGTGATGAACAGGCACGGTTAATAATAAAATATTTTACCCATCTGGGAAATAACCATGGTTTAGAAAGTGAGGCATTCAATCCATTTAAAAAATAATATGCACACATATAGTGTGCACTTGTAACTCCTGGTAGGCCTTGAGTGCTCCTGCACGCATGAGCATGCGTAGGAATGTCTTGTTTCAAAATAAACATTAGAAACTGGGTAATAAATATATAATTATCATCTGGATAAAATCAGATGCCTAAAATCTTATTGCCTCTGAGTATAATTATAGTAATAAAAGTATTGCTGACTGATGAAGAAATGTACTATTTATGCTGCAGGGATTGCAAATCAACACTTCTTTATACTCAGCCAGTTAAAAAAATCCAGGCTGCATTATAAAACTTCATTGGTATATAAAATAATTCACCTCTGGACTGCTGTGATTAATCCTTCTGGCTTTCTCTTCCTTTCTTATCTCTTTCCTGTAATTTATATTATTGTCATGATAATACATTCATCAATTCAAGATAATACTTGGTCTTTACTGGATAAAACATGTTTATATAAAATGCACGTTCATTGTCCTAAATCACATCTTTAAGGTATCTTTCATTTGTAGTAAAACATTGTCTCAGCAGATTAAATATTTCCAAACATGTCTACAAAGCACAACCCTCAGAAAATTCCTATCTTATTTTAAAATCGTATCTTTAATCTTATTTTGCTCACTATATCCCTAGAGTGAATATTAAAAAGAAGGCCTATTTTACAGTTGCCAAGTGGGGATACATCATCTGAACTGCAAATTTAAATGTAAATGTTTTAGATCTTCTAGAAAGATTAAAAACGTGAGTAGTGTTTTCATCCATATTTATGAACTACTTATTGATAGAGTTTCCAAATTCTGTCACTAGGGGTAGAAGAGCCTTCTCTCATTCAGAGATGATGTGGATAGTACAACGCCTTTCCTGTTGTAGGCAGTGGTCTACACTGAATTGAGCAAGTTCATAATAAATTTTACATTAGATCACTTTTTGAAAAAATAGAGAGGAAATATACTGTACACTATATCAATTTTCTGATTTAAAATTCAAAGATTCACTCAGTAAGATTGGGGCTTGGACTAGATGACCATTAAAGGTCCCTTCCAATCCAAACTATTCCATGATTCTATGAAATGTCAGAACTCCAATAATTAAGGTTTATCTGTGCAGCCTATTTCAGGATAATTTTGCATAAGGCGTTTTAATACCCTATGATGACTCACTTTTTTGCCCCACAAGACCCACTGGGAACAGCACTAACAAGTGCTGCAGACTATTAGGACTGGTAAAATGATCATGGATCCCATGATCTATTCCATCTGTGCCATGAAAAGCTAACTTCATTGCTGCCACCCTGCTCCCAGCCTTTTTCTTTCCGCCTCCTGCAATGCTCAATACTGTCTTGCCTTTCTTCGGCACATACAATTAAAATGTCTGTTTACCCCTTATCCTCTCTTCTTGACACCAGGTGCCCAATCTGAGGGGGACTGTGAGCACATGAAAATCGTTCTATCCCATCTCAACTATTACACATTGTATAACAGCACCAAATGGGCGCAATGAGCTGCAAAGTATTCCTGGGGGGAAATAATCGTGAAAAAACCCAAAACAGAGCCTGTGTGGGGTCTATTCAGAGGCTTTGTGGAAGTGACAGCCACAGGGAAAGCTGGAACCCCAGAACAATAAAGCATGAGCAGCGCAGAGGAACGTCGGAAAATTTCAGGGCTGTAGTTTTCATTAGCATCAACAGTGCATGTACAAGAGAAAATGTTTATATAGCTGCATCACTTGGCTAAATCTGGATTAACGTTTACAGGAAAAGATGAAAAGATATTCCTGATATTATGGTGATCCTCCCTACCAGGGATGCAGCTTATCTTCCCCATTTAAAAAAAAGTGGGAAAGAAGAATTTAAAATAAAATTTTATTCATTTACTGTATCTTCCAATCCCAGCTTAGCTCATGGCTCAGACTGGAAGGAGTCTCCATCAGCACAGACTGTATCAAAGATCCCTATGAGGGGACAGAAACTAGCGAAGCCAGGGCACTTCATAGTGTCTGCACAGAAAGTGGCGATAGTCTGATACATAAGAAAGTACACTTAATGAATATAAAAACAGGATATTGTTCACTTCTCACAAAACACAATGTTAGGACAGGCTACAGGTGTTTGCCAAGTGAACAAACCACACAGCTCAAACCACACTGTATACAGTAAATACGCTTTCATCTGCTAAGAGAACTATACAAATAAGAACATTCTTTTCTTAACTGGAGAACCATCTTTATGCATAACCAAGAGAGATTTTCCTAATCTGACCCAGCAAAAGCATCCTACGTTTAAGTGAGAAAGCTTTCGGCCAGTTTTACATTAATCTTGTACTTACCTTAGTTACCAAATAAAGTAAAATTCTAGAGATAACATAAATTTAGACTAAACATAATGTGTAAGCATATCAGCTATAGCTTCTAGAAATAATGATCATGCTGCTACCAATGATAAAACCATAGCAGTGTACTAGCCAAGACTAATTAACACCAAAGTACCCAATAATAAAGCTTATGCTACAAATTAGCACGCTCTGAGCTATTCTGCCCAGTGTTCTCATCCCAAGTGATGTGATCTTTCACATCCCTAATTATTCTGGCAAGTAAACACAGCTATACTGCTTCTAGAAAACACTTCTTACTTGCAGGTCTCGCATAGTTATAGCAAGTGAGTAACCACTGCCCACCCCCAGTTTGAGAAACACTCGTACAAACATTCTGGATAATTCCTTGCACATTTTCCAGTACCTACATCAAATATTGAATATTGATAGAGAATCACTGAAAAAACACTTTGATGGTTTCACCTGTGCTACTACTTTTTTAGGAAAAAACTCTTATTTTAAAATAAATTTCCTGTTCCATTTTGTCTGTGAAGAAAAGGCTCTCTGAGGTCTGACCTGCTGTATGACTTTGATCTGAGGCAAGAGTGAACATCATTTTCAAAAGGCAACATGAAAAAAGATCCCGACTTGTGAAATAAGATGTCACTGAACATTAGTATGATTTGGGCAGACAACTGGAGGGGAAAAAAGGCTGCTTTTCAATAATAATCCTGAATGTTTCTGTATGTCTGTGTGTTTGAAAAGATACTGCTTGTCCCACTTAACCAAGAATATGTAGGCGTTAATTAGGCACTGAGCCAGCGAGCCTCCAAGCCGTTTCTCTTAATGCTGTAATATTAATTAGTACAAAATATGTCCTTGCTGAATAGAAAGGGAGAATGGCCTAATTCATACCAGGAAGAATTAGAAGAGGAAAAATATCCAGAGTTAATTACATAACATTTTTTGCCAAGCAGTGAAAAGCTGAAATAGATGGGCATGTGAAACAAACGCGTGTTTCAGATGACCTGCATCAAGTCACCTCTGCAAGCTGGATAAAGGTACTAAAACCAACACAGAAGGAAGGCAAAGACAATAATGTTTGCTTAAAGGAATAATCTTGCATGTAGAGTGGAGGAGGCTGGATGATCATTTTTTCTGTATCTAATTTCTAACTTTTTATGTGTGAAGAAGAAACGTTATTAGTCACTGATTTTGTTTAGCATTGAACACTCAAATCCATCTCTTTAAGAAATAGGCCAGTGTCAAGCTCTTACAGACAGAGGTACATGGAGCTGTTGGCCCATGAAACCATACCCGCTCTTCCAGGGGACATACAAGCCCTGTTAACAATAAAAGCATCACTACAGCTGACAGAACTACCAACCTGCTAAAGCCGGCGTGCCTTCGCTGTGCTGCGTCTGACACATGAAAAGCTCTATCGGAACAATTAGAAGCTGTCAGCAGCTACTTTCTTACACCACTGAATTTTATCCCTCACTCTCATTCTTGGGATGAACTATTTCAGCAAAGAGATTATATTGTTTAGGAAAATTATTTTATCCAAGTGATAGAAAGCCACTTTCTGTTCCAATTTGTGCCTGCGAAGGTGTCTTGTAGCAAAAACTTTGACCAGTCAGAGAGAGATGGAATTAAGGAAAATTAAGAAATCATCAGAGTTCACTAGGCCAATTGCTTGACAAGCTCTAGAAAAACCAGAATTAATATTTTTTGGATGATTCCAGGTAGTGAAATGCACTATTCTCATTCATCAGGGAAAAAAAAGAAAACAAGCATCAGGTCACGTAGGCTTTCAGTAAAATCTTAATAAGCTGAGAGGCTGCACCTACACACAACTATAATTATATTTTCCAAATCTTGTATCTTTTGCAAAATTTATGCAAAATTTGCAAAACTACTGTGACATTTGCCTTCTCCTCCTGTGATATGCCACTAGGAGTTACTAGTAAGTTAATCAGCAAAAATCCTATATCAACTGGATTTAATAAATGTATGGTTAGCTGTTATTTAGTAACACAAGTAACTCCTTAAAATTGGTTTTGCAGTAAGCTTTAGTAAGGGGGATTTTGACATACAAACAAACATATTTAATGGAACTTCAGAAGCTCCCAAAGAGCACACTAAATCATCCCAAAACTTTTTGGAGCTTTATAAACAGACTCATATCCTCTCCAAAAGATTTAGAAACAGGAAATGCAGAAGACTTTTTATATTATTCCATAAAAAATTAACTCTCCATGATACTTCTTCTAGAGAAATCTTAGTTAAATTTACTCTCATTGGAAGAGCGTAGAGGGCACAGAAGCAGTACTGCCACGTTCAATACAACTTTTACACAAGGATTTGGTGTGGCTTTATGAAAAGGGGCTTAAAATGTACTCTTGAGCTACACGGTATCATGAGATATGTTTGGGCAAATTATCTTTAAAACGCCTGAGTGAGGTATATAAGGCACTGATAAAATTCTCCGTTAAATCATGCACATAACTGGTATCAAGCAGAGATTGCTGTTCAGAAGCAGGTTTTTACCAGTAAACTCCTAGTAATAATTTATCAGTTGAGTCCTGTTGCAGAAATGTTAGTTTTAAAGCAGTTTTAAAGCTGCCGAAGGTTTATTCTCAGCTCAAAACTAAGCAGATAGTGGCTGCAGGCTGCAACTCTCTGAACGTAGCCGTTAGTTAAAAAGCGATTCCTCTAACTGAAACATCAACTTTGCTCACTAAAATTATAAAGAGCTTCTAAACTGCACATCTATCACAGTCCCAGAGTAATCATAAACTGATCTATTTCTTTTATGCAGGCAGAGGAGGACACGGTTTCTGTCAGATCAAACCTGTCTGGCCAGGGACGACGTGTGGAATCTTAGAAGCAAACCACTGCCTTACGCAGGTCTCCCGTGAGGAGCCACCTAAAACCACGCTCTGTTTAGAGTTTCCTTTACTTCACCATCTCCTGTGGGATCAAACACCTGTACACAAATTTACTAGATTATATGTATAGCATTAATAATCTGCCTTAACTGCCTTTGTGTTCCTGAAAATGTGCATGTGGTAAAGTTCCAGCTGGTACACTAAGTTTCTAAAGATGCATTTGCGGGACAGCAGGACAAATCGAAACAAGCAGTTTGGGAGAAAACACGTCACAAAATCCCTTCCTATCCTAAAATATCTCCCCTCTTAGACCTACATTCCCTAATGGGATACTAATAATATTTTCTTTCCTGAGGGGTAACATGATGCTTAAATAATGTTTTCAGCATAAAACATTTTATCTAGAACAAACACAGTATCCTCCGCTTACATAACCTGAAACTACTCTGAATCCAAACTTTTCACTGGAAACCGTTTTCAGATAATTAGATCCATCATACCTTGCTGCTTTTGATTTTTCAGAACCTGTTCAACAGTGGTTGGTATGCATTTATTTGAACCTCAGTATTGCAATCTCTTTGCAGGAATGCAATTATTTTAGGCTGTAATTATTTCAGAGTATTAATTATTCATCAGGAAGTAAAAATAACAGTTACATTTCTGTAATCTGGAGCATTTCATGGATGGTTTTAAAAATCCAAGAAATAAATGCAAATTCTGAAACATCAATACGTTTACTTCAGCTTTTCTTCCGCCCAAAGACAAGGTACCAAGGGCAGACTCCTCCTCAGCTACTGACACTACTTTTGGAAAGCTCATGTTGTCCCTTTTGAAAACACAACAATTTTGGTTCATAATCTCGTTGAGCTCATAATGATAGTTAAGACATAATTCCACAGACTAATCTTTGTGCCTTGAACATTGCAGGCACAGAGCACGCTTTGAGGACCAAAATCAAAAGCTGAACTATGGAACTGGTATCTGATCTCGTCAAAGGAAAGCTCTGAAGCCATTTTGCCTCATTTTGGATAGTGAAAGATCTCACAGGACAGGGAGAAGCTTCTAATATCGCACGGCTCGGGGAGTGAGTGGACATAAAGGTTTGTGTGTAGTCAGGCTTACAAAGGGCACATTTTACTGCTGTCGTTTAAGCAGAGATCATACAATACCTCTGTCTCTCGGACGTTTTGCTAAAAAATTTGCCTACAAAATTCAACACCTGGTCCGATAAATTTAAGCACAGAACACTGGAATTCAACACACAAGTGAGAGACAGCACATATCCTCATAAGAGTGGAAAAACTGACTCAAGGAAAAAGTTGAAGGCAGAGGCTCTGCCAAAAATGAGCATTCACACTGCTGCCAGTACCACACAGGTTGAATCAAATTCAAATGTAAACAATTCCATTTTTTAAAAGAGTCTGCTTGGTGGAAACTTCAGACGTCAAAACAGTTATAAATCAAGCAGATTTATTTCAGCATATTGTGAAGTAATGGGCTCTGCCTCTCAATAGAAAGTATGACTTTCATGAACTGGTGGGAAGTTGCAATTGGAATATAGTTAAAATATTATTTAGGCAGATGAATAAAATTGGCTTAGGAAAACAACAGCTCAAAGAATGTTTTAAAATCAAGTATCATTAGTTCAGACAGCAAATACTGGGAATTCTATAATGGTGATGTTTTTATCTTCTTTAAATCCAAGCATACAATAGGGAAATAACTTTCAGAAACTACTTCAGACAAAATTCAGATGCAAATCACTACCCAAGGAGGTTTCCTATGATCTACATGTCTTTCTCTGAATTACAGTATTCATTTTTTACATAAAATATAAAAGTACCTCATTCTACTTCTGTTTATCCTAAATTCATGCATTTCCACATCTTCCCAGAATTTTCACAGTAGAGTTCATTTTAACTTCAAACACTACGCATCTCACACTGGGTATGAGATATGAACTTATCTTCATACCCAGACGTTCCAAAATATATTTAGATGAAAGCCAGCAGAAATATTTAGAGACTTAGCATTAGTGAGATGAAGTTGCCACAAGATTTGCTTGTTATCTTTAAAGGTTGAAAAGTAAATAGCTCTCAGCCATCAGAAGCAAGCAGCAGAATGCACCCAGAAATTGTTCTGGCTTTATCCTTGGTGAAGAGAAACAAGTATTTATTGGCTGTAAGTGAATTTGTTTGCTTGTTCCTTGCCTGGTGGTTGGTTGGATTAGATGTTGCATGCCGCAAGGGTCTGTGAGCGGCTTGGTGCGAGTATGGGCGAGCAACAGTGAGGGAGCAAGGGCATATTTGCACCTTTGCCTGCAGTAACCAAACAGATAGCAACAGGCAAATGGCTAGATGAGAAACCACGGCTGACAAGGGCACGAGAGCATGCTCAGAGCTGTTCACAGACATCCGGGTAGCTTGCATGACAACGTTCCTTTGTCATCTCTCTATAAAGACAGAGACACGAATAAGATGAAAACAATACTCACATAGCAAAAAGAAACACACATTGAAGCTGAAAGATAGCATGCATGAAATACGTTGTGCTAGAAATCTCAGAAGATTCAGCTAGGACCTGAGGTTATGGATGAAGAAAGAAGAAAAAAGCCTGTCTAGACAAGACAAAATTTGCAAATATCTGCTGAATAACAAACCTACAGTGATAGGCCACAATAACAGCAGGAAGATCCACAGAAGCACAATACAATAAAGACAAAGATGAGAAAGAAAAAAATAATAGGAGAGAAACAGAACTAAAGGATAGGTTTCATGTCCCAGTAAACAGAAAAGAAACAGGTCAAAATGTATGAAAACTTGCAAGAAGAATCAGGTAGAGCAGCTAGACCTACAAGAAGAATGAAGATCCTCTTTTCTGAAAAAGCCAGGATCGAAAGCCAAAAAAGAGGAGGGCAACATCACAGAATGAGGGAGAAAACAGACGGAACAAATATCAGATGAGGGAGTGGGGAAGGGAGAGTGAGGAAATCAAACCGACACAAGAAGAAACAATGTTTTGTATTATATTTTTAATTTATAATACAGATCTGTCACAGAATGGATCAAAGTTAAGGAAGACAGCCTGGATTATATATTGAATATAAAATGCCAAAGGGGTAGAAATGGAAACTACATAATGAAAAATTAAGGAAACTTGTTAAAAAGAAGGTAAATGAGCAGCTAAGAGAATTAAATCCTCGCAAGAAATATGGAAGCTACTGAGGGTGACCATATTGAAACCACAAAGCCAATGGATGTTGCCTTAGGGGGAGGCTCAAGTAAGGGCAGAAAGAGGCTGGTATAATTAAACAGCAGGACAAGAGAGGTTGTAAGAACAAGAAGGCATCCTTCAACAAGATGCAGACATGCCCAAATAGAAAAAATAGAGAATCATAAATTTTGGCATAGTACATATAAGAACACAGGAAAGCAAACAAAAAGAAAACAAAAAAGACTTTGAAGAGAATCAGCAAAAAGAATCAAAACCAATGACAAATCTTTCCTCACACGCACCAGAAGCGGGAAGTCTGCTAGAGAGTCTGTAGGGCCAACTGATGATCAACGTGTACAGTGAGTGCTCAGGAAAGACACAACTATTGCAGGGAAACTAAATTAATTCTCTGAATGCATGTGGGGAAATTCACATGCTGGATCTCCTCGTTGTTAACAGACAAATAACCTGTAAAATGGCAGTTAACTGTATGAGAGGTATGGAAAAAATTAGAGAGAGGAATGTAACAAATCCTCAGGACTATATGGCATTCACCCAACAGTTCTGAAGTTCAGCTCCCAACGGTGGTGTGTAATCTCTAGTTTAAAAATCGCCTTAGTAAGCATGACTGGGTGGTAATAATTGCCAATTCAAAACAAGAAAAATCTGGAAACATACAGAGAACTACAGAATAGAAAGCCTTAAGTCTGTAATAGAAAATGAAATACTGGATAGTAATAGTGGACAGCAAGTTAAAGATGATGGTAGAGTCAATGTGTCTTTCTTTTGAAGTTTCACTTTGCAATCTTACTGGATTTCTTCAAAGAGGTGGGTGACAGTTGATTGAATTTATTTGGATTTCCAAGACTTTCAACAAAATTCCTTGCCAAAGGCTTTTAAGAAAACTAAGGTGCCATGACATAAGACAGAAGTCCTGGCATGGATAAATACTTGCTCAAGAGACAGAGTGGAAAGGGTAGGAGTAAACACTCAGTTCTCAGAACAGAACCCGCATAGTTTAGGTGGGATCTGGTATAGGATCTACGTTCTTCAACACATTCAGGAAAAATGAGTAAGCAATAATATAAGTTTGCTTATGATACAAAGTTCATTAGGGTAGGGCTGACTGAAATGAAAAGCAGAAAGACCATTATAAACTGAGTAACTAGGTAATAAAATGATAAATTAAATTTAAAATAAATTAATGTAAAATAATGCATGCATATTTCACATTTTCAGTGATGGGGTCTCAGACCATTATTACTCAGAAGCAAGACCTTGTGCTTAGGACACTATTTTGTGAAGAACCACCTTTCTTTCTTTGTTTTCCAGTCTTTGCTGTTCCTTAGGGGACACAGTAGATGCTAAAAGTTTACATGGACCTCAGGGGACTAGACAAAAGCATGGAACAGAAATCTATTAGGGTTAATACTTCCACAGAAAAGAGCCCTGGCTCAGGAGATTTTTAACATCAATTGAGTACAGAGGAAGAATTAGGGGTGTCATATATGCTTGCCCTGATCTGATTCTCTCCTAGCTGCTTCCTTACAGCTACTGTTGGACACAAGATAATGATAAACATCTGATCTGATTATGCCATCGTTGGTGGTAATATATTGTAGCATAATAAAGCCCACCCTAACAAAGAAACGCAAATCTAGGATGTATCAGGACAGGTACTGCAGGATACAGGGAAGTGACATAGTTGTACAAATCTCAAAAATATTCAAGTACACAAAGGAGCTACTTGGACAGACAGGTTATCACACAAAGGGAGGATGGAAGAGCTTGAATTCTTTGTTCTGTAAAAAGTAATTCTGAGAAGGATATGACTGCACTGTGAATACAGACCAACACAAAACACAACCAGTCTTCCAGTAAGAATGAGGAACACAAAAAACCCAACTCATTTTGGAAGAGCACTTGGCTGGTTAATGAAAAGAATGCAAGGCTAGGAAGCAGGGGACTCAAGTCAGTGTCAGACACTCTCTTCCAATTCTGTTTTCTTAATGCTTTCTTAAAGCTTTAGCAATTTTTAACTGCATTTTTAAATGTAACAAAGGGTATATGAGTGTTGTTAGCTGTAGTAAAAGAAGCATTCTTAACTAGTTGCAGAAATAATGTGTGAGAGCTCTCACTCATCCTATGTAAGAATGCATCATCTTTCATTCAAAGAGAAAGCCTACTGCAGTCAAGAAACACAGCTCTAGCATAAGAGAAGAAAGTAAATGGGGGAGGGATTAATTCACATTTCTTAAAACCCAGAATCAAAAAGAGAAGCAGTCTTATTTGAAGACAATAGAAAACACATGATGGGAAAGATCTAGAGTAGCAAAAGCAGGTTTATAATTTCCTATTGTTTCTATCAGTTATGCTGAGAAAATTAACTTTATTTTAAATCAACTACAAGAGTTACTGATTTTATGATACTTTCAATACAAAATGTCTGTTACGTTTTACTACTATCTTCCAAAAAATTTTTTTAAAGTTCATTGGGACATGAAGGCTGTGCACAGGCTGGGGAGTAAAGGGCGTTTTTCATTCTTGACATTATAGGGCTTTTGCCAGGAAGTGCAATATCACGTATTATTTTTATATACTTCAGCACTGGGTATGTTCCATAATGGATGACTTTCATATGAACAATCTGATATAGGCATCAAATAAGATTTGGGGCTTAGTATCTCAAATCCATGCAGAAACCTCAAGCACTGCTTCCAGCCCTTGTAAAGAAATCCCCCAAAGTCAGCCTGGGGCCAGATTACGTGATTCCTGCTTGTAAACAGCAGAAGAAGGTGAAAGTGGAAATTAATACTCGTGATACGAGATTTGATGGCCACTGCCTCTGCTGCACAAATTTTAGGAGCTATCATAACTTGAGGACTGCAGCAAAAGCCACAGAATGGTTTCAGTTACTAACAGTGTACAGTTTGATGGGGATTCCTTTCTGTATTTAAATGGCTGGTGTCGTAAGTTTTACTGGTCAAATACAGTGATGAAAACGTGCTACAAAGAAAGTTATACGGCTGAAGGGGAGATTTACATGACACAGTTAAAAAAAATAAAGCACAGCTGATACCTTTATTATTGGAGAAAAATAAATTAACAGAGCAGAAACTACCGATCTTTGCCTGTAGAAACCCTAAATTCTACAGAAATGTTATACATCTTTGCCATATGATTAAATACAAAACCTGTAAGGCAATAGAGAATACATCTTCCAGAGAAGACAACTCTACAGTAAAAGTATACAGATCTACATGCATATTACCAGCCAAGCTAGCATCAACTCTATAAACTCCCGTTTTCAGAATTGTTTAATACTTCAGATATAAAACTAAACTTTTTCCTGTTTCAGTGCAAAGCTATCTATAAAATTTCAGCCATATTTTTCCCTAAAAAAGTGTATCAAAAATACAAAAGATTGTTCGAAGTTAATACAACAGCAAGCTGGTATAGTAAGATTCTTTTTTATTGTTGTTTTATGTATTCAGAGCTAAACCAGAAAAAACAGATGTACTTTGTAGTACAGGTGAGTATTTTGGTTACCTGCTAAATGATGCCTCTGGGGGATAGCATGGAAGCAAGGGGAGAAGAATAATTTTTGATGCCCAGCTTCGACCATAAAAGAGTACAAGCACTGTTTCAGTTGAGAACTGCAGCACTAACCATTCGAAACTGCAACTGTCCGTAAACAGATACAATGGACTTCTCTTAGGTAAGCTAGCAATGGAAAAAAGAAGTTAAAAGCAGTTTGTTTGCAAACAAAATTTTGTATCAAAATCCTTTCATCTTAAATGTTTATATGTTTCCACTAAGAGATAGCAGGTCAAAATCAAAGCTTTCATAAGATGGGGAAAAAAAAGTCAGAATAACTCATACTAACAGATTTGAAGATGAAACTCAGATTTGATGCTCATAGTATTTGTTTTCGCAAATGGTTCCAATTCAATGTTTACTTCCTATCACATTAAAGTAGCTACCATAATTAATACAAATATCCGCAAAAAAACAACTGGCGACCTTTATCCCGTAACTGTATTGGGTGTGAGAGGCAAGGTTTCAGTAGCTGGGGGACTACAGGGGTGGCTTCTGTGAGAAGCTGCCAGAAGCTTCGCCCGTGTCTGCCAAAGGCAATGCCAGCCAGCTCTAAGATGGACACACTGCTGGCCAAGGCCAAGCCCAACAGCAACAGTGGCAGCACCTCTCGGGTAACATATTTAAGAAGGGGGGAAAAAACTGCTGCACTACAGCTGTTGCAGGAGAAGAGTGAGAACATGTGAGAGCAACAACTCTGCAGAGACCAAGGCTGGTGAAGAAGGAGGGGGAGGAGGTGCTCCACACGCTGGAGCAGAGTTTCCCCTGCAGCCAGTGGTGAAGACCATGGTGAGGCAGGTTTTCCCCCTGCAGCCAATGGAGGTCCATGGTGGAGCAGATATCCACCTGCAGCCCATGGAGGAACCCACGCCAGAGCAGGTCGATGTGCCTGAAGGAGGCTGTGACCCCATGGAGAACCTGTGCTAGAACAGATTCCTGGCAGGACCTGTGGACCCATGGAGAGAGGAGCCCATGCTGGAGCAGGTTTGCTGGCAGGAATTGTGACCCTGTGGGGGATCTGCATGGGAGCAGTCTCTTCCTGAAGGACTGCACCCTGTGGAAGGGACCCACGCTGGAGCAGTTCTTGAAGTACTGCAGCCCGTGGGAAGGACTCATGTTGGAGAATTTAATGGAGAACTGTCTCCCGTGGGAGGGACCCCACACTGGAGCAGGGAAGAGTGTGAGGAGTCCTCCCCCTGAGGAGAAAGGAGCAGCAGAGACAACGTGTGGTGAACTGACCACAACATCCATTCCCCATCCCCCTGTGCCGCTCGTGGGGAGAAGACAGAGAAATTGGGAGTGAAGTTGAGCCTGGGAAAAGGGAAGGGTAGGGGGAAGGTGTTTCAAGATTTGATTTTATTTCTCATTACCCTACTCTGTTTTCATTTGTAATAAACTAAACCAATTTCCCCAAGTCGAGTCTGTTTTGCCCATGTCAGTAATTGCTGCGTGATCTCCCTGCCCTTACCTCGACACACCAGCCTGTCATTATATTTTCTCTCCCCTGTCCAGCTGAGGAGAGGAGTGACAGAGCAGCTTTGGTGGGCACCTGGCATCCAGCCAGGGTCAACCCACCACACTAGCACTGCCAGAACGGGTGAACTGGGCTGTAAATGCGAGGAAGATTAAAGACCGTTTTGTGAAGATATGAATTCTAAGATAAGTCTACATGACTTAATCATTCTGGCTGACAAAGGTGATGGGAGAACTCTGATTTCTCCAATTATAAGTTCAATAGCTGAAATAAGTCTAAAAAGGTCATGTGTAGAAGGCATAGAACATTAATCTCATCGTTTCCTGTGCAGGTTGTTAAAACTCCTAGAAGCTGTAATTGCAGAGACAAATGGAGCAACTTTCTGACCTTTCTCTGATAAAAACCTATGCAGTTATTTAATGAAAACCCAAAAAGTTACCAATTATTTTTCTAAAAAGCTCATTTTCCTCAGACTGGGAATTTGGTACTGCCCTGCAAAGTTAGTTTGTGAAAATGCTTCATTTGAGTGCATTCACTAAAGCTGCACAGTTGTAATACACCCATTAATTTATTACCTGTTTTGGCTACAAGAGGAGGAAGAACTGAAGGGAAACAAGGGAAGGCAAGGGAGAGAGAACAGAGAAAGACGGAGAGAAAATGAGCAAGCAAATATAAGAAAACGTACACATGCATTCAAGGTAGACACACTAAAACTCTGAAAAAAATGTAACACAATTTGTTGATCAGTATGATCAGTATCATGCTTCAAGATATCTACAAAAATCAGCCACAGTACAAGCAAGCAGCTGTGCTTCCCACAGCAGTACGTGCCACAGCATTTCAAGCAAAAATGAGATTATCAGGTTTTGTGTTAAATAATTTAACAGTCAAACGTTTATGACCTTTCCTGACTCAAAGCCCAAGGTTTAACCAACATTTTGCTAAACTTGAAATTAATATATTTTTTGACTGATGTTCAGAGATGTGACCTTTTTTAATTACTTGACATGCCCTGAATGGTACAAAACAGATGCAGAAGGATGGTTTGGTCAAATAGATTTCAGTTCAAAATAAAAAGCCACCTAGCTGTCTTATTATTTCTGTATATATGATATAGCAGAAAACAATATTCACACACAGAAGTATTTCATTGGAACTACTCAGCTTTCTGTCTTTCAAACATTAAATTTAGAACTGCTTTTCTGTAGTTAAGTAATATAAGTATTTCATTGACAGAAATGTTAAGAGAACTCTCCAACCATTTTTATACGAACATGTAAAAACCACAGAAATATGTTGTGCTAACAGGCAGTTGTTACAAACAGTATAATGAAATCTATTTTTTAAAACGATGATATTTTCAGAAGTTTCTGTAAATGTGCTTTCATGTGAGCAAGTCTGACAGACAAAAAATTCTGATCATTTAATCAAACAGACAGACAGAACAATGGTTTTGACCACACAGCTTTTGAACAAAGCATGGTAAGACTTCCACAGGTTCATACTGTCAAATATATGAATGAACCATGAGCTGTTGGAGATTTCAAAATAAAATCAAAGACAAAACTATCAAGGTGTCAAAAAGTTACCTGTAATTGTTTGTGTGGGTGAAAATACTGATGGAGCACAGTGATTCTTTAAAACGGATGTGAAAATACTGATGGAGCACAACGATGTCTTTAAAAGTATTTTCATAAGTGAAATCAAAATCAACAATATGTTCAGGATGCAAACTAGAGCTGTTATGAAGTGGATCCAATCTTTTTACTAATAATTTGGTATTCCATGCATGATGCTTATTGCAGAAATAACTACTTGTGTACAAGCTGTGAGCCTGCACTCATTTTGAGCAAATGGAAGGTACAAAGCAGGTAATTTATAAAACACATTAAAGCCTTTTGCTTTAATTTTCCTGATCTGCTTCATGGAGTATCAAATATTCACAGAAGTACTTGATATCTTTTTCTAAATACCAAATAAACACTGCATTTAGGAAAAGAAAATGAAGACCTACACTTTTTCTTAGGGCTTCACATCTCTTCCAATACTGTCAAAAATGTACTCCGAGGTTCCAAAAGCATTTAATTTCCATTTCCAAAACATAAAAAACATTTATATAGATCAAAAATATTTACTTCAACAAATTTACTTTTCTAAAGCAGAATCTTAAAGAGTGCCCTCACAGTCCTTTATATCAACCTATCATCACACCCACTTAATCATACAACCCTTCTAAGCATCAAATAATTTCACCTCAGTATTACCATGGTGATGTGTCTCAATAAATGTCCCTTACATTTTATCTCTGCTTTTGAATAGAGTGTATATCAACCGTACACGTCTGGTAGTGATGATACAAACCTGTCAGCTAGAGGGAAGCTCCATGAAGTAATCTGTCATCATTCTCTTCCTGAAATAAACTATAACTCTGAGGGACTTCTGGAAACTGGATACTGACAGAAATTATTAGAAAAACAGGCTGAGTAACTTGCATTACAGCAGCAGGTGCTTCTTGCGTTTCCACATCCTCATCATGCCTGTATGAAATTCATCTTTCAATCCTCAAGCATGGATCTATGGATTCACCTATTAGCTAATAGGTTGTATTAAAAGTAAAATACCTTGGTGACTTTCAAAACATGCTTTGGAATTAAAAAAAACACAAACCAAACCAAACCAAATCCTGTTTTAAAGATGTCTTTTCACTTAACAAATTGCTTTCTATTACAGTGCCCACCTCTCACTCTTCCCTAGACCAGCAATAAAGTTGGGGTCACATCATTTCTAGATTCATGTATCAAGTCTTTCCATAGGTCATCGCCTAGAAACAATTATGTTCTTCGTAGATCTGCAGCCAAAAGAAAACTTGATACCTATGTAACACACATACACATGATCTGTATAAGCTATTTTGTTAGTCATCTATCAAAACACTGACAAGCAGAAACTCAGGGCTATATCCCCATCTTTGTGAGCAGGACGTGTTTTAAAGCCATTTTAAAACAAGCTAGCTAGAAGTAAGTTTACTCACTTTACCAAATGTTTTACTCTATATAATACTTTTTTCATGCTAATAAATGACGGCTCCACCTGCAGTGATCTTTCATAATCATTCTAGCTTTTTATTTTCAAAAAATCGGGGCAGCATTCTGCTGCAATTCTCTTACCACCACACATCAAGAATTCCCATCCAGATCTCATATGGTTGTTATACATGCCTGTTATTGACAAACTGTTTCGGTGCTGTGGTCACAAAAATCTACTGAAGATTATAAAAGGCATTTCTTTTTTCCAGTCAGCTTTACCAACTATTGCTATCCACATATGTATATTTGATCCATTGGCTTGTAAAATCATATATAAAACCGATTAAGTTTAAAAGGAAAAAATGTACTTACTCTAAAGTAATATATGCAATGTTACTTTTTACCATGGTAAGGGGCCTCTTAGAGCTATGTTTCAAGTTATTAAAATGATTTTTACCAAAGGAAGCCAGAATTCACCCTGGAAAAAAATGGGGTTTGATACTTCCAGAAATAAGACTGAAAATAGTTGTATGCTCTTCTATGCTGTGTGAACAAGAGACAAACTAGTGTCATATAATAGCATTATTCATATTCTGTTGGCATCAGAAGTCTGTAAAAGCATAAACTGATAGGTATTGATACTCATAGCTCTTAATAAAGCCACAGAATTTGGACAGAAAACAAAGTCTTTGGTATATGAGAAAAGGATGTATAACTATAGCCATGTTCAATCAATTATATATAAACTCAATCTAAAAAGAAAACAGTTGAGACTACATTTATTCTTATAAAAATTTCCATTGAATAACTTACTTCTTCCTTCACTGTTGACTAAATTAAGAAGCTGCAAAGACTGTATCTGCACTGGAGGCAAAGCAGCCCACTTTTCTGTTTGGCAGAACATGTTTCCAAGGCAAAATGGTTTATTTTAAAAAGCTTTTGTGAGTCCGAAGCCTTTCTGCCTCCAGCTGAGGCCACTTTCAGCTATTGCAGACATGGGCACTGTTTGTTTCAACACCTCTATGCCATGTCCTTTCTGTCATACCAAACACTGTCTTGATGAGGACTGTAAAACTCTGCAGAACCGCTGTTCAAATGTAGTTTTACTATTTTTTACTTTTTTAATGCTGCAAAAGCAAGTTTCAAAGCAGAAGAGCAAATAGAAAAAGGGCCCTGACATCTCCATGTACTTATAAAAAATGTTTACAATTTATTCCTCTCTAATCAAAATGCTTACATTTTTGCCTATAACTAGAGGCTCTTCTGGATCTTGAACAAGAACAGGCAAGAATATTTCAGAAAAAACCTTTTTCATGTTATATTATTTCCCTTTGATTTTGTTTGAAATTAAGATTCTACCATTAATCATATAAATCACAAAAGAAGATAATTTGAACATAGAAAAAAAGTTACATACCTTATATTGGATAAGGAGACCATAAACCAAAATATTTTTCTTTTTCACTTCCCTTGCAAATTTCTTGAGTTGAGTAAGTTCTTCCATCCCAATGCTGAAAGAAATATTTTCTGAAACATACAAGTGCACCTGCAAAGGAATCAGTAAGAAAAAAAAAGAGAAGAAAAAAAAAATTCATAGTGTGTTATTTTAGACTGCCAGTTTTTAGTACCTTATATACAGGCTAACAAGGGTTTTTCTTAGTTAGCTTCTGTTACTATTAAATTCCACTACTTACATATTTAATGACTCACAAATTATTTCTTTTCAAAGCACAGTGAAACCAATACATCAGAACACACCAGAACACAATGTTCTAACTGCATATTAAAAATATTTCATTAAATCAGAAAACGAACCAAATTCTTTGGTAAGCTCTAACTTTCACAGATTTTTTTTTTTTTTTACTATGAGGATACTAGAGAAACACAAAAGTGTTGCTCTTAATCATCTTCAAGGTTTGCAAAATGGAACTGCATTCTTTTATTTTGAATTTACTACCTTTTCAGTACAGCATAGTAGTTGCCTAAATTGCACTGATTTCAATATAACCTTTCAAGTTTAAAAAGCAGAATCTACTTCAAATGAAGGTAGAGGTACGACTGTCCTGGGGCCTGGGGCCAGGAAAGGCAGGTCTCATGTCCAGCAGGGATGCTGCCCAAACATGGTGGGTCTCACAGAACCTGAACTGGTTATCTCCAGGGAGGTATCAATGCAGATACCTTCGCCAGGAGAATCAGCATTCTCCTGGAGAAACTGGCTGCTCATGGCCTG
>VXBO01000673.1:52761-97316 GCA_013400135.1 Rhinoptilus africanus
GGTTTAGAAGGGGTTTTTGTCAGGGCAGGTTAATGGTTGGACTTGATGATCTTAAAGGTCCCTTCCAACCTCAGCAATTCTATGATTCTATGATCAACTAGCTCAACCCTTTCCCAAGGCTTACGTGTACCCCAGTTTAATCAGTTTACTTTACAAATGTTCTATTAACTGCAGAAATCAAAATTTAGGATGATGCTTTGTACATATAAAGTTTCAGTATCTATTAATAGCAGAATTACCTTTCCCCTTAAAAGAAAGAGAAAATATTTTTCTGGCTGAATGATTCCTTTGATA
The DNA here is from genome assembly GCA_013400135.1 of Rhinoptilus africanus. NCBI lineage: Eukaryota > Metazoa > Chordata > Aves > Charadriiformes > Glareolidae > Rhinoptilus > Rhinoptilus africanus. The sequence continues at coordinate 53,056 of VXBO01000673.1, forward strand.
TAAAACTCAACTGTAAGTACTACAGAGAGGGTAGGAGTACAGAGGTAGCCTCAAGATCTGTGCTTGGGAAAATAATTTCTAGTCTCCTTTGTACCTTATGTTCAATTTATCCTGACAGTAATAGGTTTTTACTCATTTTTCCCTTGTAACACTTTTTAAAAAGCTGTTTAGTGTCTAAGTCTATATTCACCAGGAGCAAAGCTATTGTCTTCTACTACACAGGCAGAGACTAATTTTCAAACACTTATTATTTTGTTATTTTTTTTACCCAAAACAAGGCTGCTTATTTGCAGCGATTTAGAAGAAATTTTAAAACCTATTATTTTGAAAGAACACAACCTAACACCTGTTTACCATTAACCTCTCCACAGCTTTAAAAAGAGACTTTTCTCAAACCTACTTTTGTACTGAAATGCAAATAATGGCAACTACAGAGCTGAAGGAGTACCATTCCCTTCTTTGTAACCTTAAGGAATAACAACAAAATAAAAATCATATCCATCCATAACGCCTACAAACACGTAATACTGAGAAAAAGTAATGTCAGTTTAAGAAAATGATTCTTCTGGCTATAGCAGAGTTGGAGAGGATACTGGTTTGATACAAACAAAGAACAGAATGAAGTTTACCTCTCTGCTTCCTATTTCTCCTCTAACATAAATCTTCCCTTTTCTGCTATATCCAGATACAGTAGTCCAATTGCTGCTTCAACTTGCAGATGCCACAAAAAACTCCAGGATAAAGGACAGACTTTTGAAATCTGTGGCAATTTATAGGCGGGAATATGGACAGAAGTCATCATTTCTAGCACAAGCTCATCCTTTTACTGGAATAATTCTCCCCTGGCTGGTTTAATAGACAATCTGGCACAATAATAACACCTGCCATTTTTACAACTTAAGAAGCTGAATATCAGAAGGAAAAATAAAACTGATTTTCTTGATTATCAGATTGTCACGAGAAAGTTACACGTCCTGAAATCAAAGAATAGACAAGAATGTTCCAATTACACAAAAGTCTACATTAGACTGTTCCTGATTATGAGGTTAGAATGGAAGCAGTTAGCTGCTCTCCTCATTTATCCTTTCAATTTTTCACTACCAGGAACAGCTTTACTTTTGGGAGTGGAAAAGAATAATGTTTCTTGTACAGCTAGTACATAAAACCTATGCATTTTAATTTAAGTATTGCTTAAAATTCTGAGGCATGTTTGCCTAAGAAATATTAATGTGCCCTTTATATCAAAAGAAAGTGTCTCACCGGACTTTTCAGCAACAATGCATTCAGGTTTTATGTTAAATGAAGTATGTAGCAAAGAACAAAGCTGAAGAGAATCCCACACATAAGCCTTAGTGAAGAGGGCACCCAACACTGAATTTAATTAAAGACTGCTAAAGGAAGACTCTGTCCTCCAGCCATAACATCTGTAATGAGTTTCAAGGATTGGAAGTTTAAAGGACTTAAGTAGTTCCCAGTAATTAATATGAGTCAATGATTTGTTTAGCTAATTCTTCAGTCATTTAGAACATACTTTCCAGTTGTCCTATGGTTTTTTTTCTTGTATTTCTAAAAGGTAGTGTGGTAACTCCATAAAATTTGAAGGTGTAGCATGAAATGCCCTTTCATAGTAATGTACGTGTATCTATGTTTTAAATGTTAGCGACTGCTTCCACCTAGTTATAAGACTTTTCTCCAACTGTTTAGTTTTGGAAATTTTAAGGAACAACTGATGGATCTGGAGTACAGTAAAGGGATTAAACACATCCTTTTCTCCTGAGGCTGTTTGAAAAGGTGTCCACCTAAATAATTCGTGCATGCTGCAGGCTGCTCGAGCAAGTACACCTTCATTAAAAATGGTGCTGGATTCTACAATGACTTCCGGAGCTAGTATCTTAGGGGCAGAACCTGAGCTTCATGGTGAGCTTGTGTAAGCATTATTTGCATGCATACCTATTTCTCAGGAAATATTATGACCAGAACGTTTATAGTTACAATTATTAAAACAAAGCTCTCACATTCCATGTGTCACATTACAAAAGCACTGAAATTCAAAGTCCAAGGTTGAGATGAGCTATGAATTGGGCACAAAAAAAGCATGCTTTTAACACTGTAGGATTGCCTAGTTGATTTAACATATCTAACTTTATTTGCATACCCATGAAATTTATCAGACAGAAATGCTTTAAAAATTCTACAAAAATAGATTCTTCACTCTTAGAACATCTCAATCAGTACATATTAAAGTTCTATTTCAAAGTACTTCAAAGTTAATTTTTAATACTTGCACAGAAAAGCAACAATAATTTTAAAATTTTGAATAAACCAAACAGCACAGAAAAAAATAAAGCCACTTAATTCTGTTTCAGTTCTGAACATTCAAGCCAGGTACATCATTTGCAGCATCCACAGCAGAGATGGAGCACAACAGCAAGGCAGGAGTTAACCGTTCAATATGACTAGCCACAGTGAGTTTTTTACAGAAATATATAACTAATAAATTGTTATTTGCTAGTGTTGGTTTATTTCCTGACAGCATGCAGTACATTTGCTGAAGTGCGAATGACGCTCTTTACAGTCCAATTTACAGTTAAATTTTACAAATTTATTCAGAGCTAGCAGAATCTTGGAATTGCCATCCCTGGAGGTATTTAAAAGATGTGTAGACATGGTGCTTAGGGACATGGCTTAGTGGTGGTTTTGGCAGTGTTATGTTAATGGTTGGACTTGATGATCTCAAATGTCCCTTCCAACCTAGACGATTCTATGATTCTATCTCTTGAAATAGTTTAAAGTTAGTCCAACATTTAAAAATATTTCATTAGATGCTTCCTATAGCAACTTACAAGAGTTACCTACCAAAAGAAGGACAACTGGGTATAAGAGAGGAATATTTGACTTTTCCAACACATCCACTAGTTGCTGGGTTTCTTGAATGGCACACTTTTTATCCTAAATGAAAATAAATGTTTAGAATTACTGAAAACATCAAACAATGATTTCATAAAAATGGAATTCAAAGATTTCTTATTTACCAAAAAAAGATACATCATTTTTTAGTTTTGGGGCTTTTAATTTAGTTGGTTGGTTTTAATATATATGTAATGCTTTTATCTAGTAAAGTTGTAGTTATTGGACAAAAAGTGAGATTAACAATATTCCCCTTAAGAAATATATATACACACAAACATATACATATAAAAATATATAAAAAACGATCTTAAGGGTCTTGACTGGTTTCAGATATGGTCATTTAAAACCTTCCTGTTCCTACACAGGGACCCAAGTACAGATTGCATGGAGTGCATACGTCCGAAATGGGAAACACTAATTTAGACCATGGTAGCAACGCACAGTGAGATGAGTACACGTACGACATAGCTCTTCTTGAGACAATTCACTTCAATACAAAATCCATGCAAGGAAATTTTAAACTACTTTCAGTTGCATCCCTCTCGTTCAAGAACTCATGGCTGGTTTAACAACATACTGATGGAAGTGCAGAAACAGGAGAGAAAGAACGGACCAGTATCTCAAAGGTCTAGTTTGGTGCACATCAGGAACACCAAACATCGGAATGGACACACCAAGGGGATAGAAATAACAAACAATTTATTATTCAAATATGTAATTATTATTTATCATTACTAATAAGTTTAAGTGCAAAACTAAAAGCATGCATCCTTACTACTTACATTTACGCAAACAAAATTGTAGCACTGTCCTAAAAGGATGTTTTGTAGATGGCTATCATTTTTGTTTAGAGATGTTGATATAGCTTCAACCTGATTTAAAAAAAAATAAAAATTACTATATCATAGAACTGACTTCAGCCTTAAATATCTGCTGAAGTTACCACCATGATGGCAGAGTATTTTCATTCAAATGATTTAAAACTGACAATTATTATTTCTGCTATGAGAACGAAAAATTGCTCTAATTTTCAGGTGACTCAACTGTGCGACATGGAGTCCAACACCCTGCAGAGTTTTCTGCAAGTTTTTGCTGAAGCGTCACTGTGAGGGGGAGCCACTCCAGAAACAGCCCTAGAACTATCAGACACCAGCCCTGCTGCCTGGGTTAGGATGTTCAGCTGCTCCCAGTGATGAAACACTGTTCATAGATGATATAATGATTTTACACCTCTAATTCTGATAAAATCTCTATAATGTTCAAATACATACATATATTGTCTTCATGCAACTAACAAAATAAATTAAGTACATATGAACAGGTGTTCTAAGATTCTGCTTATGACAAGAGTCGTTTAGAATTTCTCCTGAAAAGCATTTCCTCAATGAATACTTTAAAATAGATCACAGACACACTTATTTTGTAACCTTTAACCAAAACACCAGCTAAGAAATTATCTTATCCTAATTAAAATAAAAAGTAGATTCTACTACAGTATATCTTCAGGACTGCCTTAAGTAAAACAGCAAAGCAGGTAGTGGAAGGGGAATTTGTTCCCTGAGAGAAGATAACACTTTGAAGCCAATTTTAAAAAGTTGAAAATAAGGCAAAAAAAAAAAAAATCTTCATATTGCTGCTATTAAAACCTCACTGTTCCAGCTCAAATGAGCTTTATTTCTGCAGAGAAGACATATTATATATAGCAGCAAACAACAGAAGCAATACACTGCTTTGTACCCACAAAATGTCACTTAATCACAATCCAACAGAAGTACCAAAAAAAAAAACCATTTAAAAAGTCTTTGCACTGTTATCTAAAGCTGTTATTTGTTTATTTCTGTGATACTTGGGGAGCTAAACTTGTTTGCAAAGGAAGGGGATTTGAAGCCCCAAAGTTGATATTTATGCATTAAAGATTTTAGAAACATTCTGGGTTGAAAATTTGGTAACGCGGTCCCAAATAGTTGACATTTAATATTTTAAAAAGGTTAAAAAGAAAAAAATCACAGAAGGCAAGAATTACTTAAAATACCTTAAAACCGCAATTCTCCAGGGCTCTTCTGGCTTGAACTTCTGCAGAAGTAAAGCCAGAAACCCTCAGTACCTTCACAACCTTGCATGTACTTAGACGAACAGGAGCATTTTGCATGCCAGAGTCTTTTCAGAAGGTAAATGGAACACGACGCAAGGGAGAAGGCCTATGATTTTTTTTTTCCCTGACATATTACAACAGACGATGCTTAAGTATTTCTGAACATTTAAAAATTAATTTAGTGTATCGGAGTTTTGATTTAACTTGACCAACTAAAGTTTAAAATCTAAAATGTTAAAATATCGACCATAGTTAAGTTTAAATTTCAGATAATATGTACTGTACTGAATGATCCCCAATTAGTGTCTTATTTAGATCAATTACCCTCCAATCAGCCCTTTGCAAAGGCCCAGCTTTCAGTGTGGTACGTTTAACGTGCTTAAAATAATTATCACTTTGCACATAGTCAAATCTCTCTCTCACAAGGTTACTGTGTCTCTTTAGAGCAATCGTACGCCAGATACACCCTCTCTAAGGTGCTTCAAATTTAGAAGTTCTGTATATTGCTAAGCTTAAAAATGAACTCTTCAAGATTTTACTGTTTAAAGCCAAGACAATACATTAATATTACTTTTCAATCTAAGGGTTCATAAAATGAACGTCTCAAGGAACAAGACATGACAGTGATCTTGATGGAGTTCTTTGGTAGGTGTCACTTTGCAGGAACGTTTGGAAGGTGCTGAAGGAAAATTTAACTATCAATTTCATTATGACGAAAGACAATATGGATCATCAACTAAACAAACAGATTTAATAGAGCTATCAAAAAAATTCAGTCCTATATCAGTAGGAATACCTTCATTTAAACCCTCATTACCTTGTTTGTGGTCATTTTACATGTGTTTTATTCAAATGCACCATAGGTTCAGGTGCGTGACCAACCCAACAGTTACCTAGTTTTGCCATGAAAAGTTGGAAATATGTTGTAAATTTTAAATAGTTTTGGTGCCAGTCTGATTTGAGGTTGCTAAGTTTGGAGTCACTGTTGGCTGACTGAACACAATGCATTCGTTGACTTTTCTTACTGGCTTGGAAGTGTTTCTCATGGTATGATTATAGTGGTTATATGCAAACATAATAGAAAGATAGAGATATGTTAATACTTAAAGAAGTACTTTTTTTTTTTTTCTAATATGGGTAAGTGATGCCTTTCCAGTAATTGCAGAATAGTTTAAATGGAGAGAAAAAAGGAAAACTAGCAACAGATCTGGTATCAGTGAAGTGGAAAAATACTTCTGCTCCATTATACAGCTGTTGAGACAAGAAAAGATCTTACTCAATTCTGTTGATGTTTTGTACTTTTGAATGTAAATATCTAATAGATCTAAAGCATGATTTTCCATACTAAACACAATTCCTTACAAACAGAATCTGTAAGTATAATGCCAAATGACATTTCTAGATATAAAATAGCAATACAGTTTGCTACAGAAGAACATTCTACTGTTAACTAAGCACACAATGCAGATCAATAGACATGAATAATACCATTAAGAAGTAACATCATGCAAATCAGGAAACCTGTATCTTTGAACAGCTATTCCCCATCTGTTTCTCTGGGTAGTAGAAAGATGTAATAGCATCACATAACATATAATTAAGAATCACCCCAAGATCAGTCAAGATTTGAGCAATTACCAAATGTTAAGCACATTTGGGAAAATGAAAACATGCGATAGTTCTAGTAGTAGGAATAATGTCACAGGAAAAAACAGTTAAATGCCAATAGAAAATTCCATCAATATCCTACAGCAAAGGCTTCAATGAGCATTCAGTATGAGTGACATGTACCCCTATCTCTCGGCAAAAAGTCTGATTAATTTGAGTTTGCATTTGCAGCTCTGCAGGAATACGATTTACTCTTTAATTGGTTCAGACTTTATTGCAGACTTCAAAGTAACAAAAGCATTTCCTCTGTAACATATTTGTAACAACTTGGCTTTAGTGAATTCATAAAATCTAAAGAAAATGGCCTCTCTATTGTCTGGATTCAATTTCTCCTCTAATCTAATATATACATTTTAAGAGGATCTGTAAGATCTCCCTCTACAACATAATTGGGCTGAAGATGCTTCTCTCTTGGTAGCTCCCACACCTGGTGTTAATCCCTTGTAATACATACTGCAGTGACACAGGAGGTCTGTTTCTGTATTCACATTATTTAGACCATTTGTTAAGAGTTGTGGCTACTGGAAACATTAAATGAATCATACAGTTTACAGACAGAGAGTTGTACTTACTTTTATTTGGCTTTGCAGAGATTCACAAAGGAGAGAACCTACTTGTGCCACCACTTCCTTCACATCGGTAATAACACAAACTTGTTGTGATAGGTTGTCTGTGATCAAGAAAAAAACCTTAGTATTTCATGCAAAGATAAATCTATCAAAATTGCTAATCTTCTAAACGTTACCTTTAATTCATAATAATACTGTCTCTTGACAAAACCTTTTCAACAGCTGCAAATTTGGTTTTAAGATGGCTTATTTTAAGGCACAGTTACTATAGATACATAATTTATATTTCATAAATACAAAATCTCAAATATAAAATTCATATTATATTTTATATGATTTTGTACAACATGAAACATCACACAAGGCCTGTCCCTAAAGACCACTTAAATACGGGACTTCTGCGAAAAGGTATTTGTTCAGGTCCATATTACTGACCCTAGATGACAACCAAGAAAATAACTTTTTGAAATCTTCTTGCCACTTATCACTTAACAGATCACTAAATGCCATGTCAGCAACACTGAGAAAAGAAAAAAAAACACAGGAGACACCAGATAGCATAAGTCCTCTTCCCAACAACATATACTACATATTATATACTAAAAAAAAATTTAAAAAAAAAAGTATTGAAGATACTGTTAAGGGAGGCAGCAGATATAACTGTTTGCCTCAGTATCAAAAAATTGTATTCATTGCCATAAATCTTGGCATAGGGAACATCTTAGACCTTTTACTGGTGAGGGAAAAAATTAAAACATCTTTTTGATACCAAGAACAATAGTTTCAAGTTATTGCCTTGTTATTCCTATATGGAGTTATCTACTCCATAAAGGAAATATTTCAGAAAATTAGTATTCTCTGTTGTTATTGACTGCAGTTTTAAGATTGAGTGAACATATTCCTTTCTTTAAGCAAACAAATAAAAATAATCCAAGTCTGGAACTCTCACTTCTAATTCAGGATTTTATCCTTTAGATGTTGAATTAATATGCAGACCAAAACAGAAGATTTCCAACGTCTTTGGGGTAGCCATTCCATAGGCAGCTAGAAATTTCATAAATACAAAGTCTAATTATATTTAAAGCAGACTTCAATGAGACTTCAGGGACAGAAATATACCAAACACCACCACAAATAAATTAGTAGTGAAAGACACAAAAGAAATTATAAAAATATGGCCTAACCGTTCTTCAAACAAGTCTGAATATAAAGATACATATTTGTTGCATGTGGAAAGGTTTTTTACAATTACATACCACACAATAAGTTAAATCAGATGCATTACTTAAGTAAACATCTCACTTTCTATTGTAAACTCAAAGACTTCATTACAAAAATAAACATATAGATCTGAAAATTAATTGTAAAGCTGCTGCAGAGCTAACATTATTGGAAAGTGACTTGTGATTTTTAAAAATAATTTTTTGTGAGCAGGAAAAGTGAATTAACCCCAAAAGATAATTACAATGATTTTATAAATCATGGGCATTTATTATGTCCAATATTTATAAAGTGACAATGAAAACAGTGGTGGCAACTGTCTTTGTTTTAAGTTAGCAAGAATGGGGAGGGGGGAAGAAAGAGAACAATAAACATCTGCTTATAAACCATTACAACCAGATGAAAGTGAGAATTAAAAAAATGCACGGCCAGTTCTCACAGGACTGGGAATCACAGGATACCACAACTGTGGGAGAAATTATCTTCCCATAGATTCTCTGGGCAAAAAAAATATACTTAACATGCACCAAAGTTGGCTTCTACTTAATACAGAATAACTTTACAGTCTCAAAAATGGGTCAATGGGAAACATACTGAATTAATTTCTTATCAGCAGAAAGAAACCGTTGGTAGATTGAAATCAGAGAGTGAGAGCCACTTGAATTTAGTACTGTACACGGAATGCAGATACACTGCTGATACACGATAGATGTACATAATAAACCAGACTGGCGTATCAGATTTCAAGAACTCAGATGATATGGAACTAAGTAATTTAATGAAGAAGGTCAGACTGGAGCTATTACAAAAATCCACATGTGGAAGAAGGCTGTGGAATCCAAAAAGGCACCACAATTTACCCTCAGACAGTTCTTTTTTTTAAAAAGAAGTCAGTTATCAACAGCAAGCGTCAAAAGCAACCTCACAAGAGGCAGGTCAAAGACTGCAACTATAAAAGCCCATCTCACTCCTCTCCCCAGTCCCCTTAAACCTCTACCTTCCTGTAATGTACATGAGAAAGGAGAGAAGACTGCAAAAAAGGTGACCAAGATTTGCAGGTTGAATTTACTAAAGAAGAAAGCAAAGTCGAATGGAGTGTGAAAAAACGTATTTTTAATCTGGAGGGGGAAGGCAATGTTAGAGGGGAAGTCTACTGATAAAACAAGAAAAAATTAAAGTAATGGTAATATACACATCGAAAAGATGCTGCATGCTTTTATATGATCAAGAAAAACATATAAAGGAAGTATGGGAAATCATCATTTATACAATCATCATAGCAAAGCAACAGTGCTGTTCTATCTGAGGTTCAAAACTCAGTTTCAATTTAAATACCAACTGTTTCAAGTGGCCAAAAGAATCTTTATGTTCACTGAGATGCTCTGCACTTTGGCTGTATGGTGGGAAGGAAGGCTGAGCGGAGCCTTTCTCCCTGGGTCTGCCCGAGTCCCACTTCTGTTGGGCTGATGGAGCTCTCTGTCACTCAGTGGAATCCCACTGAGCCCAGGGAAGGCAGCTGGAGCGCTGGCTCCCAACTTCCACAGATTTCATGAGTTCTGCTGACTGCTGGCAAAGCTGTGTGCAGCATTTCATCTCCTGGTTTCAGAAGTCCGTTTGGGTGAACCAAACAGTCATTCTGGAAAGCCATGTCATGGCCATATCACAAAGAATTTTAATACTCACCTAACAAAATATTGTTTTCCATTGGACTGTTGGATAATTCAGGATGGAAGGGACCTCAGGAGGTCTCTAGTCCAGACTCCTGCTCAAAGCAGATTCACCCATGAGGTCAGGCCTGATCACTCATCACTTTGCTTACCTGGCTCATGAAAGCCTTTGAGGCCGAAGGCTGCACAGTCTCTCCAGGCAACCTGTTCCCTGCTTGATTGTTCCTCATGATGAAAGAGTTCTTCCTGTTATTGAGCTGGAACTTCCCTTGGTTTTGCCTGTTACCTGTTGTACTCCCACCATGCACCACTATTTTACTTTTCTTCCCTACTTTCATGCCATATCTTCCTTGCCATCTGCCTAACCTTTTACATTTTTTCCTCCTTTCCTATCAAAATCTCTCTCTTGCTTTGCCTCATGCTTCCTGTAGTTACTTTAAGCTCATTATTTCCCTGGAAACCTCCTCTTCCCAATACACGGCTCCCAATTACTCTTGGCTTCTTTCCAGCTGTATCTGATTACGGAGTAGCCCTCCCATAATGCATCACATTTAAAATCCACTCAGCATATTTTCTGCATAAAATGAAAAATAGTTAAAACTTTACACTACCAAATTCTGTTAGGTTAAAGGTTAAATTTCTCTATCAGAAAAGGGGTGGGAATTCTTAATTAAAGATAAAGTAGATACAGGATTTCAGAATTTGTTCCATTAAACTTCCTTCTTTCTCTAGCAGAAAACTTAATTTTCAATTTTTCTGTGCCCTTCTTTGATATCCTAAGGCTTTAGATCACATTATTATTCAGTAGCACCTGCTACAGTATTTATCCTAGGATCTCACCCAAAATTATAAATTAAAATGTGTGCGTGTTTATGGAACTACCTTTGTTAGGTAATGTATTAAGTGTACTCTAACAACTGACTTAAAAGTTTACCTTGAAAAGCTTGCCACAAACAAGCAGCAATTAAAATAATACTTTGAATAAGGATCACAAATACCATATCCTAGGGAATTAATACCATAAGAATAAAAATGCATCTGAGTGATAAACAGGTTTTAGCCTACGGACGTAAATTTTTTCTCTTAATTGCACATACATACATTTGTTTTCGTAAACATATGTTCATACCATGCCATTCTTGGTCTGTCATTACAATTCCTACTATTTTGGAAGCACATCCTAGTCATCAAAATACTTTTGAAGTTTGCAGTGAATTCAAAATAGTAAATTAATTTATCGAAATTCCATTATCACTTTCTACACAGCAATGGTTCAACCGCTCTGGAAATTCAGTATGGCTCTCCCTGGCCTGTTTAGTATCTCATAACAGAGATGTTTCAACCACTGTAAACACAACAAAAATGACACAAGTACTGCCAGCATTTTTTTCATTCATGCTCAACAGAACAAGTCAAAATTGTTATTCGTATAACATAGGTAAACAAAAATATCTACCAATTTTCTCTTTATTTATTCCACATTTCTCCTAAAACCAACAGCCAAATTTGACACTGCCCTTACCAATATTAGCATACAAGCAAGAGAGAAACTTTTGTGGTAGAAGACAAGGAAGAGGGTTGTTTTCACCTGACAAAACTATTGTCGGTGGTCTGCCAGCCTATTTCTTTCCCTCACAGCAGAGAACAGCCACTGGTTAATGAGTGTGTCCATGAAACTTCAGCCCACCTCGAGTAAGATGTTTGTCCTTTCATACACAATTGACATTTAAGTCATTATTTTTTTTTTTGTAAAGTCATGTGGGTTCCTCATATAATGCAAAATATCCGATGTAGCTCCCAACAGTCATAAAAAGTTTGAAGGCATTACGGTATTTTTCTTGGCACTTCCAAAATACAATTCTATCTACATCAGCAGATACTTATTTAGCCAAATGGGAGGGCCAAATATCCAATCTGCAAACACATGTTCTTGTGATAAAGTTACTGCAGAAAAAGAGCCCTTAAGAAAAGAAAAAGGAGGAGAGAGAGTCAAACTCTAAGTTACAAAGTTCTACTAAGACGCACCATTTAAAGTTTACATGTTGGAACTGGAGTTCAAAGATACCTACCCTGAGGGCAGGAGCCCTAATGGAAATTTTTTAGGATGTTTTGTATTAGCCTGATCTTAACTACATTTCTAGATGAGTCACCCTTATTGTAAGATGATGTTTTCTGACTTCAAGACTATTAAAAATAGGCGTGTGCCACCTCGTCTGCATACTCTACAAGTTCATACCTGCTTAACTAAAGCAAAGCATTAAATTTACTGTTTATAAAGCAAATGATATTAGGACTCAGACTTTCATAATATAGTTGTAAAAGAGACTTGAGGAAGTAAGTAAATTAATAAGACATGTTTTAAGAAAACAGTCTCAAAAGATAAATAACTCATTAGTCTACTTACATTAGTGAAGTGTTTTTTGTATTGCCTTGAATATGAATGCTATATATACATATAAATACCTACAGCACAAAAATGTATGCATGCATCTATGTTTTTCACACTTCTACCTGAGTCGAGTTTAGCAAGCTGAAATTTGTCAGTTACTACATCTCATTAGGCCAGCAGTTAAAAATCTAGCTGTGCTTCTATGAAACATTTGGGACTTGTTACATAAATAGAATTGCATTTGTAACATAGCACACTATAGAAACAGTCTCATAACCCAATGATCAATTTCATTTTTTCATTTAATTACCAAATACATATTACCACGATAATTTTTCTTGTATTTAATTAATTACAGAACTATAATTTAATATATATTAAATGTATATTGTTACAGATTTAATACATACTTTTTTTAATACATATATATGGACAAGAAACAGAAATGCAGAATACCTCAAAAATGAACAGGATAGCAAAATAATATGTCAAACTGAACCACCAGGAACATGTTCCTTAGTAAAGCTGTCTATAGGTACAAGTGTAACCTTAATTTCTAGCTTAAAAATTTAAGTATTTAAAGATCTGTTGAAGTTCGTAATTCAAAGCAAAAAAATTACTATTTGAAAACAGAAAGGGAAAAGTTGGATGAATAATTCTCATCAACTCAAATATTTTTAATATAGCTGAAATGGATTTTGTAAATAAAACAAGCAGGTTAACAGAAAAGATAACTATCATTTCCTGAAGTTGAAGGAAACCAAGTTTTGGTCACTAGTACATATAAGTGGCAGATGACCTGAAATTTGGAACTGTTGTCATAAAATTAAATATGTATATTCAAATGTTCTTCATCACTTCTGAATTCATCCAGTGATAATATGTGCATCCATCAAAGTAAATCAGATCACTAAATAATAAAGAAATTAGTTGTGAGGACTTGAACAGTAGCGGGGATCCCGTGTGAGGCCACCACCCTTAGTACCTTACACCCCACCAGGCCACACATTTAGCTTCTGGGACATCTCCAGAGGACCTAGACAGCATGCACGGTGGCATGCTGAGAGCTGGTACCTTGCAACCCAGCCTTGCAGCATCATGCAGGACTTCCCCTTCAGACACTCTACAGGGCCTGAACCTGACGTCTCAATCTACCCAAGTATGCCATACAGGACTGTACTATCCAGTGCGTAATGCTGCATTTCAATCCTGCGTCCTCTTCAACAACCTGACACAATGAAGAACCATCATGTAGACCACCATCCCATGGGTAACACCATTTCTACCCAGTGATACATAGCGTTAGGAAGAGGCACGCTTTCCTCCATATAGGCAGGAAAGATTGCTGCCAGCTACGCTCAGCAAGGCTACAGACACACTAGCAGCCAGTGCCAAGTAAAAGTAAAAGGGGTTTCAACATGGCAAAACATACTAGATTCCACATGGGAAGGCAGGTGTTGCTTTCCTGGAGTTCCATCATTGTCCCAAAGAGGAGAGGGGAAGGGGAAGGGGAAGGAGGAAGTTATCCAGAAAACCCATCCCTGAGGATGCTTCTAAGGGGGAACAGTATGTGAAAAATCCACCAGTGCATGGGTCTCGTGCAAGCCACAAATAGCACACCAGTACACCGGGGACTTCTGCTAGGCAAGTTTGTGTCTCTGGACCGCTCAGAATCAGCACAAGGTCCTTCCTGTCTCCAGAGAATGTTAGTGAAACCCTCAGAAGAAATATTGCGTGGAAACTGCCACTTTCTTGCAGAGTATGCTTCTCCATCAGTGTCCATAACACTCTTCCATGACACCAGCAGGTCCTCAACACAGAAACTCACAAACAGCAGTGAGTAGCTACCACACAGCAGACAGCTACCTAAGTTGTGGAAGAAAACACAAAAGGGTAACGACAAGTAGGAGCACTTCATATAGCACTGCACAGTGGGTTCTGAACTCTCAAGGAAAGCAGACGCTGCAACACAGTCAACTATTCAGCTAGTAGGAAAGGCCCAACTGAGTATGCCTTGGCTTGTAGGACGGTTACCATTCTGGAAGGTGGTCTGTCCTTGAAGGTTTCCCAAAGGCACAGCACAAACAGTAGAACGTAGCTACAGTAAAACACAGCTATTAAGACTACTTTCGTAAAGCTAACAACGACCATTAGACTGAATGATGCAACATGGAGGTAAATCAGGATGATGCTACAGAGGTCAAAAAATATATTCTCCCCTTAAATATGCTTTCCCTTAAGTGTGGCATGAACTGTGAATAAAATGCTGACCTAATATTATTTTACATGGTGCAACTGCCCACTACAAAAATAAGTCATATCAATCTGAAGATCTGGTATTTGAAGCCTTGTGAAGGGCATAGAAGAGGTAAGGCACAACCCTCAAAATGCAGACTTGGAGTGATAACAGTGTCTATTCAAAAACTTGTTAAAGATAATTAATTAGGTAAGATAAATCAGTTACGGGGTGTCCTAATTAGCTATGGAGGATGCGTATTACACTGCTTGCATAAGGAGTAAAGAATGCGTAAGGCTTTCCCTTCCTGAAGTCATGCAATGCAGCAAACAGCAAATCTAAACTTTAAGGAACTTAAAGTACAGTTTTTCATACGGACTAGGCATAATAAAAGACTATCGTGGCTACTGAAGCAGGTATGTTGCATGCTGCCATAGTAACATTAGAGAAGTAAAGACCAATTAAGGGATTAGCCTGTTTACCAACATACAAATCTTCATTTTCACTTTAAGCTACATAGACCTTTTATCATAATCAACAGCTGGAAAAGACTGTATTGGCTTTATGAAAACAAAAAATGTGGTAACGTGATGAAATACACATGTAAAATATGTATCTATGAACAGTATGAAGAGAATGACTGGTTGTTTACAGCATTTTTACCCCAGTTATAAAAAGAAATAGTTAATGAATGTTCCTTTCATTTGCATAATCTGCTTCCAAGCTGTTTTAGAGAAAGATGCTTGGAATGGACCTTATTTTAAAAAGAAATTATAACTAATTGTTAATGACTTACAAGATTAATGAAGCCCATATATACACAGGAACTTGGAAATTCACTTGCATGAAGGTTTCAGTATTGTTTCAGGTTTATAATTTTTTTGGTATGAAATAATACTCTCTATATGTTACATAAAATTATCCTAAAATACTATAAAAACATCTTTTTAAGCAAAATCTTTCAAAATATTACAGATTGATTTGTTTTTCTTTTAAATAATCTACAAAGAAGACAGACTAACACTGAGTAAAAATACAAGGAGTCACCTTTACAAGGATGGGAGAGCAAAGAACCATTTGTTTTCACATTGTATTCATTTCTGGTTTCCCTACAAGCAGCATGATGACCCAGTTCCCACCTTCACAAGAGCTGCTCTGGAATGATGGGGACATGTGAGGAAGGAGCAAACTGGACAGTTGAATGATGGGAGAAGGGTGCTCTCTCCTTTTCCAGCTACATAAAGCAACATATTTTACATAAGGTGTCCATCTGGCTTTCTCCTTGCCCACTACAGAAGAACGTATCTAGTAAAGGATCAAATAAACTGCAAGAAGATGAACAAGAACTTTTAAAAAATATAAACCAGCACTGGTCTTGATTTTTCTTTTCCTTTAAAGCTTACACATCCTCAGCACATCCTGAAGGTCTTCTGAACTAAATAACTCTTAAATATTTGAGTAATATTGAATGATACAGTGAAATAAATTGGCTTTTGCATTACAAAAGTAGTACAGTTTACAGTTAAGTTCAAGGAACAAAGGACTGAAAATGGATCTACTTGATCCAGTAATGACTGGTAAATGGCCATTAAATATGGAGAATGTACACGGTGAACAAATATGAAAAATACATAGGAAAAAGGAAAATAAGATCAAAGTTAACAGAACTATGAGTTTGCTGAGATTTTTTCCATCTTGAATATTGAACCTTTTGTAAAGATATGATCAGCATAGCACATTCATTGAGCTGATTCATGGCATTTACATCATTTTATGCTGGCGTTACTGGCTTCAGCAAGCTTGACTGACAGAAGTACAACAATTCTTGTTACAGCAAATATTTACAAATATTGTAACAAATCAGCACATCCAAGCAGCTGAATCAGCTTCCTACATTTCCTTATTAACGTTACTATCAGAGGGAATTTTTCTTTGAAAGTCGCTGCTATATAGATAATACTTAAAATTCCAGATAATACTTAAAAGAAGTCTCTACTGTAAAAGCGTGCATGCACTCTATTAGAATTAGGAATTCAGAGAGAACTCCTGTCACGGAGGTACAGACAGATTTGCATCTTGCTAGATGAAATAAACTGGATGCTGACAGTGCAAAAAGGGTCTCAGAAGTGTGTGTGGGGGGGGTATTTTAAATTTTTTTTTTATATATTTAACTGCCATTTTGACTGCAAAAACTTATTTACTTGATTTAACTGAAATTAACTCAATGGGACAATTCAGATCATTAGTTAGTTAAGTAAGGACAAGCAAAATGACTGGTATAATGGGGTCTGTATTTAGACTGGAAAAAAAGAACTTAATTTTTTCTTATAATTACTTTTGTACTTCTCAAAGCTTGGAAGCTTCCCGTTTTTCCACTGAACTATCATTCAAGGTAAAGTATTAGTTTCAATTCCTATTCATCAAGAAGATAAAATCATTGCTTAATTTTATATCATACTGTACCATGAAATTTCTCTTTTGCACCCTGATTCATTCTATTAACTCTTTTCGTCTTGTAATTTTGCTCATGTGACAAGCACAATAACAGTATTTCAGCTTTTAAATTGTATATTCAAACGGAATTGTTTGATCCAAGTAAGGATAACTTAAAATTAAATTAAAACTACTACATACTTTTCCAAGACCACAAGAATTTCAGAAAATTAAAACAAAATGCTTTGATAATCACTGGGCCAACTCAAGAACTTCTGTCTAGATTTTATTTGTGAAAAACTCTTAATGGCAGAATGAATTCTGCTTGCATAAAGTTTGTAAATATCCAATAGCTAACAAAAAATAAGTGGACAAAATGGAAACACTGCATATTTTGGAAATGTTTTTCCAGTTTAAGTCAGATCACACCTCCACTTTCAAAGCTTCCCATAAGCTTGAATAAGTTAAAAATACTGTTTTGAAAATATTAAACCAAGTAATTTCTGAGATGAAATATTCTTTTCAGTAACTCAATAAAAGCTGTTAAAAATGGCATTTATAAGCCAAGAGATACTCGTATTGTCAACCGCAGATGAACAAATGTTTCCTAGGATAACAAGCACAGACAGTCTCCCTTCCAATCTCCCAGCTCTATAATAAAAAACCTGAGACTCCTAAGAGTTTCCCGGCTTTTCAGATGTATAAATGGAATTTCCTATATTTCAGTTTCTGTCCGTTGCCTGTTCTCTTTTCCCTGAACATCACTGAGGAAGAGACTGGCTTCATCTTCTTCGCTCCACCCCATCTGGCATTTATACACATGGCCAAGACCTCCCTTGACCGGCTGGCAATGCTCTGCCTACCGTGGCTGTTGGCCACCTTCGCTATAAGGACACATTTCCAGCTCCTGTTCAACTTGTTGCCCACCAGTACTCCGTGGGGCCTTTTCTGCAGAGCTGCTTTCCAGCTGGTCAGCCCCCAGCCTCTAACGGTGCCTGGGGTTATTGCTTCCCAAGTGCAGGAGTTTACACTTCCCCTTCCTGAATTTCAGGAGAATGTTCACCCATTTCTCCAGCCTGTCAAGGTCCTTTGGAATGGCAGCACAACCACCTGGTCTATCAACCTCTCCTCACAATTTTACATCATCTGCAGGCCTGCTGAATGTGTGCCCTACCCTATCATTGACATCATTAGAGAATATTTTAACCAGCATTGACTTCTAGAGTAGACTACTGTGACTGGGCTCCAGCTAGACTTTGTGTTTAAGCGTGGCGGTTCAGCCAGTTTTCAGTCCACCTCACTGTCCACTTTTCCAGTCTGTACTTAATCAGTTTGTCAACGAGAATGTCATGGGACATAGTGTCAAAAGCATTACTGATATCAAGACAAACCATATCCATTGCTCTCCTCTCATCCACCAAGCTAGTCATTTCATTGTAGAAGGCTACCAGGTTGGTCAGGCATAATTTCCCCCTTATAAATTCATGCCAACTGCTCCTAGCCAACTTCTCGTCTTTAACATCTTTGCAAACCCTAAGCTCAAAAGCTAGACGAGTATAGAACCTCTAAGAATTCTACTCCAAGCAAGATTTACAAAAATTCCAGGCTTCCAGCTATGGAGACGAGAGCCCAGTCTCTCTCAAAACCAGAACTCCCAAGGTTTATCTCCTTGATATGCGACTGAAAAATTCAATCAGGTAGCTTTAGAAATGCATATAACATGCAGCATTTGCCCACTGTAATAACCAGAAACTTCAAACTTGTTGCATTACCTGAGGTCTACAGAAGCAGCATGCAGAATACCACAGTGATATCTGAGCTCTGTTTAAGCTTTCCAGCTTGTCTCCAGTGACAGAGCTGAGCTTGGCATGGTCTCATTTACCCAAACCAATGCTGGATCTTGTGACAACACAAGCCACCAAAGTGAACAAGTCAATCACTCACCATGCCTTAATAAGACATGGGTTTTGCTCTGTTTTTCTTAAATAGGAACCACAATCTTTTCTCAGGAAAGATATTTTTAACCCAAAGGGAAGTCCCTTTCTCTTCATCAGTTTCTGGGCTTTTATCCCTCAGTTCCCAATGTGGAGTCAAGCAAGAGTCCCATGAATCAGTGCCTATCAGTTTACAATTACCATCAGCGTGCTCATTATACAGTACTAACAGTTCCTCCTTTCTACATTGTTTTCAGATTGAGTCAATCTAGATAAAGACTATATTTAGTCTTTATGTTAAGCTGCTATGAAACCACTGTTACCAGCACAGGAAAAGGTTAAAAACCAGTCCAACTAAGTATTTATAAATTAATGGTATACATCAGTATCATAATTGCTATAGCAATTTAGGTAACAAGTTGCTGCATGTACGAGAGTGAAGAGACCTGAAGAGTTAATATTTAATTTACAGTCTAACTGCTAAGATTAGAAAGATGGAACATATTCACAATTGAACTAGAAATGAAAGAAAAAAATTGTTTATTCCTTATAAAGCCATTCAAAATTAATCTCTGTCTGACTCCATAATACACATCTTTTTATAAGGTTGTCTATTCTAAGAGAAGTAAATAAAGGTAAATAATGCATAATATAAGTATTCCAGTGAACAAGCTAAAACAACTTGCCTAAGCACATTCATCATAAAACTTTTCTTAAAGACATTTAAAACTATAGCTCGCAAGGTTCTAAATTAAACTCAGGAAAATGCAAACTGACAGCCACAAGGACGAACACATACCCTTAATAATCGATTCAGCTGCATACAGATCCCGCTTGTAGGTCACCTAAAGGACAGACAAGCCTCATTAGATTTAACACTGCAGGAAGGAATGTAAAACCAATAAAACAATGCCCTGAAGGAAATCCTTTACATTTGAAATACCATAAACAAATGATATTGTCAATTTCTTAATTCTGGTAAAATATCACCGGCAAGCCATGAGAACAGAAGTTGAAGAAATTACTGGAGACTCAAGAGAAACCTTTTTTTAAATACTTAGATCTGTTTAGAACTCATTTGAAACCTAAAACTATTTTTAATCCTTCGAAGAATCATAAAAACATGACATTGCATCTATTTTCACACATCCATTTTCATCATTCCTTAAAAACTATATTTCTACTCTATAATTTTATCACGAAATAGGTTCATTTTTTATGGGACTTGTGATCATAAAAATGACAGCCAGGGAGAAGCCTCACTATTTCTTTTACTAATATAGGTGTAATTTTTCAGTAGTGGAGGACTATTACTGTTAATGAGAGTCCAATTAATCAGCGGAAGTCAGTGAACTTATAGCAGGTTTTGTATAAGCTTTCAGAGGATTAAAAACCATCCACATCTTCTTGAAGACATTATTCAGATCAAGTTAGATGGCCAGTAAGATGCTGAGTATTTACTTGGTACTTGCAAAAAATACCTTGCATATCTGCCTTTGCACCCTCATGGTGGTTGAGATCCCAGGATTAGGCTTTGCAAATAAAATAATAGAAAACTAAAGACAGCATCTACCCAAGACGCTAACAGTCTTTGCTAGCAATGTCTTTGCAATGGCATGCAGTGACACGAACTGATACAACTCCTAAATATTTGTCTTTGTTTTTACTGTAACTTCCTTTTATGTTAAATATTACTGGATTTTCTGCATTTGTTTCTCTAGAGTCTGAATAACTTTTTTCTTTCTTTTTGAAGTGGACTGAATAGGATTCCAAAAGCTTTAGTGCTGCAAAGTAAATCTTGCAGCAGAAACATACTATGGCAGCTCTTAACGTTTTGTTCTCCAAGTAAGTGACTATTTCATTTTAACATAAGGATTCTTGTAACTGCTTTCCTTTCTATCTCATAAACTAAGCTGTGTATTATAGTCAGAAACAGATGAATAATATTACCTTCCTCATTACTCATCATTTCTCCAAGGGATTACATTCTTTTAAAATTAAAAATTAAACTCATTTCGCCACAGCTTGTCCCGCCGAGGAAGCAGCCAGAGAATGAATTTAGCCTGCGAAATCTTAGGTGTCTGAGTTTACATATTGTTGGGAAGAATCAATGTCTTGAATTTAAATTTAAGGATAAAGAATCACTGAGTCACCAATTCTGTTGCAAGGTTTCTTTCTAACTACCTCTTTCTAGAGGGCTTTTATTCTGAACATTCAGTAAACCAGTAACAGATTATCATCTAAAAACCTTTCAGGAAACAAGACTAGCTAAGCACTGTCAAAAGTGGTCACATACTCTAAGGTTCACAATCTCTTTAAGATGCAACAGTATTTTTAAATAGTCTGATTTTAAAAAGAAGTTACTTCATAAAACAGGTCCAGTCTTCAAGAAAACAGCACAGAAGAACAAAAAATCAAGAATGAAGCTTTAAAATCACTTCTGAAATTCTGAGATGGACATCAGCAAATACTTTTAGGGTGGTTCCCTAGAGAAAGGAATCATCTGAGACCATAGCACATTATCCGTATATATTTCTTTCATAATCTTTGATCCTATAAGCTAATTTCAGATTCAAACTCCTATAAGCTTTCTGAAAACAGGAAGTTGGCAGAGAGAAAAACGCTGCCGGCTACCGCAGGTGACCACAACTTACCAGTTAGGGAGGGAGGGAGGGAGGGACTCTCTACACCTCCAACCAAAGCTTCTCTTAAGGTATAAATATTCAAATTCTGAATTTTCTTGTGTTGATTAAGTGGTGCTCTTGCAATTCAGATAAGACATATTCAGAAGGCAGGCAACCACAACAGAGACACCCTTTGGTTTAACTCTGACCATTGACTGTTTTAGTATGAATTTGTTTTAAACAACTTTTCAGGCTAGTCAACATGGTTTATTGTTCTGAGCAGCTACACTGTTTTATCTTTAGTTTCACTAAAGTGGATTTGCATTCTAGGCTCATCCCTGCCAGAAGCAATTCAGATCTAGACAAATCAACCTGGAAGAATACTTTAACTGCCACTCTATACAGAAGATGGCACTCTCCGCTCTCACAGACCACGTGAGGTGCAAAAATCACAATGGAAAAAGAATAAGCAACAAAGATCTTGAAACCTTCACTATTAATCAACATTTGCACAGAGCTTGAGTACAGATTTGACCATAGTATTCTAGATGCACTTGCAATACTAGAATGTCTCTTTCTAATTTCATATTCTTGTTTATATATCCATGGCTGACATAAGGTATTTTTCCCACAGTGGGAACTTGCCGTCCTCTGTGATTCCTACACCACTTTCAAGGTCACTGTCTTCCTAGAACAATTCGCTAACATGGCCTATAATTTTTGTTTCTAAAAGCACTTCTTTATATTTGGCTGCAATGAAAAACATAACCTTTTGTTTGTTTGCCAAGCAATAGGTTACTTCTGATCAATTATGTTTTGATTTAAAAATTCTTAAATTTTTTTGTTGCCTGCAAACTTTATCAGACAAACATCAAACAGCTTAGAGACAGTAACAGTTTCTGCAGAACTGCACACGGTGAGAACTGTCTTTTGAAATATATCAGTTATCCAATTTTTAATCTATTTAATTAGAACTGGTACAATTACAGTCATCCTATTTTTAATTAAGATGCCATGTAGTAACAAGTCAAACTTCTGCCAATCATATCCTGTATCAGTACTACCATCTTTATCAGTCAAGACTATAATCTTGTAAAAAAGGCTTGAAGTCATTTTCACAAAATAGGTAAATTCCATGTTGGTTGGCATTAATTACATTAGTCCCTTAACTCCTGACTAATCATATTCTGCCTGTAGCAGTGCACCCTTTTGTTTTGTTGCTCAATATCAGAATCACAGGCTTCTAATTACCCAGATTCTCTCTCTTCATGTGACAACGCTAATTTCAGTTTTGTCCTCTGGAGCATCTAGTGTCCCAAGATGTTTTGAAAGCTATTGCTGCAATCCAGAATTTCGTTAGGCCAAGTACTAAAACTCAACACAAATACCTCACTATCACAGAATATGAAACCATCAGCTGCTTATTTTGCAAGGGCAGAATCATCTTAGTTATTAAACATTTCTCTATCTTTCTGTAAAATAAAAAAACTACCATATCTCTTCAGACAAGGCTTTGTTTATTTGGTTTCCTGTATGCTCTTCTCTCTCAGTTGTCAGACTGCAACTTCTCACCACCTGGGAAGATGCTCTTTTAAAGGTTTCCCAAAGTTTTTCCCATTTAATATTTAAAAGGCTTCTTCAAACTGATGTAGCTTGATGAACATTTCAGATTTACAAAACTGTATGTTAAATGCAAACCATAACTCTTTACCAAACAAATACAATAAAATTATGATCACACATAAACAAAATGCAAAATACAAGTTTTAGTTTAATGAGGTATTTCCCTGTTATACTAAGGTATTCCACAGATCTCCATTGTATGGGATATTTTTCTAGGATTAGAAAATAACCTGTTCTTTCTAGAAATGGTGAGGATTTTTTGCACTACCAGCATTAAGTCTTTCAATGCTTATCAATCTTTTAAAAATGGTCTTACAATTCCGTTTTCATCTGTGTTATACACACACATATAGATTACTCCAACAATTACATCCTGTTACATGGTTTTACACTTCAAGAGGATATGGCACCAGAACACTTGAGTTCGTTTTGTTTCAAAGGTGTTGAGGACAAAGAAACTGAAAATGTGGTGTTGATAGTGTCATTCTGTTTCCTTTTTTGCCATCCTGATCCTAAATATGTTGTAAATAATTACATAATAACTACATTTATAATAAAACTTATAAATATTTATAACACTGAAGTAATCTGTTCCTGCCTGGTTGTTGTCACTGCAAAGAATGATTTTAATTTTGTAATTTGTTACCAGAAAGTAAACAAACTATCTCTTGCTTTAGCTGCAAGGGTGAGTGACTTTGAAATGTTACTTTTTCTAATGCACTATAAGTAGACAGTGCTCCTGCAGAATAATTAGAGTACATTCAAGAAGACAATACATACGCACAGGTAAGTAACTTTTCCCCACAGCTTTGAGTCATTTAATGTTATGCAGCACCTAATAAATAAACTGAATTCTTATAAATATCAAATCTTCTCTTTAAAGATTCAGGCCCATATGGAATGAAATTGGTTTGTAATACTTGGACTTTAGAAACTGTTCCCCACCTGTTAATTGACTGCAGTTTTTCTGTTACACACCCTCTGAAACCTCAGCTGAACAACGATTATTTATTTTAGTTCTCATTCATCTGGATGGAATATCTTTTTGCCTCTTGTTGAAAAAAATAAGACTGGAGCCATTGGGAGCACATCAGTTCTTCGCTTACGAAACATAATTTGTATCAGCATTGAAGAGTCTTACAGGAAAACAAAACAACTTATTACAAATTACATTATTATGACAGCTAAGGAAAGACAAATCTGCTTCTGAAAGGTGATTAGTATCACACTGCAATAGCTCCTAATAATTTTTTAGGCAAGCATCACCCGAGAAAACTGGCAGCCTTCTGCACTTCATCAACCTGCGCAGACTGAGCACAACTGGTTTCCTTTTTAATGGAATTCCCCTAGGTCACCTGCCAAACACCCCGGTACAGAGTGACTGACACCTGGGTGCTATTCAAGCAGGAAGGAGCCACCTTCCTCTGCAGCCCCTTAAGCTGACAGGATTATTTGCAGCAGAAAAAAATTACTATTTTACAGACCTCATCATTTTTATGCCTTTGACTTTGAATGTGTTCACAAGCCACAGAAGACACCATGACTTTTAAGTTCAAAATAAGGCACTGACTAGGATATGAGAAGGTACTGAGACTTCAATGCTACGGCATCAGCATCTGTGTGTACACTATATACAGCACGTTCGCTGCTCGGCGCTGCCTGCAGCACAGCACCTGCACATAAATGGGTGCTGTTGCTACTGTCACAAACTGCACCACACTGTCAACACTGAGACTCTTTCACCTGGCCCGCAGTATTTTCAGCTTTTCTACCTGAATCTCCTCCTTTATTACATTCTCCAGCATGCCACCAGCTAAAAAAGTTCTCTGTCCAATATCCGAGCACTTACAAAGAATTCCGTCTTCACGTGTTATCATTTTTCATGTGTTTATAGGCCTCTTTAAAGTCCAGTGCTACTGCAATGGGTTCCACATGGTAGGAAGTTAACAGCATCATGATTTTGCTTCACCAACAATGTTGGAGCGGCTCTATCACTGCAACAATTCTCTTAAAACAGAGATGTGCACAAGCTCAGTTCTGAAGCGTAACTGGGGGCTGGTTACTAGTGCTGTTCCTCAGGGGCTGATACTGGGGAGAATGCTGTCTAATATCTTTATTAATAACCTAGAAAAGGGGAAATGCCCTCAGCAAGCTAGTAGATGACAACAAACGGGAGAGTATTCAATATGCTCAAGGGTACAACGCTCATTTAGAGGGATTCTGAGAGGCTAGAGAAAGGGGCTGACAGAATCCTTGGGAAATATAACAAACACAAATACAGCATCCTGTAAGTGCGACAGAATAAGCCTGTGCAGCAGTCCATGCTGATACCAAAATATAGACAACAGTTTTGCAGAAAAGGACCTTTGGGACAAGCTGAACATGAGTCAGCAGTGTGAAGCAGTGCAGAAAAGGAGTCCAACGGACTGAGCTCTATTAATAAGGAAGTAGACTTCACTACAGGGAATACAGGGATTATTCCCCTGTACTCAGCCCTTTTGAAAACACACTAGAGTACTGTTTCTAGTCTGGGGCTCCCCAGTATAACGCAATGAGGAACAGGAGGAAGCCCAGCAGAGGGCTGCTAAGATGGTGTGAGAGCACTTGGCTTGTTCAGCCCAAAGAACAGGAGATGAAGGGTGGGGAAAGATCATACGTAACGGCCACATAGAAGAGTAAACTGGACTTGTCTTGCAGATCTTTCTGTTGGCCCTTTCCCAATGCAAGAGGCAGCAAGGGAAAAGCTGATCAAATATTATGAAAAAATCTCCTCCATATGGAGGAATATGCATTGGAATTGTTTTCCCCAGAGAGTCTGTGAAATCTCCATTCTTGGAGATATTCAAAACTCAACTGGACAAAGCCTTGCACAACCTAATCTAACTAATCTGGCCCCACTTTCAGCAAGGTGTTAGACCAGATGACATGTACATATTTCCTTCAGTCTTAATTATTCTGTCATTCTAGGTCAAAAGACTACATTTCATCTGCTGGGCATCAACAGTCTCTACAGAGAGAACTAAATAAACAATATAAACTAAATAAATAATATAAAGAACTAAACGAACATTATGGCTGTATTTTGTTACCCTTCATGTAAGTACCTTGCTTTGCAATGAGAATAATGAAATAATCCAAAAAGTGATGTAACGCAAATATGGATGACATAATCTGTCCCTTAGAAGACTGAACAGGAAAACAGACAATACACTGTTTCATAAAGACTATGTCCCCAGAAAGATATTCAAAGAAGTTGCTGTATGCAACCAACGCATAAGTAAATTTTGCTGCTAAATTGCACAGGAAATTTGGACTGCAGAGTCAGGAAATTACCTTTCTGTGTAAGATTTACTGTCATATTATTAGAAATCATGTCCCATTGGAGGAAATTTACTGTCAAAGACAGATGGAGTGATTTGAGCTGCTTCCAGATCCTTCAATACAGTAATGAATAAAATAAATAAAAAAAGGAAACCCTTAAAAATTGCATGACACAACAGTTACTGAGAAAGAATAATGTCCCACCATCCAAAACAATGAAATGTGATACTTTTAAGCAGCAGGGAAGTATCCTTTAGCACCTGTATACACACCTGCTTTGTCAGTCATCAGGAACCTACAGATTATCAAACAAGGGGAATGATGTTTAAATTTTAAAAGCTTGTTTGAAGAGGTCTTAAGCATTACAGTGTTACTGAATGTAATGAACTGCTCTAAAAAATCAAACTGTTGTTAGCCAGGTATTTGGCATTAGAGCAAAACTGATGTCCTCATAGCAAAGCGGAGGAAAACAGCCAAAAGATACAGAAATAACATGAGAAAGCACATCTCATAAAAGATTCTTAGTTTTAGAGATTACAGAGTTATAATTTTAGAGATTCAAGTACCTAGTTGGTTTTCTTACTTTCAGATAAATGCTTGTCTTCATTGATTACCTCAGGTAACATCTGCCCACTTCTGTCTACAACAATGAGCTCTAAAAAAAGCTCATCACAATCCAAAAACAATTCTGAAATTTGGAAGACAAAAGCCTAACTATTACAATTGAAAACACATCTGAATTTCTATGGCAATATGTGAATTCTATTAACTTTTAAAGATATACATAAAAATAGAAATTATTACTGCCCTTACCTTCCAGAGGTCAGCTGTTCCTTCAACAAGTTTGGCATTTGTTTTACAGTATTTCAGAGCCAGATGCAAACATTCAGTTCCATAATCCAGGTCATAGTCTGTACACTGTAATAATTTAAAAAGCACAAATTCTTAATTTGTCTTAAAGAAATCACACTTTAAAGCAATAACAGACTTTCTTTCATTAATTAAACCTTACATCTCAACAGTCCTGTCCAGCATAATACATGCTGTATTAGGTAGGCAGGTTCAGGATGGATAGAAATAAAACCCTCCCAAGAAGCTTATGCCAAATTCTAGCTATCCAGCAAAGTTTTACAGAAGTAAATATACACTTTATAATCACAATTAGGTGCTGCAAGCATCTTGATACACCTTTATGCTGTTAACTAAAAGAATGGGAAGTTACATGTGTAAAAAATTTTTGATGGAGTTGCGGCCTTCTAGTGATAAACTTTTGTCATGTGGGAACAAGTTAATAATTTGTAGAAGCATGACTCTTCAAATGCCTTGTCTGTTTTGGGTTTTGCAGCATCAAAAAAGGGTGGTAATAACTAAGAACCTCTGTATTCCTTACACATTTCCCTCTATATTTTTCCTCCAGTTATCTGCGTACAAAATAACAAAGTTTCATGCTGCTCCATAAGCCTTCCAGATTTAAAAAAAAAAAGTTTTTCCACTTTTTAGTCATCTAGAAGAGGCATTCTTCTCTCAAAACACCCTTCCCAAGCGATTCGCTTCCTACAGTTAGTGATAATAATTCCAACTAATGGAAAAAGGAATAGGGAGCAGAATCTCTCCAGTCAAAACATAGGTAAATATAAAAGCAGGAACTGGGAGCTTATCAGAGAGGACTACCTCAAGATGAATTGGCCTGATCAAGGTAAGAGCGTCCTAGTATATTTTCATATTGCTAAATTAGCAGTCCATCCCAAAACATGAATTACATGTAACAAGGAAGGATAATTTAACATAGGGTCTTTCATAAATATGGATGTATTTGGTAAAATACAAACCTTCTTAGTTAGCCCTCATCTCTACTACACAGAAAAAAGTGGTTTTCTCCACTTTCAAATTATTTATGAACAAAATGAATTGCACAGGTCCCAGTACAGACCTTCACAAAACTCCACTGGTTATTTACTGATACAAAAACTGGTCATGCACTTTACCTTGTTTTTTACCTTCTAACCAATAATCTACTTTTATCCCAAATCCGTTCAGCTGTCTTAAAGAGCCTTTGGTAAAAGCTTTGATGAAATATGTGACTGTGCCAGTAGGCTGTTACCAGCTTCAGCAACCTCAAACAAGACGCCAGTTAATGCCTTGAAGAACAACTACCTCTGCTATGTATAAGCTTTCCTTTACAAAACCTGAAACAACCCTTCCACTCTGTTGAATTTAACCACGTGTCTAAAAATTCGTGTTTCGAATAAAACGTGACAGTCCAGATACCGTGATCAGTAGTTCAGTCTCCTCCAGGATTCAGAATTGTCAAGAATGCAAAATTCTAAATGGGTTAAAGAAGATCCAAACGACAGTGCTGCAATTCAACGCACCTTTTTTTTTATTATTTCCTCAAGAAGTTTAGTAAAAAAGATGAAGAAAATTTTTAGTATCTATTCTTGTTTTTTAATGCATCAGTGAAATTCAAGGAATTCATCAGCATTATACATCTGAATTGTCTTACTAAAACACACGTCTTAGAAAAATCATAGTTATCACTTTTATATTATTTAAAGTAATTTTTGTCATTTTAGTTTGTAATGACTGCAATCAAAAACAAGATGCTTTTATAGTCCACTTAGACACTTAAGTATTATACTTCTCTACAGCATTTTTTAAGCACTTTGAGTAACAAAACAGACACGGTAAGATAAAGTAACTTAAAAAGAAAGTTTTCTTTCAGAATACTAAAGAAAATGGGGGTTTCAAAAAGACACACCGGAATATTTTTAAATTAAGCAGAAAATAATCAAGATACAAAAGAGATCAACAGAAATATAAGGGAATAGGGAACTCTAGCTCCAAAATATGTAAAATGGAGCAATCTCTCAAGTAAAGAGATCCAGAGATAAATTGCCAATGAAACCAGAAATAGCCTAGTAACTTTCAATTCCAAATATTTATTACCAAAATCTTTCCTTTATTTGTTTTGAAGGAAAATTTTCTGGTAGAATGCAAACTACTTTCTACTACCGTGAATAACATACAGATTTAAAAAAAATATTTTTCTTTTGCCTCAGAATGGAAGAGAAAAATTCAGAAAAAAATTATCTGTGAAAGAATTTACTTTGAATTAAAATTAAGTTACATTTTAAAATAGATGGGTAACGAATGGTACTAGGACAAGACTAAGCAGTTCCAACTTTTTAGCAAGGTATTAATTACAGATAATTAGTAGGGAGTGGAGAAGTTCCATAAATGGGCTAAAGCATCTTGAGGGTATTGATGCTTCAAGGGATGAAATATGACACAAAGCAAAGTAATAATTAAAACCATATTTCACTAACACTTGTACATCATGACATTTACCACTCTAATTATCTGTAATTGTTTAAACCTAAACATATTGTCACATTGTACTCTTCTGCAAGTGTGATACACTGATGTCAGAGGAGAACAATGAAGTGGAAGTATCTGCTCAAGACCAGCTTGGTTTATAGATCATCCATATGCCAAACAGCTCCACAAGTAAAGTTCTAAATCCCTATTTCAGGTGCAGGATTTGAAAGCTTCTGAGTTGCTCTCAGAAATTCTCTTAACAAATTTTGCATTATCAGGTAGTGCCTATAATATAAAGTTGTAGAATATCTAAGAGGGAAATTCTTACTGATCCAGGCATGCAAACATTCTCATATTAAGTCTTCTGCACATATTTCATTGTACATCTAGAGCCAATTTACATTACAGCAATCTGTTTAAAACTTGTACTATTTCTAAAGTCTCTTTTTGACTGAAAGGCTTTTTAACATAAAGTTTGACAGAGTACAGTTAACTGAACTTGACATGCACACATAACTTTGTGAAACAATAGACATAGTTTAAGTTTCAGACCACGGATTTGAAATGGTGGAAACAGCTGGAAATACTGGCACAAAACATACCCACAAAAGAAAAAAACCAGATCAGTTTAGCTTTTCAAATGACACAGAAGGAAATACGTTATTGAAAAATGCTTTTGAACTGTTGAACATTTAAAGGCATTCTAATAGGTAGTTTTGGGGATTGACTTTTTTGTGGGTGGTTTTTTGTTTGTTTGTTTTCCAAGAGTGGATGTTTGCATAAAGTGCTATGGGTGGAGTGAGATCCAGGTTTTAGCACTGCACCAATTCTTCTTCCCCTGCCCCCTAGATTAGTTTGAAAATATTTTGATAAAAAATGTTACTTCCTAAAATGCAAGCTATACTTTTTTGCTTAGCCATAAACATGGAACAAGGGGATAAAGAAAAGAGCAGAAACAGAGCCTGTACCTCCCTGGTACTTACTAACAGCCCATAAGCTAACTTGTTTCCTATATAACACTTTGAATGAATGAAAGTGTAAAGATGCAGTACTTAACACTAACAATGGCTTTTACTGTTAACATGCACTATTTTACTGTATCTTTATACTGATAAAAGATTTTGAATGGATATATGGGAACTGGTGATCATAGCAGAACAAACACAGCGGCAAGAAAAATTTTCATTACAGCACTGTCATTTTCTTATTTTTTCATCATTCCTTAGTTTTATAATAAGGAAACAACATCAATATTCTTTATGTATTAATTGAAATAAAATCTTCAGATTTACTCCTTTACACAAGTATCCTGAAAGCCTGTATAGAGCCAGTCCTTTACACTTCTGCAGCCACTGGCTGCATCTCCATTTTATTCTGCCATATAAATCCATTCTATAACAGTATCAGAACACTTGCAATTAAAATGCGTAACTAATTAACAATAGTAGAGATTTT
Source organism: Rhinoptilus africanus (assembly GCA_013400135.1). Lineage (NCBI taxonomy): Eukaryota > Metazoa > Chordata > Aves > Charadriiformes > Glareolidae > Rhinoptilus > Rhinoptilus africanus. The sequence goes on from VXBO01000673.1 coordinate 84,516, forward strand.
TATTTTTCCAGATCCTTACAAACCAAGCTTTCACTGCTGAAGGGCCAGAGTACATCACGAACATTCATCATCAGGAACATTTTACTAAGTTAAAAAAGAAGCAGGCACAAGCTCTGCTGAACCTGAATTGGCCTATTTTTATCATATTTTATAAAGAATCATTTTGCCACGTTCATTACCAAGGAAACCAAAAAACACTGAATCCTGTAGTGGATTTGCAGCAAACACTCAGTCTACATCAATAAGCCACAGCTAAATGAGAAATAACAGAAGCAGCAAACAGGAGGAGGAAACACGTGAACAAGGAAACAGCGAGATTAATGTGAGTTCAGATAAGCTCATCTCCAAAACAATTTCCACTGTAGTTAATTATTAAAACTGCTGTGACATATATCCATATGCAGTAGTGCTTCACAATGAAGAGAATAAAAATAAAGCAATTTACTCTGTTACAGAATTAAGCAAGCCTGGGTTTCTACAGCTCTGTATCTATACCCAACGCCTTCCACTGCAGCAACTGCAAGTGCCATGATTTCCCTGCACTCTACCATCAGATCCCCGGAATAATTCCTGACTGCCCATTGAAATATTTTGGTACTCAAATTGCTTCTAAGTCCACTAAATACCCATTAAAGAACCTATGCCTTGGTTGGTTCCAAGATCCCATGCGCTAAAAGGTGTATGACCAAGAAGAACAGAAGATAACACCTGAATTCCCATTTCAGCCACGGAGCTGAAGGCTTAAGGGCCTGAAGAGCCTAAGGCCTGAAAGCCTAAGAGCTCTGAGGCTCCAGCCTCCTCTCAGTGAAGACATTCATTGAGGTTTCCCTCCTCCTCACACTTCCTCATTTTTCAGAAACGTACTGGGACTTAACATCATTGAAATCTCTATGCCTCCATCAATTTTGATTGAAATCATGATCTGACGGGTCTTCTCCAACCTAAATGATTGTATGAAATTGAACGAAATGTGCAATTAAAGGTTTAAAATATTATTGAGACACAGGTTAAAAACAAGTAATGCTTTCAAGTATCTTTTTAATAGTAAAAGTTACAAATGAAAGAGTAATTTTGCTTCTTCTATTTCTGGAACAGATGTCCTGGGTCAATGAATGCAGCCCACAGTGCCCTCACCAGCAACACGTTCCATACTCCTGCTTTCCCTGTCACTTTTTAAAGTTTTAACTACAAGCCAAGGTTGGGGATAACTCCACTCTTTTTTTTTTACTTTAAACGTATATTTGATTGACAACTCAGTGTGACAATATATAAAAGCAGAAACTCAGTAGTATTCAGAAATGCATACGAATGCAGAGAACAAATATTTATGTCAAAGTTTGCACTTCACCAAAAGGGTTATCAAGCATTGGAACAGGCGGCCCAGGGAAGTGGTTTAGTCACCATCCCTGGAGGTATTTAAAGATTTGTAGATGTGGTGCTTACAGACATGGTTTAGTGTGGACTTGGCAGTGATAGGTTAAAGGTTGGACTCGATCTTAAAGGTCTTTTCCAACCTAAATTATTCTATCATTAAAGCTTACTCTTTAAGTCTTAACCTTATTCTGGCTGCTACTGCTTCCGTCTGCAAAAGGAGAGGTCCAAACAAACCAATCATCTTGTAAAAGAAGTACATGTGCTTGACTTTATGACAAAATCATAAAAACACCCAGTTTGAAAAACCCTAGGGAGAAAAGTGCAGCTTTGCTATTAAGGAATAAAAACTTAATCAAGAATAATGGGGGTGCTTTGACAAGGAAAGAAGGGTACCAGTAGGCACAAACAAGACATGTCAAGAGTTGTGTCTACATCACCAATTTAGTGGGAAGGAGAGGTTCTTTTTGGTGGAAGTCTTTCCTTCATCCCTACTCAGAATCATACAAAATGCACTTGACTGTGCTACTGGAGAGCTCAAAGTCATTTCCCTTCTGGTGGAATCAAGGTGAAAGTCACATGCATTTGCAGTGTGGAGACAAGCTCCCCTAGCAGCCAGGGCTCTAGGCATGCATTGTGTCCATAAGACTGGAAACTGGGATGAGTATCACTGCTGGTAAAGTCCCAGTTTACACATACAATCCTGAAACAATAACAGATCATCGAAAATCAAACCTCAGTCTTTCCCTTTTAGTACCAGGCTAGTAGATATATTCCTAGTATTACTCCAACTAAGTCCACACAAACTTGCATAATGAAAATGAGTATGCAAACTAGGTGAGAATAAACAATGGTCTTGGTACGAAGATGAAATACTTGATGCATCAAAGAGCTAGTTATTAATCACACTGGCTTCACAAACTGGTCCAGACTAACCATGAGACAGTATCGATGTTTCTGATATCAGAAAAGGACACAGGAGTCATTTTGAGCATGCAGCTGAACATGGAATTTCAGACCTCGTATACAATTTCAGCTTTTTAAAAAGTCATATTTTAGTTACAACGTCAAGAAGAAATAAGAAAATGTTAATATTCTATGTGACAACAGTAGTAGTCAAAATACTTTGTTAGGACTCATTGTTTACACTTTAAAAATTATCTTGTAAATTGGAAAAATACTTGGAAAAGAGTTATATGGACAAGACAAAGACAAAAAAGTCTTGCCCAATGTAGAAAACTACAGATTGTTTAGGTTATTCTAAGAAAATATAAAGAAGCGATTGTTCACATTCTTCCCACAAAGAGATTTCTAAATATATCGAGTTCTAAAATTAAGCAACCAATAGAGAATTTAATCAGGCTTAGAAACAGAGGTGAGCCAAATTCAGGTCAAGTTAAAAATGTAGGTTTTATTTTTTTTTAACAGATAAGATTATGCACTCTTGGAAGAACTTACTTAAGAGAATCACCTCTTGACATTATGCAACATCATAAACGGTCCTTCTCCTTGCCATCTGATACACTAACCTGTCATAGCTAAGACATTAAAAGCTCTAGCATTACTACCTTGTTTTCTTCTTTACTCTCTCAAACAAACAGCAGATGACAATTTAGATGGGTGGTCTCCCATATGCTGGATACAGTGATTCTTGCTCAGTATTCAGCATTTTTTTGAGCCTGTGCCGAACAGGCGATTCTTGTGGATACAGTACACTTATCAGGGCAAATCCAGTAACGCTTACAACAATACTCTCACAATCCAGTCAATTTCCAACTTGAGTAATTGCAGTGTGTCTCCCCAACATACACCCTCCAAATTATATCTGAACACAAAATGCTTTTTCACTGCTCCAGAGATGCCAGATTTCACCCAGGGTGTGGCAGCTTTGCACCACGGCACCAACAGTTCCAAGAGCTAATATGTGAATTCGCGAAGTGCTTTGAGATCCTACAGGATGAGGAGTGCCATAAAATGGAAGTAATTATCCCATTAGCAAAAAAACTTTTAATTTTTTTCTCATGCAAGGCATTAGAATTTCTCCAAACATTCTTGTGGCAGAAATTAATTAGGGCAAGGTGGGGATTCATACAATATCCTGGCTCTACCATTGTGCCAAAGAACTAATCAAGTACAGAGCTATCTAAACTAGCATAGTTTTCTCAACAGACCACCAATCTAGCTTCAGGTTTTGAATAAATGAAAGCATGACTGACATAATTCAATTTAGTATATTTATCCTGAAAAGAATTCTGTAGAATTGGGTAGGTTTTAAGGATACAGAAAGAGGGAAAAAAAATTCTTTCTCTAAATCTCAGGACAAAGTTGCCAGGGTAGAAAGATGCCACATGAAGTAACTCTAAAATATCTTTGGAAAACATCTCAGAACTACAACCTGAAGACTTTACAAATTAGGATACTCGTTTAGGTGATGCTGACAACCCTGTATTTAAGCAACAATCTGCGTGCATCAGTCTGAAGATAAATGGAGAAAGGCATATCAGAATCCTCTGCAAAACTATCATCTACAAATTAGCTCCATTGCAATTTTGCATCAAACCAAAAAAATTACCAATTTTCAGCAGGAATGAAATGAAACAGGACTCAGGTTCTACTGAAGTTCCAAAGAAATAATTTTTTAAATGGAACTAAAACCAGAGAAAAAAATCAAAGCTGAAATGGATCATAACAATGAAAGGGTGCTGTTAATAAAGTAATCACTTCTCATGTAAGGGGAAATGAGATGGTGGGCTTTCCTTATACATTTAGGACATACACAGATACCCCTGTCAATCAATCAGATCTAAAATCCTAATGACCCATGGAGAAATCAGCAGAAAGGCTTCCTTTGTTAGGTTATTTCATATGCTTATACAGATATTCCCCATCTTGATACTAGTAGTTTATTATTAGTATTAGATACTAGTAGTTTATTAAAATCTATATTATTACACCAACAAAGCAACTGTAGTAGGAATTTCAACAAACTGAAATAATCCATGCTACTTTACTATTCAGCCAAGTAGGTCGATCGGAAAAAATCAAGTTGGTAGCTACACTAAAACTTTTGTAAGAGGTAAAAAGCTACCTCTTACATGTCATAGGCAGATGGAAGTATGCTGCCTTTAGGACTTCACACAAAGAAGAGCACTGGCGTGTAGTACTGTCCCCACACAAATCACACAAGTAGCAGACTACTACCATTTTAGCTATCTCTTGTCTAATTCACGAATCACTTCTTGATTCAGTATTTCAGGATACAGCTGATGAGAAGGAAGAAAACCTACAGACACAAAGTGGAACACAGAATTAGGAAAAAACAGAACAATGACGTTATATGGCATATATTTGGAAGACCTGAACATACAACTACAAAATACAGTAAAGTGGGTGACCAAAGCTGGGGATGATGGAAAAGGAAGTGGATCTTCATACACACAGAACACACAGAAACCGTACAATACATTTGAAGGACAACGAGGTAAACTGATCACCCTTACAACATAATACACTTAACAAATGCTGTTTGATGCTTTTTTAAAAAGATGAAGGCCAAGAAACAACCCATTACAGGCTATGATAACATCTATGTATCTTAACTACTTCTTGTCATATGTTACAAGTGATAGTGATCTCTTTTTCAGTGTTTTCATACTACAAAAACAAACAGCTCTGACCCCTGTCACCAATCCAGGATTGAGTAGCATCAGGCAAAAAAAAGTCTTCTCCAAGTGAATGTTTACAGAAGGTAAATATTAAGCTGTTCAGCGTTGCCACAACTTAGATGGTTTGGCATACACAAAATTTCATATTTGGTGAATATTTAAAAATAAATAATTTGAGGTGTCTTGAATACTCAGACATCTTTAGTCTTAGGAGGGAGGTGAGCAGTGGTCTTTTTTGAGGATTCCAATGTTAGACTTAAATGTCCAAATTCTGCCTCACTTACATTTTGACCCTTCAGTCCTTTTTCTCAATCTGACCCTTGCTCCCAAAGTTTTAGCCAACAATTTGTCCGCTACTGTTCATTTAATCGCTTGTTGCTCCTGGCAATGTTAATGTGACAGACATTGATTTCTTTAACAAAGAATGAACCCACAGGAAAATCCCCAAATCAGTCTAGACATTTTGCCTCGAAGGACTTGCCTGACCAACGCCAAAATATTACTAAACTGCTACAGCTGACTCCACTTTCCGCTACAGAGGATACTAAAATGCTTCACACATGTTTGAAGAAGAATCCCAGTAATGTTGTGCCCTTTCAAAAAGCACTTTAGAAGTTTACAAAATCCACATGGAATACACTCCCTATTATTTACATACAGAAAAGACAATACTTTGAGCAAATACTTCTACAATGGGCTTAACAATAGCCAACTTCCTTTCTTACTCTGGCAAAATCTTCCCTGAACATTCTCAGGGGTTTGTAAGATGAGAACAATTTTGGGATTTCCTTTTCTTCTGCTGAGGACAGGTTGGACAGTTTGCAGAATATCTCTTCTCCCCATCTCAACCCCATCTGGGGACATCTTGTAATGATTTTTTGGGGGAGTGGAAGAACATCTGCCTCCCAGAATGTAGCATCAAAGTATTTGCATGATTCTCCCTGACACACTATTATTTTGTATCTTGTCATTACTATGCTTATATATAGCAGCTCTCTCCTATGCGGGCAGATGCTGTAATGTCCTATAAGTAAATGTGATCGCTTATTGTCCAAAAAGTGGGTCATGTTGGCTATGAACAGATGTATTAATTCAGTGTAGTCCCAAAAAGTACTAATCTCTACATAGTTTCTACATAGTTTAGACAGAATCCCTAAGGTCAGTCTGTCCTGTGTGGATATCTGGTAAGGAGGTTATAGACATGCATCAGAGAAACATCTCTAAACATGCTGAAGCTCATCCTCCTTCAATGAATATTCCTGCTTCCTGTTCCTTTTTTTTTTCCTAGTTTTTATTTCAGCTTCATTGTTCTGATTAGCTAAATATAAACTTCCATAATCTACAAAAGGTCTACTATCAACAGATGATTAAACTAAATACATATGCAATAGAAACACCCCCAAAACATGGTGTAGCTTTTGTGGTAAGTTTTCCCAGGTATAGAAGATCTTGAGGCTAAGTGTAAAACAACGTATAAAAGATAACCAGAAAAATAAAATTGTGTATCAAACTCATTTTTTAAAATTAAGATTGTTATAAACTTATCACTCTAACTTTAAATAGTGATCAGACTTTGCCATGCTACCCACACGTAAGGATTCCTGCAGAATAGCCCTCGAACATGTCCCACCCTTTCCTCAGCGCTGTGCAGCTCCTACCCCTTACAAGGTCTTCTGCTTCATCAGGCTGGTCACACAGGAGGGCAGTTCTATTGTATCCCCAGCATTCATGCTGATAACTCTGTAACCATCATATCGTCTTCCCTAGGCTTTTATTTACATCTCTGTCACAGAAGCTAGTCAGGATCTTCTACATACCACTCCTCTTCTGCTTCCAATTTCAGATTTTTCTCTGCCAGATCAGGAAAGGCAAAACTTTTTAATTTTTCCTGCTACCTTCCTTACTTTGGCAGGTACATTTCAAATACACAATGCTTGCTTAAGTTTGGGTATTTCAGCCCTTGCATACTGTGGTTGTATTACTTTGTACACTAACGTGACATAACACAACAAGATGCTTTGTGTTAAAGACAAAAGATCTCCGAGATCTCTTCATTTCACAGTATGTCAGAAACAGGTATTACAGAAATCAGTCTCAGCCTACTCTGATTAAAGGAAAAAGGTAGTCTACCTGACTTCCTGATACTCTAAGTCCTAAAAGATACTGCTCCAGGGGAACACTTGACTTCTAGTAAGTGAAGTCTCCCCCCACCCTCCTCCTCCCAGGCTTACAGGATCATACTTCACGTTTGCTCCTATTAAATTTGAAATGCTGAACAGAAACATGAAACTACCTTAAGCAAAAATGAACAAGTCTGGTCTAAGGAATTTATCCTTTATTTTCTATCTTTTCAAAGGGTGGATTTTCAATTAACACTTAAACTCCTCTGATTTCCCTTAGGGCTGATAAGAATAAAAAAGAAACATGCGTTTCCAAAGATCAGGAATTTAATTCTTATTAACCTAAAAAAAAAAATAAAATCCAACTGGCTGTTTATCCCAGGTAGGTTAGAATTGAACTAAATCATGGATTCTGCAATTTTACAACTTTTCCACAGGTTTTACTAATTATTAGAGATCTGCATTTCTTATTTTAAAAAGCTTAACTTGTCCACTTCAGTAAATACTGAAGGTTAATGGAATGTTTCATTACATTGTGCAGGAAACAAGAACTCACAAATTAGGACATACCAGAACTAAGAGTACTGATGCAACATTATGTTCATCCTCTTAACACTTTTATCTGTCGTTTTACCCAACACCCCAAGGAAAACCCCTGGCAAAGGTAAAGCCTCCTGCCCGCGAGATACCACACGCTTTATAAAGTTCTTTCCTCCCTCGCAGCTGTTTGCATCTGCCACTTGTCCACCTTGTGTCAAGTATGCATCATACTAATAAAAGCTTTAATTTTTACAAATTCATAATTTTGGAACTTATAAATTTTATAAATTTAACAAACTGAAGGGGATGAAAGCACTGCTGTACTTCATAAGAATATGCAATGAGGAGCCATATATATGATGAGTGACACAGCGAGACCCACAGGCACATGTAAGGAGGCCTGTATAATTCATCTGTTTCTCACCTCGGGACCATCCCAATGCCCAATTCCTAAGTCCTACTATGAAGTGGAGGCATCAGAATAGTTCCCTGAAGCAGAAGTAAACAGCTGTTTTCCCATGCTTCCTGTAACCAACTGAACACAGAGACTTGCAACAGAAAGCATTGGGCAGTGTTACATACAACGGTATGGAAGTGATGAAGAATGTTTGTCTTAATGAGCTCTCAAAATCATTATAAAGACAACAGAGTGCACACAATTTTTGAGCGACAAAATTTAAAAGGTTCCAATATCCCTACCATAAAGCTGTGAATTTAATAGTTATTATGTCAGAAATCTTAATGTCATCACAGTTAAAGCAGAAAGCAATGTTTATCTGAACAAAGATGATCTGTTTGGAATACGCATTTTCTAGGCAACAGAGAAGAGGTAAGAGTGAACACTAAACTGAGATCCAGCACACAAAAATTAGATGCATCACAATGAAATGCATGCAAACAACTCGGTTGAGCATCCTCAAGATCTGTGCCGGATTCTTGGCACCAAATGTAAAGGGAATTCACTGTAGTACGCATATATTTTAAGACAATATCGTAAACCAATCTCTGGTATTTGTTGTATCTCCTTCAATTAATTTTATGTACAAAGCATGTATTTTTCCCCAAATCATTACTCTAATTTTTTAAATTAAGCAAGAAATGTAAAAAGTTTTCTAACAAAACTACTTTTAATTCTATAACGATCATACAGAAATATTTTTACATATTTTAATAGTTGTAATAGCTTATTCCTTTCTAGTTCTAAATACATTTGAAAAAGCAAAGAAAGGAGGAGTACTAGTCTGCTCTGCCCACATCAGTACCAGACAAAAGAAACAAAGATGACTATAGACGGCAAACCTGTAAGGATCAGAGAACTGACCTTTAATTGAATATTGCAACTTAGTGGTCAAGATACTCAGAGATCTTACATTCATGAAAATAACACACCTGAAAGTAAACCTACTCACATCAGACAATGAGCTTAAACAGAGATGGAGTTTAAAAGCAGTATTCCACATTACCCACAATGTAACTGAAAAGCCTATGTTATTTGAAGCAATAATTCAAATGGACAGTTTCTTTCTAAGGAATGCATGTTTGACTGTTGTTTTTCCCCACATTGCTGTTGCATAAAGGTCACAACTGTATAAAATACACAGGAGTGGGGATCATGATCCCATGCCGAGTCAGCCAAAATGAATTCTATTCCCAGCTCTGTGAATGACTTGCAACAAGAGGAACAAGATTTTTATCTTTTTTTGTTCAGATGGACAATGATACCTATCCACTTCATCAGGTTGTTGTGGGAACTAATGATGGGTATGTTAATAGTTAGGAAGCATCACAAACTGCATCCATTTCTACAAAACTCTGTCCTACAGTAGCTTGACTAAGTTTTTCAGGACAACCATTATCTATCTTTTTTTATGTGCTTGTACAGTTCCCAGAACAATAGGGTCTTAATCCTTGACTTGGACAGCTAGGCACCATTGAAACATAAATAATTAGCAAACAATATGAGTTGAGAGGTTTAGCGAAGTGTTATCCTTCCCAGAGCTCCAAGGCACAGAGCATTTAAATGACCAGAATTTAGCCAATGCAAAGGGAACTGGGGACAAGGAACCATAGCCTTGGTTGCTTGCTAACAACTTTGGTGGCTTGTTCTTGAAAGAGCAGGGATACAAAAAAGAAGACTGATGGAATGCATATGAGAGAAGAGAACACTATTCAGAGGAGCATAGGGACTGCAAATACAGTTGCCTTTTGAACAAGGCATTTAGGGCAAAAGCTTTTCATGTATTTGCCAGCTGTACCATATCTGCAAAAAAGAGCAAACACAGTAAGAAAAACCAGGGGTTTGTTTTGGGTTCGCTTTTATTTGAGAAGCAGCACATAAACATGCAGTTTGCTAAAAGAGATACATACCAATAAGAAAGAAACAGCTGTATAACCAACAGTAGCTGTTGTCTCTTGGGATGTGTTCTATGCATATATGTGATGCCTCTATCACGAGTATGCCCACTACATTCAAGCTAGTCTCAATTAGAAGTATCAGCTGTCTGTTACCATATACACCAAGAACATCCCCCTGCTTCCCATCAGAAGTAAAAAGGTTGGAGCTACTCCAATCACTTGAGTAGCTCTTCATCTTGGACAGCACTTCATCTTCAGCCTCTAAAAATACCTTCAATATCAAGCATAAAGGGTATGACACGGAATTTGTGACAACGTTTCAAAGTAAAACAATTACTGAACAATTAAGCAACTGTTTCTCCTTCTCCTAGATTTGTTCTGTTGTTGGTGACTTCTAAGCTACATACTCTCTGAAGGGGGATATCAGTAATTTGGGCTTGTTTCCTCTAGGAATGAAAGACTGATGGGAAGCATGACCGTCAGCATTACTGGAGTGAAAAATAATTCCTTCCAAGTGACAAATGAAGAAATGCTCTGCTTCCAGTCAGTCTGGAAGATACCTGGAGGACAGACAATTTCCACAAGGTGATGAATGAAAAGGAAGTAGAATGCTGAGACGAAAGCCTGGAGTGTTTCCAGTAAATTTTGAATGCAGGGTGGGGCAAATAAAAGCAGTCTTCAAGAAGGATAAAGGCAAAAGAGTCAGGGCTTAATACACTACCCACAACTTTTATCTTCTTAAATAAAGATGATGTTAAAGCAATATATTATGAAAAATAAAAAACAAATGGAGAACTGCAACAGAGAGACAAAGTAAATATTATTTTCAGTCAGTAATCAAAGTAGGTACAATACACATGCAACACAAAACAAATTAAACACTTATTTACGTAGATGTATCAAGTTAATATTATCCCAATATTTTAGAACAGACTCTAGCCCATCATGTTATTATATGTCATTATTACACTATGCATCCAAAATTTTTTTGTACGGTCAGTCAACAACACATACTAAATACTAACCGAACTTTAAACACATTAAACTACTCACTTAAGCAATCTACTTAATGCGCAATAAAAATTAAAGCAAATCTGTCTTTCCAATAGTTAAGATCCCTCACCACCTCTTGTATTTGGCAGTTTGATAATCAAAAAACTTAAGTAGATTAGAATGATAAACCATTTTTATCAAACAACTGCAGAGAACTAATATGCATACAGTTTGATGTGATCTGAAATAGATGCTGAAACAGATGATGAATCTCTGTTTTTGAAAGAAAAGAAATAAAGCTATTTTTTTTTTTAACCAAAGTAAATGGAAAAAAAATCTTAGAAAGTCTCACAGTCTTACCTGTTGGTATGCTTCATAGATTATATCAAACAAGAAAGCCTGAGGCATTTCACTTGCTCTGTATCTGGCACGTTCCAATGAGTGGTCTAAACAGCCATCTGCAGCAGAGGCAATAACAGTAGAAACTAGAGGACGAATTGCTCCTGCTGCCTGTGGAAGAAAATACAAAGAGAGGCCTAAATGCTCTTAATATTAATGTGTATTAGATAGCTGCAGTCAAAAAAGTAAGAGTTTTAAAATACATTTTCTACTTATTTACCATTTATATATCTCATAACGCGTACATCATACTACTTAGTCTGTATAAGACTAACAAGAATATAGCAACAGAAGATTGTATAAGTACACATTGAGGGCCAATTTACAAAAAAAACCCCAAATCTTAAGTCCTTCATCTACTGCAAATACATGTACAGATCTGAGATGTTAATTTTTCAGACTTTGTTCCACATACATATCAGGTGGTTTCTGAGGACAGTTCTAGGCTTATTCAGATATCAAACAGCAGGAGACACACCTGAGAGGTCTTGACAACTCACAACACCTCTTGCTTTCACAGATTTCGATTTGCCTAAACTGTTTAGAATTAAGCAACAAGAAAAGTTTCAAAAAACTGAGCTTGTTCCATGTTGTGTGAAGTACAGAGCAATCATACTATACTAGTGAAGTCACTGGGAATACACTATATACATCAGAAAGTATTCAATATCCAGCAGCACTGTGCCCCAGAAACATGTATCTTTGATCTTTTCATCAATATATAGATGAAAGATCTATGGCATCTCTGAAATAGAGCTCCCCTACCTGGTTTTAGTCACTTTGATAACAGAAAGTTACTCATATTTCATCAGTCACTTATCAAATGCTCAGATGAGCTTCATATGAAGCTAAAGGCAAATGGGACAAGAGCTGTCCATACACTAATGAACAAAAGGATGCAATGGCAGCACATTGCTTATCAAGTCACAGGGCAAAAAGCATGTGCCCTAACAAAGCTAACCACTGAAAATGGCGATCTTACACTATACTGTTTATTGTCTAAGAATAATAAAAAAGAATAATCGATGCTGTTTCAAATCATTTGAATTACCCAGCATCTTTAATCAGAATACCTAGAAAACCACTCCCAATGGTGAATTCTGACATTTTTCATAGCAGGCCCAGAAGATCTTCTGAGGTCTGGTGAACTTTGACACAGGAAAAAAAAAAAGGTCTCATCACATAAGAGTGCTGTTATTGTTGTCTTCTGTTGGCAAATCCTGCCTTCATACATATGAGTCCTGTCAATTCTTACAAGATTTCTGACCTCAGATAAGCATACAGTGGCAGAATGAGACACCGAAACTGAGCCCAAAGTTTTTTTCCTCTCAGAAAACAAAGAACTAGTTGTCTCCCCC
>VXBO01000673.1:100906-169881 GCA_013400135.1 Rhinoptilus africanus
CCGGAGCCAAAACCATTTAAGAACAGGTTCTCTTTTTCTATTCTTTTTTTTTTTTTTTACATAACCGCATAGAGCATCGTATACATTCAAGACAAAAGATTTGATGGCGACTGAAAAAAAGGTAGAGAATGAAGTGCATCATGTAGGTCAGTATAATAGGGTACCATAAGAATTTTCAGTAGATTCAAGGCATACTAATCCACCTTTCCACTAAACAGTAACACTGTATAATCTCATTTTATCATACTTTTATTCTGACAAAAATTGTTTAGATGACTGTATTCAGTGAATACATAAGCAGGGTCTGTTTTAATTTAAGGTAATACAGTCAGTTCAAGGAAAGTAAAAACCAAGCAGTACTGATGACACCTTTTATTACTAAATTTATTACGAATGTTTAGGCCACATAAGCCTACACACAACATAGCAACCTGGCTAATACAATGCAGTATACCTTATTTTCACTGAATATTCATAAAAAATGGAAAACCCCCATTTTCTTTAAAAAAACAGAACCTGTTAAAATTTCAAAAAGAATTGGTGGGAAAAGATGAAGCTTATACACAAGAAAGACACTATTCAGGAAACAAATACCTCCAATATACAGTACATGATTCAGCTGAGACCAACACTCTACAAGTAGAATACAACCTACCAAGAATATGCTAACAAAGAGCCAGAAGCTCCAAAAAAGCATGAAAACCAACACATCGACATCACTGATCTGGTCATTTTTGGTAACCAGAGCTGAAATAGAACAATACTAAATAGCTGTAAAGCTCAACAAATTGAATGATACAGACTAGGAAGAGGGAAATAAAAAAAAAAAAAAAAAGCAGTGGCACAAAATCCTTACAAAAAATACCACAACTACAATTCCTTTTGTTTTACAACAGTGTGGTAAAGAGCTGAGACAACCACAGATCCTGCAGGCTGGCATACTAAGAAAAAAAGTATGCTATGTCTTTGGCATGCCCCTGTCCCCAGTAGTCCCCAAGTACTAATGCAGACTCACAAAGTCCACTTACACAGCCAGTTTGCAACCCTGAACTTCAAGGGAATGGGAATCAGAGCCTAAAATTTTACAGAGTCTAGTCTAAATGAGCAGACTCTCACATACCTCTAGCATGACTCCCTTCTACTTTTTAATTACACCAACAATACTTTTCTACTCCATTCATAGTCCCTGTCTCCCCTGAAATTCATTTTCCCTATGCTTTCTGTCTTATTGGCTTTCTGGTAGCACTAAGTGAACGTGCATTTTGTATTTCAATCATCCTAACTGCATTAGATTCAGTGTTTTAAAACTACTTAGGAATAGGCTTAATGTCAAACACATGCAAGCATAGCTTATAAGTGCTATCTTTAAAAGAATGTCCCTATTCTCATGTTTTTACATTTATATTCATATTTATTAATTAAAATTCTTTAATCAGAGTTGTTTTCAACTCTGACAAGCAAAACAGTACTGAACCAAGACTCCCAAATGATTTAGTCACCCTGTCTTAGAAAAAAATAAACTTGTCTTGCATATATACACTGGAAATAGAAGCACATTAGAAATATATTTTCATCACTTCAAAGCAGCTGAACGCTAGAGATTGTGGGGCCAGTCATGCTTAGCAGAACAAATACATCCATCTCGGAACTCCATTAAAATCAATTTTGTAGAGGTGAATTTGGTAAACACACAAACAATTTTATCTTGCTTTTCCATGAAGACAAGGATTGCATTAGGACACAGTTCAGCTAAATAACAATAATGATCAATGTTAATTTAGACAAGCTAGGTATTTAACAGTTTACAAGTATGTCCAGGAATGTTTTTTATTAGGTGCATGATTATTTATACATTACCAAACACTACCATCTCCTAAGGATTTCAGTCTAAATTAGGTCTGGCTATGAACCAGAGAGAGCAGCTTGGAATAGCTATGATTAATTTCTTCTCCTTTTATTCCACCAAACTGTTTCCACATGTTACTACAGGGAAAGTATTCTTTTACACTGATCAAACTACTTGCCATGAAGGGCATTCACAGCCATCTACAATATGAAAAAATACAGAAATAAACACAGCATCTGTGATGCATGAAACAGGTAGAAACATGCATTTCTATTCAGACATCTGCACTCAAGCTAATTGCATCTATGGCAATCAACTTGGTTCAGCCACACTCAGTAATTAGCATTTAAGTTAGAAGAATTCTCTCTACTGACTTATTTCAAATTTATCAAACAGAATCTTCAAAAATCCAATTAAAAGATTAAAATGTTTCATATATTTAAGAGGATGTTCTTTTCAAATCTTTTATATTGTAAATATGAAGGGGAGAATATCTAATAAACTATCATTTAACTATCTTTGTAAACCAAAGCAATCAGATAATTTCTTCCAATGCACATTCAAGGTATCACATAGAATTATCTCATCTCTTTTTATGCTTTCTTTTCCTTTTCTGCGTTTTGTATGCAGCTGTTGTCTAGGGTTACATTTTATCTTCTCTGTAACCAAATGTTGTAATCTATGGGAAATTTTACAATTCTGCTGCAGAGATGGAAGACTTGGAGTATTTCCTCCTCCAACCTACAGAAATCCTAGCAAAACAATTCCATTGGATGGAAAAGATCGAGGCACAAAGTGACACCACAAACTGTAAGCTACCTCTCCTATACAGAAGTACAGCTAATAACTACAATTTGGCTATATGTGCAAACTTTTCTAAACTTAGGTGTGAATACACGCTCGAGCCCAAACTAGCCAAACTTCCAAACTGAACTGATTCAAGCCTGCGCGTAGTCCACAGACCTCATAATCTCATTTTGCACCCAGAACCCACCTACTTGCTGTACAGCCAGGCAAGGCAGCAGTCTGGCCACATGGGCTCACCTCAAACCTGTCACCATCTGCTCCCCTAACTCCTGTTTATGTCATGTCTAAAAGATCCCCTCAAACCAATAGCTCAGCTGCACACTCTCTTGAAGGACCAGATTTGGCATGCAGTCCGGACGACAGGACAACAAGGATGACTCAGTAAGGAACAGCAGAACACAATAAAGGTGCTCTCATTATCATGCAGAAACACAAATTTGAGTCCAAGGCATATCATGCTTTCACCTACAGTCACACTCAGACTCCACCATGTAGCATAGACATAATTTGTGTGGCAGTGCTGTGGTGGGGACAGCATTCCTTCCACTGACAAACAAGTACAATCTACAACCTGGGATATGTATCCATAAGAGATTAAAGCCAAAGAAAATAAGGTTACCTTCTTTCTGCCAGGTATCATTTTATGTTTTTTAAACAAGAACAACAATTCTTAAATTACCTTATTTTGAATTTTGTTAAGAGAAAAAAATATCAAAATTCATAGTCATTATCAGCACACCATCTTTGATTTTCATTAGTGAGATTAACCACTAAAATTTCTTCTATGTAGGTAGTATCACCAACCAGTCCAATTCCAGCTATCTTGACATACTTGTACTGGCAGCTTTTAATTGCCCAAGGACAGCATTGGTTGAAATGTGTAAGCCCGGTGTAACGCAGATATTAAACCTAATCATCAGCCACACAAAAAGAAGGTTAATTAGAACAGATGTAAGGAGTTTTGAACACTACAACTGCTTTAGCTTGTATGCTAAACTTCACCTAATTTCCTTAAAGCCTGTTTACCCAGCTGGCTAGGAGCAACAGTTGAACTTGCTAAAATTAGGCACATGTTAATCTTAAACCAACACCAGGAAGGAAGAAGTTATAATTGTGTTTATTCCTAGCTGCAAAAGAGGGGATGTTTAATCAGAAATTTAATATACACTTTGATCCAATGTTAATGAGCTGACACTGTGTTGTACATTGAACTGACTTCAAAGACACAGGATGCCTTAAACAAATGTAATGTATATTTATGACACTGTTTAAGAAAAAGAAAACATTTCTTCTAATGAGGTCACCTTTATCAGAACATACTATCTGAGTAGATGGGGATAGTACATGTATATCAAGAAATGTCAGAGCCCCAATTAGCTATAGCAAACTGAAGAAGATTACCGATAACAGAAACTGTTGCTCAAAAATTAAGACTGCACATGTTGTTCCTTACTTTACATAATTTCTGTTATTTTGTATTTAAAGCATTTATCTCTAACTATCATATTGATCTAATCAACAATATGCTAAATGTTATTCTATGGAAATATAAGATTTCTCAAGGAAAAAACAAGATTCCCCTTAAAAAAACAGGACGATACAAATATGGAACTGAAAATGAGGTGGAGGAAGAGGGAACTAGGCATATCATGGCCTGCAATTTTTCAACCCACAACACTGAAAACAAGCTCAAGAACACACTGAAAGTAGAAAAGAAGCAAAAGCAAGAGTGTACATATGCACTAAGAAAAAGCAAGGAGCGCTACTGCAAACATCATTACAACTAATTTACGTGAACATTTGATTTCATATTAAAATTGGGCTTTTTTTAAAAAGCAGATGGAAAATAAGTCTTAAGAACCGCCATTTATGTTGTTCTTTGTCCTTGTTTCATCTGGGTTGCCAGGGAGCTGAATATGAGCCAGCAGTGTGCCCAGGTGGCCAAGAAGGCCAACAGCATCCTGGCTCGCATGAGAAATAGTCTGGCCAGCAGGACTAGGGAAGGGATCGTCCCCCTGTACTCGGCACTGGTGAGGCCTCACCTCAAATACTGTGTCTGCAAGACACTGCAAGAAAGACATTGAGGTGCTGGAGCATGTCCAGAGAAGGATAACAAAGCTGGTGAGGGGTCTAGATCGCAAGTCTTGTGAGGAGCAGCTGAGGGAGCTGGGGTTGTTTAGGCTGGAGAACAGCAGGCTGAGGGGAGACCTTATCGCTCTCTACAACCACCTGAAAGGAGGTTGTAGCAAGGTGGGTGTTGGTCTCTTCTCCTAAGTAGCAAGTGATAGGACAAGAGGAAATGGCCTCAAGTTGTTCCAAGGGAGGTTCAGATTGGATATTTTGTCACAGAAAAATTTCTTCACTGAAAGGGTTATCAAGCATTGAAACAGGCTGCCCAGGGAAGTGGCTGAGTCACTGCTCCTGGAGGTATTTACAAGACAGGTAGATATGGTGCTGAAGGACATGGTTTAGTGGTGGTTTTGGTCGTGTTAGGTTGATGGTTGGACCTGATGATCTTAAATGTCCCTTCCAACCTAGACAATTCTATGGTTCTGGAACATGTAAAATTCAATCTAAGCAATTTAAACATTCCAAAGCAAATCATATGGCCGGTATGCTACCAATAGTTTTCAGTATTTTTAACAATATTTTAAAGTATACTTACAGCTTTACATTTTGGCATTCATTCAACATAAGATGAGCTACCAGCACTTTCTTGTTCTAACTAGTCCTATACTGCAAATCTAGATGGCAAAAATTAAACAGAATATTTGCGATAAAAATTAACAAGTCATGAAAACACTCAGTTTTGCCTCTAAAATTAGCAAGACTTTATTTTACTTTGACTGCGTAGCATTATCTTGCATTAACAAGTAATGAAACACATTTTAAAGTCAGCAAGCCATCTTTCATACTCTAATTACTGATTTACACTGCAAAAAGCTATCAGTGAAGTGCACTGTGCCACAAAGGATTTTGCATATTAAGTTAACATAAAGAGGAGTTAACATCTGTATTCAGTGGAGCCACAGAAGTTACAACTACAGTTCAGAAGTTATATTTTATCTCCAGAAAGTCTACATCATTACAAAATCAACAATATCATGATGTGAATGCAACTGATCCACTGCATATCATTAAACACATGATTTGCATCATATTATGAAGAAAGAAGAAAAAATCTTGTGGTGTTGTAGGAGCACTCTTGCACAATTTAAACAACCCAATGCAAAACTGCAGTGTTAAATTAATAACTCTTTCCCACACACGGAGTCCTGTGCAACCAAAACCACAGGCACTATAGTTTGTGGTCATGCAGTTCCCTAAGCAACTCCGCACCTGCTTATCACATGTGTTTGCCTTCTGCATTCGCTCAGCTGCTTCTCCCACAACTGCTTGCATCCTCTCCTTGCAGGAAATCTTGCATCAGAGCTGCTTTCTTTCGCAGCCCACTAGATTCAAAATTTCAAGTCACCTCTTTATATGAGCTTCATCTAAGATCCGCTCTGCTATCAAGGGCCTTGAAAAATGGATCACTATACCTTACCATGCAAGTTTGGCTCAAACAGTAACTCTAATACGTGTATGTGTGAATTTGATACCTCATGAATTCTCTCCTACGTGCTCCAATGCTCCTCAAGGCAGTTTTAGTTCTATCTATACCACAATTCACTTACCTTCTTGGAAACAGGAGAACCAGTCCAGCAAAATATTGCAGCATATGAAACAAGCCAAGTTGGCTTTCAGAAGCTTCACCTGACCTGCAGGGCCGGTGGTGTCCTTGCCACAACAATCCAGATCACACACTCAGCCAAAATGCAGCTGGGGGCATTTCTGGATGAAAATTCAGATTTATTTTCAGTGAAGTATGTCACAGAAAAGGGAAAAACTCAGGGAGGTGTGCATGCTTCATGCTTAGTCAGAGAGATATAGATAAGAATCTCTTCTAGATCTTGCCACGCAGAAGTGGCTTAGGTGATCTGAGGCCTTTATTCAGCTCGTCACACATGCTGGATGAGCTGATATTTCTCTTATTTTAAGGAATTACTCTTTACTCCCTTGATCTACTGCGGGAAAGAGAAATCTGAGCAACTAAATAGACACATCTTTACTAAAGGCTGCTTCATTTTCCAAAGTCCCACTGTTTTCTTATATGAAGCATACAGATTTTAATTAGCCTCAAATCAACAGCAGTGTCATATATGTAATTTCTCTAAATTTAAAGGAAGTACTTTCTATAGACATTACATAAAAATGACCTCAGCAACCACTCAAGTTTAGGAAGCTATGCTCAAAATTTATTCCCAGGATAACCTAATCCTACATTAAAAAAAAGTAAGGTAAATATTACTATATATGTATATAAAAAAAAATTCCAGAAGCTAAAAAATGTGGGATTAAGTTACCTTTTTAAAAAGGATTAAACAGTAGTTGTATTAGGCACAGTTGGCTCTGTTAGTGCAACACAGAAATGCTGCAAAGAAGAAAGGGACATTATAACTTTCTGTCTATGATTTATGTGTTTCAGTTGGTTGAGCTGCACCTTCCTAATGCAATGCATCACCTGGCATGGACTGGGAAACGACAGAGCTGTTTCTCCTCTTACTAGTGCTTTCCCACCACCAAACACTACCTCTTGTTAGGACAAAGACTTCAAGTATTTACTAATAATACATTAGTTTTCCATTCAGCACAGAAAACAATTAACAACTTGGCTAAGAAGGTTATAACTTTCTATGGGACCAATAATGCCATATGCTGTGGCAACATCAGTACGTTTTTGATAGTCATCCATTACTACAGAGATGAAAAAGGAATAATGTGTTGTATAACTATTTTCCATACAGCAGCAAAACCACACTTGATTTCTTCACACATTCAGAAAAGTTTCAAGGCTACTGAACAGATTCTGATCTTCACAATAATGTAGCTCTTCGAACGTTGTTTTCTTGTAAAATTGCGACATAGCACACCTACAATTCATTAATATATATTTTTTCATTGACATAAGTCAGACTCTCCCTAAATTACAGAACTCATTCATTCCATCAGTGGAACAAAACCAGTTCTTGACTCTGCTTTTGCAGAAGTGTCTGACAGGACAGCAGGAGCCCCCCAAACTATCAAGCCTACAGTGAAAGCAGAATCTCTGAGAATACAGCACATGACAACTTCAGATGACCCGGTGTATAAATATGAATCCAAAATGGTCTGTTGCTGATAGAGCCTTCACAGCTGGCTAAAAAACAGTCTTTGAGTATAACATAAAGGACCAAGATCATGTGATAATAAGAAAACATAAAAAGATAATTGCTTCTAAGAGAAAAGGAAGAAAGGAAGGACAGAGTTAGAAGAACTGATACAGCATGGCCATCCCCATTCAAATATAGCACACAAGATCAGCCTATTTATGTATCCAAGTCCTCCTTTACCCTCGGCAGAGAAAAAGAGGTGTTTTTTGGTTTGCCACCCACCATTTTTGCCAACACAACTCAACAAGCATACATAAAGTGTTTCATTTTGCTATCTAACTGTGTGAAAGAACAGCGTGTGCATGGGTGCACGTTTTCTGCTTTAGCTTTCTGATACAGTAAAACTGATAAGTGCAGCACTGAGTCTGAGGCTCGGTGTCTCAGAGACAGGAACAGACTGAGTATAATGTTTTCTGTCTGGGGCTATTGTTTTGACTGATTGTGTATGTGAATAAGAGTCCATGAGACTGAGTAGCACTGTACATCTGTATTGGCAGGTATGCTTTGTTCAGAACCCTGCTAAAGCTGAGAATAAAGTAATGATGTTAGACAGCTTCCAGAAACCAGCTTTTAAGAATGCCATTTTGATTCAGTCCTTTCAAAGAAATAAATTATACTTTCAAATCTAGTTTATGTTACAGAGAGTCTTTGACTGTATGTGCCCTTTTTTTTAACTCTCAGTAGCAGAACTGACAAATTCCCCCCAACCTTCCTGATTTTTTTTCTTGTAAGCAATTTTTTTTTTTTGCTTAAGTTGTTTAAAATGCAACATTGGCAATGAGATATTGCTAGAGGCTTTGGACTGATGCCTTCTGAAGCTTCCACTTTTCCCAACTTTTACTAGCAATAAAGAATTTGTTTCTAGAAACATGTAATTTTAATGACAAAATTACCCCAAAAACATAAATGGAATTTAATTGGTTACAAAGTAATATTTTCACATAATCAAGGGATTGTTTAGGGGATTTAAGGCATAATTTATTAGTTCTGGATAAGGTACACATTTTGATTCCTACAGGCAAATAACAAACTGATTAGTAAGTGTAATCAAGCAATTTATTTGTCTGAAATTTGGCAGCTAGGAGCGCAATAACTTACTTGATCAATTGCCATTTTAAAGAACATTAAAGCATCTCATAATTATGCTACCTATATGGTATGCAGATGAACAACAATACAGCATTACCCCTATTACACTAGTGATTTAATATGATGTTTCTGCCAGGTTTTGTACTTTTCTACATAATGCAAAAGGAAGTAATTACTTTTTGTACTGAAAGATTGAAGAATTTACTCTTTTAGATATGCAAAGAATTCGACTATAGGAAGAACTAAAGATAATAGCTTCTCTTGATCAATTTTTTTCTGACATTCAAAACCATGCATGTCAGTTTTGAGAAAGTCTCTTAGCTTTACAGCCATTTAATTCTTCAGAATTCTGTGGATGTCAAGTGAAGACAGACACACATCAAAAGAAGCATGGCAAGCAGGTTGAGGGATGTGATTCTGCCCCTCTGCTCTCATGAGATCCCACCTGGAGTACTTCGTTAAGGTCTGAAGCCCAAACCATGACAACAAGAAAGATATGGACCTGTTGGAGCACTTCCAGAGCAGGGCCACAAAAATGATCAGAGGGCTGGAGCACCTGTCCTATGAGGACAGGCTGAAAGAGCTGGGGTTATTCAACCTGGAAAAGAGAAGGCTCCAGGGAAACCTTCTTGCAGCCTTTCAATACTTAAAGGGGCCTACAGGAAAGACGGGGACAAACTTTTTAGCTGGGCCTGTTCTGATAGGAGAAGTGGTAATGGCTTTAAACTAAAAGAGGGAAGATCTAGGCTAGATATAAGGAAGAAATTTTTTACAACGAGCGTGCTAAACACTGGCACAGCTTGCCCAGAGAGGTGGTACGTGTCCCATCTCTGGAAACATTCAAGGTCAGGTTGGAGGGGGCTCTGAGCAACCTGATCCAGCTGAAGATGTCCCTGCTCATTGCAGAGGTGTTTGATTAGATGACCTTTAAAGGTCCCTTCCAACCCAAAATATTCTACGATTCTACCTCTCTCTGGCAGGAAGCTTTTCCAATTTGTACATAAAAAGAAGATCTTGTCACGTTCTTTAATTCAATTACTTTGTCAGGTAACATCAATAGCTAGGAGCTTTTGGAGTCCAGTTCTCTGATGGCCTAGCCTCACGGAATTCAATGAACCTAAGCCAACAC
This sequence comes from Rhinoptilus africanus, assembly GCA_013400135.1. Lineage (NCBI taxonomy): Eukaryota > Metazoa > Chordata > Aves > Charadriiformes > Glareolidae > Rhinoptilus > Rhinoptilus africanus. The sequence goes on from VXBO01000673.1 coordinate 111,030, forward strand.
AGGAAACCACCGCAGAACCAATAAATACCACGCACATTTGAAGCAGACATATACAATGGAAAAGACTATGACAAATGTATCAGATCACATTTTTGAGATCAAATAACACTTCAGTGATCTAGGTAAGGAAATATTTACCAGTCAGAAGTTCAGATGAACTAGAGTACACTGCCTTGAGAAGGTCACTGGAGACTGCCTTGATTCCCTACTGTTTTACTGAAAACGTCTTACACTCAATTAAAAAGAAAACCAGGGAAAAAATTTACATTAAAATCACACAAGTTTCAAGAATAAGTAAACAAGTTACAAAATTTAAACACAAAGAGAAATGAGATATGATATAACATATTATAATACCTAAACACAAGCACATTCAGAAATCAGGTATTCTCATTTCAACTCAACAACAGTACAATTAACCCCATTCTTCTACTACTCTCAAAGAACCCCATTTAAAACAGATTTACAAAAGGGATCTAGTTTAAACTCTTTGGCAGAGAATCAATTCAGGAAAGCCATTTTGTGCTATACGAGAAAGGCCAAAAACCTTGTCAAAATTCTAACGGACTTTAAGTTTTAATGGCTAGAAACTTATGTTCTGTATCACTGAAAACTGTAGAGCAGAGTTTCTATTTTATTACCATTGCTCATTAAGCCAATCTACAAAAGTACAGGCCTACTAGTAAGCAGCTCAATATACTTAGATTTCTAACATAATGTTCTGAGAGACGTTACATAATTTAATTTTCGTAATAAATATTTTAACAAGTCATACATTCCCCTTCTACACTATTAGATTTCAAAAAAAGGTGGAGGAGCACTAAGGAAATAACACAACTCCTTTTTCTGACGCTCTATGCCACTGTCAAAGCTATGAATAATCTGACAATTAGCTTATATTTTACCTAGTTTCCTGAAAAGCACAAGCAGTGGTAGATTTTCATAGCTTTCTAATACCAAAACAATCTGCTGCCCCTAATGACTTCTACCTCGAATCAGCTCCTGTCTTAACATTCTACTATCTTATTAATGAAGTACATTTCATGAAGTGAAGCACAAGATAAAAGACAGCAAATTGTACCAACAAGCCTGTGGCTGTCGTGATTTCTTACATCTCTATCTTAGCCAGTTTATCCACCAGTTCCTCTTGTGGCTAGCGCATGCCTTCAATAACTGTATCGTTCTACTTCCATAACACAACTTCTACCAACTCTTCCCATTCACAAATCACCTTCTCAGAAATCTTTCCAGTTCCTGTGAATCCTCCCAGTCCTCAAATGAAGTAATGACCAAGAAGATCTCCAACCTGCGGTCAGAGGCTTCCTGCTTCCCCTTTTTCCCCAGCAGTCTGCAATGCTTACAGAGTCTAGAAAAATTTAGCATTAATACAGACAAGCTCTTCTGCCACCTTATTCAGGATTTGCATATAAGTTTGAGATGAAAACACATAAAGTTCACAAGTCAACCAATGCACTACTCTCTTTGGCTATTATTATTAATCATTAAGTGAACTACTGTAGCATTAGCTAAGAATTCTGCATGGAAAAAGGGTATACTATCATTAATTCATCTACCTTTCAACTAACAAATTGCTGATATGCAATAATTCATTGCAGCAAATAATACCTGCAGCATTTAAAAATGTTTCCCTCCCCCATATGACCTCCCTGCATAATAGGGATTCTGAATCTGTTCTACTTAAAAATTAACATGAAACATTAACACAATTGCTAGAAAAATTCTTATCAATCACGATTTTACACTATACAGTATAAAGAACACTCCAGAGTTACATTTTTGTATAGTACATACCCCATGTTCTTTAGCAGCCATAACCACTTTTGAAAGAATATCTTCTTCAACAAATGGCCTCACAGCATCATGGATAATGACTACTTCTGGTTTCTGGAGCAGATGGTTGGAAAATTCATTCTCTGCAAATACTTTCAGTCCATTGAAAATTGACCGGTGACGAGTTATTCCACCTTTAACTACTGTAACTCTTTTGTGTCCATATTTTTCAATGATAGACTTCATTTTTTCAATATTTTCAGGAGAGACCACCACAATAATGTCAGATATCCAAGCTATCCTAGAAAAAACAGTACAAAACAAGAGAAAGTAGACATGAATGTCTAAACAAAAGTACAGATATCTCCATGAAGCAAAGACATTTGCATCAAACGAAATTCAAGATGGCTAAATAAAGCGTCTCTCAATAAACTCAAATACATGATTTTGTGTATTAGCACTCCACCTCTAAAAGGAGAGCTACATGAGAGGATCTCTACTGATGCATGGATGTCAAACAAAGTAACTGGAATTCTGGGAAGGGACTTGCTTCCAACAACCAGTTTGCGGAGGGAGGGAAGCATCATCTGATAATCCTTTGAAAAGCCTTCAAAGCATTTCTTACCCTAGTCTCATTCCTATCTTTAAATATAACTTCTAAATCAATCAGCTACAGCCTGTTATTTTAGCTCTCTCTAAATTCAGTCTCCAATAAATTGGTAAATCCTGGGGTACCTGAAGTACTCCATGTTCCACGATGCAGTACACTGCGTACAAGTGAGTAAGAGGATCAAGAAAAACTCTGAAACAAAGATCACTATCAAGACAGGCATGAGCTGTAATTGAAAGATTGCTAATGAATCAAAACTGTGACACTTGGATATTGACAAGAAACATTATACTGGTAGTTTGCAAAAAAAAAAAAAGAAAATATATATAGACACACACATAGGTTTCTGCTCTAGGAAGCTAGCAAAACGTAAAGCATAGTTATGCTCAGTAAAGTTATCATAATACAAAAAGCTAACTTTTAGGGAACTTCAAGCTTCTACTGTTGGTATCAGCCTAGCTCTACAGTTGAGGGGTGGTGTGGGGGGAGAATGACCCACAACCCACAAGATTAAAACCAGTCATAACTGAAGTTAGGCTGAAGTCATACTTGTGTCAAAGGACAAATTATAGTCATATGTGGCATATTGTACTTCAAAATAACGGAAATACCATCATTCAAATACAGCTATTTGAGTGTCTTATTTCCTAAATGCTATGTAGGGAGCATAAAAAGAGAATTTAAAATTGTTTTGTTTACTTTCTGTGTCTCCACAGATGACGGGAGGGTTTTTCAGCATGACAGAGAAGAAATTCATCATGACCAATGACTCAAAAAACCAATTTACTACAGTAAAAATACTCATGCGTAGCCTACACATCCATCTAAGAAGGAAGAGAAACAAACTATAGTATGTTCTTTCAACTAAAACCAATAAAGCTATTGAAACTAATTTTGCAGACACAAGACCGACTAAAGTACTAAATACTTACAGCTAGAAAAGTAAGAGTAAGAAGTTTACAGTTTGGCAATATAAAGGCTCAAGCTATTGGTTACTGCAGTAACACACGAGAAGGCACTGCCTAGGAACTACCCTTGCTCCAAAAGTGAAGTTATCTGTGATACAAACCACTCCCCTAGAACTATGTGAAACTGAGCATCTTCCACCTTCTATATGGCTTTTTTTCGTAATTAATAGAACTCCATGGAAATTATTTCTATGAATTTTAAAATAACTATTAAAAATAAACAGAAGTGCTATTAGAATTCTTCAAAAGAAAAATATTTGTCCTTATGTTCATTTTATTATTAACAAAGGCAGAAAATACAGCCAAACCAACATATTCTCAGCATTTTTTAATTATTGAAGTTGTTCAAATGTAAAATCTGAAGTCATATGGTCTCAAGTTTCATTTCAGCTTGTCACTCACCACAGGTTCATCAAAAGGTTTTCAAATCTCTCAAATGAGTCCTGGCATAGCCTTACATTTAGCCACAAAACTTAGCACCTCTGCATGACTTCAACTCAGAACTAGGGCAAACTAACTGGATTCATCTCGGTTCTTCTTTTGAAAACTGAGTCAGTCATTTAAGTAATGCAAAATTCAAGAACTATTTCACACTAAACGAGAATAAAAACTCTGCATTTCTGTTTGCTGAAAGCCTACAGCCTTGCACAGTTCCCAGAAACAGTGAACACTCCGCACATTCACTACTGACTGTGTAAGAGCACCGACATTTCCCATTCTGGAGTCAAACGAAAAATATTATGAGGCAACTGGGTAGTACACAGCACCTTCTAAGAAGAGAAGTGAAGTATTGGCCAGCCTATGATAAATGTCTGTGCTGGGGGAGCGGAATGGCTCAAGGCCTCCAGTGGTACAATACACCAAAAAGTGACAGGATGCGGTCACAGCTCCACCCTGTGTCTGCATAAACACATTTATAAACTTGAGTATGTCCTTAAGCTCATTCTGGACTAATGTTCTATAATTAGAGCTGGGATTCAGAGATGCAATTTATTCACATAAGAGTATAAAGACTGATTAGGTTCAAGAACAGCTTAGGCTTTGAAGCAAACATGTCCCTTCAAAACTGATTTATACAACTCATGATAAGTACTAATTCAGTAAAGTATGCTACAAATTCTCACAAATGAGAACTGTGCACCACACAGGTGCTTACTCTTTTAAAGATCTGCTTATGGAAACGTTGCAAAATGTTTTAATGAAACAGGAAGATATCAGCATACACTCAATCTGGCAGTAAATGGATTATTTTTTTTCCCCTCTCAATTAGTCACACCCTTTTCTTCAAAAAGATTTCATACTAAAATAATAAGCTCAGGACCTGCTTAAAACCAGTTTGAAAATAGTAAACACCCTTTCCATTTTATAACTGTAATATTAGATCAAGATAATGCAATCTTCACAAAGAATCAGCACAAGGCATGAAAAAGATCAGAATACCGTACCCCAGTGTGCTCTAAGAAGCACTAAATACAGAACTCCTAGTGCTTCCATCCCTCATGGGCCACAGCTCTAAGGTGGAAAATCATGTCTGACCAAAGGAAACTAAAGTATCAACCCCAGTTATAATCACTTTATAACTGCCTTGGGAAGACTTCAATATCAGTAGGAGGAAAACAGTAAGGCAGAAAAGGACTATGTGGTTGTTTCCTGCGACTGTCCTCTTCATCACCCTCAGACAGACCGACCAGCTGCCTAGGAGAAAACAGTATTGTTTCATTACATTTCAGATAAAAGTACATACGTTTATATTACCTGAGCCAGAACTCAAAGTAAAAGAGCTCATTAACTCAGCAACAGATTAAGCTATCACATGACTTCACAACACAGACTGGAGAGGAAATGAAATATCCATTGAGTTATGCTCTGAGACTGTATCACCTAAATGGCATGCTGAGGTCCGAGTGTGACTGCGGGTTAACCCTCTATCAGTTCACTCACACGCAAATCAGTGCTGAGCCTTAAATCTGACATAAGGCTTAAATGCTCACACTCAGTTTCTTGCAACTCTTACTCAGAACAGTAATAATCTATTTAACATATAACCTACTGAAATTGGCGGTTGCATCAGCAACACAAGGCCAGAACCAGGCAGTCACTGCTGAGACGGCTTTAGTATGATCTTTCACTGCCACAAAAACTCTTCAGAGGTACAAGATAAAGCATTGTATTACTTTTGCTCATCTTATTATTCAAGCACCAAATGAGAAAAAGAACTGTCAAGAACAAAATGAATTTGCAGAATGCAAGCATAACTTCCTGTTGCTCCGTAACAGCTTTGTTATGACTTTATTAATATATGAAAAAATAGATGAATATGTATGTAACTTTTACAGTACAAAAATGGAAGCAGGGAGCTTTTAGGCCTGAAAAGTTTCACAGGTACATTAAGGAAGTTTTGAGCACCTCCTGTACTGAAGCCATCCATTTTTTCCTGAAATAAAATGTCCCTTATTAATCAGACAAGATAACAAAGATACCTTCATAATGTTAAAACAACTGGATTGTTTGCTATGATTATTTTTAGCTCATAAGCAATTTCAAGAATAAGCTAATGATAACTGGATAAAAAGAATTACCACAATAGGTAAGTTTAACAAAACTGTAATTTTGTGACCTATAAAGCCATGGAACATGCATCAGCCAACAGGGAAAAATAATTGGCAAACAAACTACACGAGACACTTCTGAAAAAGTGATTCTTTGGAAGCTTCCCCCAGGCGATGTTTTTTTGGTATCAAGCCACCTGTTTTAAGAGCCTACATTACAGTAAACAAAGTAAACAAAGCTGTCTGAAACCTTCATGGAAAACTTTTATTCTGCCAGTAAACATACTAACTCTGCTTTCCTCTTTCGTAACTTCTCACTGTACTTTCAACAGCTGGTGACATATGAGCACAGCAAGAACAGCAGCAGTTCCCACAGCGATTTTAAAATCAGCCTTTACCTTTTTCTGTTGTCCTCTCTATAGCTTTAGTTAAATATGCGCATACATGTGCACAAAAAGCTGAGATTCCTCCCTGTCTCTGAAAAGGAACTGGAAAAGTTCTATTCTAAACAAATATTAAAAAAAAAAATAAAATGAAGGAACAACCCTACTAGTTTGTACAGAAGCAAGGAGGAAGGCCACTGTAGTTCTGTTGAATTCTAATTGTACAGTCCAACCAGGCGAGGTTGGACTTGATGCAAAAGCCTTGCGTAGTTCCACAAAAGCAGAAACAACTCCAGTGGGGAAAACAGCCATTTAAGTTCTCTAACACACTTTAATTTCAGCCCCAAGGTAGGATATGACCTTCCTATTAGCGCCACTGTTCTCGCAATAAGAAACAAACATTTCTCCTCACCCTGTTTTTTCTCACCTCCTCTTCCTAAGGGCATCACCTTTGATTATTATTGGCGGGTCAACATTCTACATGCTGTCATCCTATGCAACAGGATGCACTGCTTATTCATTCATGTCTGCTCTTGTCTTGCCTGCCAGTTCTTCCACGTCAGTATTTAAGATTCTCGCTACTTTCATCTGAACAGTGTGAAAATCTTTTTCTTCTAATTTTTAAAAAGCACATACAAAGCAGCTGCAAATTCTTTATTTGCTCGTGTATTGCTGTTTGTACGTTGCTATGTTTTTTCCCAGGTTAAAAAAAAAGCCCAAAAATAGCCAGTGTAGCTAAGATAATCCGTTCAGTAGAAGTTATTACAGGCTAATGACTCAATGATTCATTCAATTACAGCAGGTAAACCACAGACATCAGAAGACAGTATTAAGCCAAACACAGAAAACCCGTCATTTCTGGGCGACAGATTATGTGACAAACTGCAGTTCCTCAATATTACATTTTTGCATGTAAATTTGCAGAAAGTAAGAACAAGGTACTCCTTTTACAGTTTCAGAGTCAGAAGTAAGAGCGTTGAGATGAAAATGAAAGCCACTCTGAACTTTAGAGCACGTCTGTTCCCAACTGCCCATACACATACATACCAGCCAACACTCCAATTCAGTAGAGAGATGGCAGAAAGCTCTGCGAGACAGCCAGAGTACTGGCACCAGTTATCGCACTCCTAAAGTTAAGTGATCACTCGCCTGGTTGGACTGTACAATTTGAATTCAGCCTTCTAATTTTTTGCAGCTTTCAGACACAAATATAATACTGTTGCTCAAAGAAATGTTATTTTCCCAGAGCTTACTGGCAGCAAAAATGAAAGATTTTCTTTTTTAAATGAATAATGTTTTATTTTCCTATGAATATCACTTCCTTCCCAAACCTCACTCTGTTCTCTTTTCCAGGTCTCCAATACACTAAGTGAGGATATTATTCTCTGTAGATTCCCATGACATTTTGGCAGATATTGCAGCTGTGACAAGCTTTGGATTGGAGGCTTTGCTTACTGATGTGTTAGCTTTGTGACTGGCTGCTGTTGAAAATTAAATAAAGAAAACAAGCAGTATTTCTTTCATAAAATAACAAGTGACCTGAGGGAAGCCTCTCTGGGTGGGAATGGAAAAAGTCCCAATTTTGATGTTGTACAAGTTTCCATGAGTTAAGAACTTTGCGAGATGTTGGCAATTCCATTTCTTTTCACCACCCTCCACTCCTTTCCATTTATTCACTCCAAAATCTAAAGATTTTTCTACAAGTTACTGCAAAACATGCAGAATACATCTGACACTCCACTCCTACCTCCAGTGTTTCAAGTGACACTAGATACAAGACGTACATTATGTTAACATTTGACAATAATATATTAACTGTCAGTCACATGCCTAGAACAGTCCTATAAAAAGGAAAAAACTGACTGATAAGATATCCCATCACTTAAATTCTTCGCTCCGATGCAAACAAAGAAAAGTTACGCATGCAGCCTCACGCTATGTGAGCTATCAGCTTCTAGCCCAGTAACTGCACCTTAAATAAAGCCTAGGGGGCATTTAAGCCTCCTGCTGAGCCAGGGTGTTCCACCACGGACTATAATGGCAAAGCACAAGGCAGCAATGCAGACTGAGTGCATCCCACCACAAAGCGTGGATCTTTTTTGGAGGCCTCTGGACACTTGAGGCCATGTTTGTGGCAGAATAGATCTTTTTTCCAAGGCCGATGGATAGTATTATGACCATTTCCAAAAAGCTGTGGTTGGCTTGTACCTCACCAACATGGCCACTGCACCTACGGACACCCTCGAGCTTCGAGGCTGTGGGCCTTGAACCGATCTCCAGCAGCAATGGAATGCAACACAGCTTCAAGGCACCGGCAGGGCCGGGGACACCCCGGCCCGGGATGGCGGGGACAGGAGGCGCAGGCCCAGCTCTTGCCCGGTCCCTCTGCCCAGGTGAGTCGGCCCGGTCCCACCTCAGAGCACCTCGGCTCCGCACGGGCCCGCGCCTTCCCAGCCACCCTGGCACCTCTGACACACTCTGACCGGGAGGGGACAGAAGGCGATCCCACAGAAAGGCAAAACCAAACCCTCCAGGGGTGCCCGGGGCCTGAGGCGAGGGCGGCTGCCGGCGGCTTCCTGGGGACTGTGGGCCCGGCGGCGGCCGGGCCTCAAGCGCCGTGGAGCCGGGGGAAGGCCGGCAGGGCGCGGACGGGGAGCCGAGCGGCGCCTGCCTCGTTACCTCTCCATCGCCTGCACCGTGTAGCTGACGAGCGGCCTCCCTTGCACGGCGCAGAACTGCTTGGGGGTGGCGCCACCCAGGCGCTCCCCGCTCCCGCCCGCCGGCAGCACGGCCGCCACCGGCGGCACGGCGGGCCCGGCGTCGCGGCTGCCGCTGCTGGGCTCCATCTGCGCGGGGCGCCGCGGCTGCTCCGCAGGAACGCGGCGGGGACGGCACAACCGCCCGCCCGCGTGTTTTTATTTGCCCGCGACGTCCGCAATCCAAAGAATCCAGCGCCCACCCACCCGCTCGCTCGCTCGCTCTCCTGCCCCCAGCGNCTCCCGCCTGCGGCACAGCAGGGGTGGGCGCGCGCCGGCCGCGGGCAGCGCGCGCGGCTGAGGGGCCGTTAGGCGCGGCCTCCGGGCGGGAGGGGCGGCGGGAGGCGCGCGGGATGTGCCACCGCCCGCCATCTCCGGTGTCCCCCCGATCCATGCTGCTGGAGAGGTGGGGAGCCGCTGCCGCTGTGTGGCCCGTCCCGGGCTCCCGCTGACGGGGGCAGGATGTCCCGTCTCGGTGAGGAAATAAGTTACCTCGTGTTTGGAGCCGAGGGGAAGGCGGGGCCCAGCCGCGGCCCTGCGGCTTGACGCCATCGCCGGCGGTGAGGGGAGTGCTCCTCCACAGGCTAGCACGGGACGCGTGCCGAAACGTGGTGTATGTTGCCCTTAATCCCAGGAGGATGAGGTTGAAATTAGCAGCAGTCAGATTACTGGGAGAATCTGGGATGTTTCATTTTATGGTGTTAGGGTAGGCAGTAGCTGAGACCGGTTGACTGGAAAATTTCCAGGGCTGATACCCATTGGAATCATAGAATTGTAAAATCACAGAGTTGTTTGGGTTGGAAATACCTTTAAAATCGAGTCCAGCCATTAACCTAGCAGTGTTAAGTCCACCACAAAACCATGTCCCTAAGCGCCACATCTGCCTGTCTTGTAAATACCTCCAGGGATGATGACTCATCACCACCCTGGGCAACCCATTCCAATGCTTGGCAACCTTTTCAGTGAAGAAATTTTTGCTACTATCCGATCAAAACCTGCCCTGGTGCAACTTGAGGCCATTTCCTCTTGTCCTATTACTTGTTACTTGGGAGAAGAGACTGACCCTCACCTTGCTTCAACCTCCTTTCAGGCAGTTGTAGAGAGCAATGAGGTCTCCCCTCAGCCACTTTATCTCCAGACTGAACAGTTCCCTCAGTTTTTCCTTGTAAGACTTGTGACCCTTCACCAGCTTCGTTGCCCTTCTTTAGACACACTCCAGAATCTCAATTAGGTGGCAGAGGAGGTACAGTCTGAGGAGGAGGGAACTGGGTAAGCATGACACCAGGTCACACATTTGTAATCAGCAAAGTAGGTCTCAGGTTGGTATGTCTAGCTTCAATGTACATCTTAGGCTGTAACTTGAGTGCATTTAAATACTGCTGATACACTCCCTGGGTGTAGGTGCCCTCAGGGCCCTACCACTGTCCTCTTTGTCATTAGTTTTAGGAAAAATCAGTCTTATATGCAGGCTGTCCTAAAATGACCAGTGGCTTTAAAGTCTGCAGAATTTTTCTATCTGCTCTTTATGTCTTTGTGAAGCTAACTTACTTACAACTTTTGGGCTTTCTCTTAGTTGTGTCAAGAGAAACCCAAGTAGAAAACACATGGAGACTTGTCTGAGGAGTAGGTCTGGTTGAAAACGCAGCATGGAAGGAAGTTTGGTGTGTCCCAGCTGGGCTGCTTTGCCAGTGCCAGCTGTGGACTGGGGTAAAATGATCATATGGGATCACAGAAGCATCATAAGTAGGAGTCATACAATAGGAGTGAAGTGATCCCTGCCAGCAAAGACAGAGTTCGCAGGTATCCTTGGTACCTGCAATAGCAGGAAGGTCGTGGAATATGGGACAGTACAGTGGAGGACACAAGCACTTTACAAGCAGAGGCGTCTTGATAGTTTTCACATCAGCTTGACAGAAATCACATCAGCTAGTACCATACAATGGAAAATGAGAGGGACTGATGGCAAAAAAGGAAAATATGTTAAATGAAAACATACAGATTCTATATCATATCTCCAAAAGCTTCTGTAAGGAAGAAGCGAGACATCACAGGCATTGAAGGAAACAGGCATGTAAAAAAGGGGAAAGAATATGAATTATACAGATGACTGAAGAGGTTCTGAAATGGAGAACCCTTTGACCAGTGAAAGCATTAGCTAGAAGTTGAACTGCCTTCCTCCTGACAAGTGTTGGTCTCATTGTCTTCAAGACTGTTAATCATGGGATTTATTTTAGAAAATCTGTTGGCTCAGGAACTGTATTGACCTGTTTCTTTTCCTTTCCAGTGGGTCTTCTATTTTCTCTTCTTTGAAAGTATTTCTTTACACCTAATTCCAGAGGTTTGTCTGTTGTCTCTTTTCAGGACTTCCAAGTTTGAATTGGCTCTTCCTTAGTGTGCATATTACCGTCCGTTCAGCATAACTTCTCCATTATCAGGTGCCCCAAATGATATTTTCATCTTAAGGTAGGCACCTCTGGCATCCACAGTCACCTTGGATTGTACAGGCTACATTATTCTGACATTTTCTTGCAGCTGTTCTGTATAAACACTTTCATGTCAGGTTGTTCCCACTTTTTCCTTTTTTTTCAGTGTTACAGACATTCTGAATTCCTGACTCGTATCTTTGTACTTCCATTCATAAAGAGCACAGACATTAGTCAAATGTAGCTGATTTTTCAGACTTTTTTCTTGTTTGCATTATTATAAGGAGCAAAATAAAATAAGGAGCATTATTATAAGGAAATAAAATAAGGGGCATGGGAACTTTTTAGTTCCCATGGCTCCTCCCACAGTACACTGGTTCCAAGGGGTAGGTAAGTAGGACATTCCCAAACACAAACACCACCTTTGGAACTATTTTTCCCTTCCTTCTTGACATTATGGTTTCGCACTTCTTCCCCCACTTCAGCAGTCTGTTGCGCCTAGTACCTTCTCTCTTGCCCAGCCAGTGTTTCCTCACTTCATTTCTTTCATGCATATTCATTTCTTCTGTGGAGGATAAAAAGGCAAGAGAGATTGAGGAAAGAGTATCACATGCCAAAACTGGTTCTGTTCTTGTTCTGAAGCCTATTTTCCTTATTATGCCACATGGACAGTGCTTGATCTGTCCAGGTGAAATTATGTTTGATAATAACTTTGATGGGTGCAGACTTCAGTGTCCTCAAATACGTTGTATATTTATGGTGAGATTTGATGACCCACCCAAACAGCACGTTGCACGTGCTTTTGACTGCAGTTGAATGGCAGGTGTTTCAGAAGTTTTCATGCTTTCTACAGTCCCTGTGCAGTCAAAATATTCTTATCTTGTCTTGATAGCACCTGTTAGTTCTTCAAGAAGCCCTTCAGTATAGATTCTTGAGATCTTGGTTAGACTGAGCTTGTTACTCCTCTGCCTCCTTTTATTTTCTGTTTTCTGTTTATAATGACTCGTAAGGAACAGTGTATTTAACATCATTATCAAATTATACTGTATCTTAGCATAAACTAAGAAAAATTAGGATTTTTTTTCTTACATCTTTTTAATACTCACTTTATAGTAACATGCCGTGAAATACAGTGGCATTTTGTGAATACATAATTTGCTTCAGTTACATTCCATTTTGCATTTTTTATTGAATTAATCTAATAATTTGGTTACTGTGCATATATGTGCATCCTCATACATAAACATTTGAATTGAAGTAAAAACTAAATTCACACATATTGACAGAAAAAATTTACATAGTTTTTAATTGGATAAAGAGGGGCAGAGGCAATATTTTTTCCTCAAAGCAAGTAAAGAGCAGGCTAATCCATCATTTCTGTGCAGGGGTATAACATCTGAAACCACAGTAGTAGTTTGCAATTATGCAGTAAATATGCCAATCACATGTCTGAAAAGAAAAGTCAAGTTTTCTTCTTTTTCTGTTGAAGAAGGAAGATATGTACAAATTGGAATCAAATTACAGAAGTTAAATTCTCCTGAAAATTTAACTACTGGGAAAAAAAAATAATCCATCTGTTTCTATGAATGAAACTCGTAATAGTGTTTCCAGAGAACATTGAGTTATTGGAGTGGTAGAAATCATACTGAACGATTTTTGTGAAAAATGAGTAAAAGAGTAAAATTTCTTAATTAAACATTGTATTTGAGTCTTCTGTAGATGTGGTGTAAATTAATTGTCTGTGCTTTTTTCTAAGTCATTTATAAGACCTTGAAGAATTTTGGTTTTAATGCAGGCAAAATAAGATTAATGTACCTTTTCTTGACCAGCAGCAAGGTTCAGTATTGTGTATTTTAAAAGGAAATGCATGCAATCAAGGAACATTTTGCAAATGAAGATGAACTGTAAAAGCAAAATTACAAACAAAATACAATATTTCCTACTATGGAACTACGAGAGCTGTAAAAAACAATATAAAGCTAAAAATATTTAAAATCCTGAGAGCCATGCTTACAGCTAACACGATGCATTCTGAGCAGGGATGCAGGCTTTTAGCCAGAACCTTGCGTTTGCAGGATTGTATTTCACTAATTTTATCCAGATATGTAAGTTATTGCTTCAGTGGTGGCAAGCCATAAAATGAACATCCAGAGCTGTAAGTAAGTAAGTGGAATGTCAGTTCTCCGTGGAGGGTTTTTCTGTTAAAGTAGGATAGCACTCTTGGCTTTCTTTAAGGCACCAATAACTGTCTCTAATTGTTGAAGTCACTGTTTACAGAGACAGATACAGGTTCTTTTCATGTCTAAGGAGATTATAAAGTCCCCAAAAAGACAGTATTTCAGGTTTTATCTTGCATGTCGATTGCTATTTGTAGCTGTTTACATCAGATCTCAAAGTCGTAAGCTTCATCATCATTTCTATATCTATATATGAAAAAATAAAATTGAGAAAGCGTAGTCTGGGTAGGTATTTTGTTTCCAGATATTTTATTTCAAAAAAATAATCGCGTGACAGTTTTCTTTTATACTCTTCACAATCTTTTACTTGTTGCCTGTGACTGAGGCCTAATCAGCCCTCCACATAGTCCTTTTGGACTAATTTATATCTTTGCTCTTTCAGTCATTGCTGCACAGCAGCTGCCTCAGAGTATTTGCTCTGTGGTGACCGTGGTTCCCAAGTGAGTATTGTGTCATAGGGAACATAGAGCTATAATAGAACACTATAATAGATAGTGGAATGTTGAAAAAGTCAAACCTATTTTCCCTCCACATCATAATTAACACCTTTGGGGAAATCTTATCGTATTTCATATTAGCATATTTTTATGTTTGTATTTTTACAAATATGGTTGCAAAGAGTTATTTCTTGCTCTGGGATTCTTTGATGAAAGGTGCTGTAGATGTGTGGAATACTTTACACAAAGTGTTGTGCCGTTGGTTTGCTCCTATTGCTATGTGGAACTAAGTTCAAAACAGCATGTATTCAGCAAGGGAATGAAGCACATGCATAACTTAAATGATGTAAATAGTTGACTATCAAATATCAAAGAGTGCTTACATGCCTAATATACAGTGTGCATAGAATCACCTATAGATCAAATCCCTAAGGGGAATTCTAAGTGCTGTTGTCTTCGTACGTGGTTATGCAAAGTATTTCATATATATGGGTTTGATTTTTGACAAAATGGTGTAACAAGCTGTAAGGTAGAAGTGTTCTGTGCTTTTTGGTTTGTTAATAGTTGGAGTGTAAATAGAGAATATGAATGCTAGAAATGTAAAGGAAACGTGGTCTCTGAATATAATGGAGTGTTTTCATACTTGCATGCCATTGTAGGTAGGTGTTGAAAAACATATGGTGGGTTTCACGTGTTGTATCGTGTGTATTTTACATCACACCTTTGGTATTGTTTTACATGGTTCTGGTAGATAAATTTATTCTAGAGTCTATGAATACTTGATGCACAGAGGAAACATCTTGCTCATGTTCTGTGCAAGTGCTGGAAAAAAAATTGACAGTTTTCATTTGATGTTTACCACACATTTTAAAGCTTCTCCGTAAAATGTTATATTCTCCCTGGAGTGTTTATCTGTTTTGTACTCGATAATCCTTTAGGCTATTTCTCTGAGGTATGGAAGGTTGGTTCAAGAGCTTATGACTATTTTGTGTATACAAAGCAAAAAAATTTCATGATAAGAGAATTACCTCATAGTATTTAATCCAGTAATTCATAAGAGTGGAAGTCCATGACTGCAGGAGTTTTTGTGAGATTCAGAAAGGTTAAAGACTTGAAGAAAGTCGTCTACTGCTTTGGGGAGTGCTTTGGCAGGTAGGTGATAGGTGGAGGCCTCATGTAATTTTTCATGAGAACAACACTTGGCTCCAGGAGGGTCTTTGTAGGTTCTAGGTACGTTGTCAGATGTTAAGTAATACTGAGGTTAAGTAGGCCTTTCTGCTCAGCTTTAACATCACCATTTCATGTGCTGGTTTATAGGGATTGTGTTTTAGGGTATTTGACTGTTGGAGTGTGGTGACCTTAACAAAGGTCATTGTGCATTGTGTGGTGACCTTAACAAAGATTAAGCAACAAAGTTGAAGGACAGAAATCCCAGAGGCTCTTTTCCACTGTCACTGTGATTTAACAGCAAGCACTAGCCATTAGGATAGTGCCCTATCACTTCAGTAAAAAAAGAAACGTTTAGTTTATTCTTTTTTGACAGGTGTCCAATCATGACTGGAGAAACAATTACCTCTGAGAAACTACTAATGGTAGTTTCTTTTTCCCAAAACAATTCAAAGCAGAGATGGTCTATGAACTGGTTGAATATGTGGTATTAAGCCACAAGTTTGTTTTAATTTTGGTGTGTGCTTATTAGCATGCCATGTTTTATTGCTTTACCATGTTCTGTGTTATCTCCATGGAATGTTTGTGAAGGAATGTGAAACAATTCACTGAACCTAAAGTGATGGAGAGAATCAAATAACACCAATTAAAATGTTCATATTTGGTATGAATAGGAGTACAAGCTTTACTATTTATTACTATACTGAAAGTATTGTTTCTGCATCTCTTGTCATGTTAATGATCCTTACCCTTAGAATACCAGGAATGTTATTCATTAGTCTCATGTCTGAAGAACCTATATGTACCCAATCTGCCAGAGTTCATATAGGAAGGATTCCATCTGTGTAAGTTTTTGCTTAAATGAAGACAAGTCCTGTCTATACCATCAGGGACTGAAATTGCAGCAGGTAAGAGAAGATACTATCCAACACAAAAATTGGACTTTGCCTTCATTGTGGATTTGTATGGTACACGTTAGACAAAACAATCACATGGAGCTGGTTAATTTTTCTCCTCTTCTTTTGAATTTTTAGTGTTATATTCTAACCTTTTTGGAGTTTGTAAGGGAAGTGCTCTAAAATGCAGCCTGCCTTGTGGAAAGGTTTGTGAGGATGATGAAAAACAGTAGTCCTGTCCTAATCCTTTGCCTTATCCTTTGCTGGCTTGTCCAGTTCTAGTATGACAACGTCAGATTGGAAAGGGTGAGTCCTTTGATCCTGTTCAGTTTTCAGAGAAATCAAGGTTACAGATTTTTCTCAACTGCAGCACTGTGGCTACCTGTCATCCAGCAATTACATAGAGGCTCAGCCTGTTTAACATCTACCACTGAGCAACCATCAAAGGTTAACCATTTTCCAACATACTAATCTAGCTGGATGCAGACCAACTACTTAATGAAAGATGCTCTGTATCCTATTACTGGTTTTCTGAGTAATGCAGTCCAACTCCTCTTATTTTAAAGATTCTTCCTGACACTTACCTGTGCTAGTACACTTGTGTTTCCACATACATTATTTTCTTCAGTACTCAACACTTCAGAAAATGGATCAAGTAATGCATCTTTTTTTTTTCTCTTTTAAATTTTTGTGTCAGAACAGAATTGTGGCACAGTAACCTAACCACTGGAAAGAAAAGAGTTTGGTCATTGAGGCACTATGGGAAAGAGGATTTAAATTTTGCCAGAGCCAGAAGTTTCAAAGTGGAGGGCAGGAGCAGGCAGATTGGCAAGGGATTGTAGTATTTGAGTAGATAAAGAGTATCACAAAGTACTGCATTCTTAAGTTAAGATTCAGACAGTGGCTTGAATGGTCTGTCTAATGAAGGCTTTTATGGAAGAAGTATGCAAAGAAGTATTTAATTAAGCAAATAAAAATGGAAATCTATCTTAACATTTACTTTATTCTTGGCAAAGGATGTTGCAAACATTTTCTTCTGGCAGAATTGTTGAGTTTCATAACTGATTACAAAAAGTTCAAAAGAAAATATGAGGTAATAGTTGCAGAGCACCTAAAAGAGGTTTTATGGATAACTTACTGCCTGTATTACTTACTGCCTGTATTCTCAATGGCCTTGTTCACGAAATCAGATTACTGTAATTTTTTAAGGGTAACACTGAGAGGGAACCTACTGATGGATTTTCTGTAGGCTGTAAGCAGGATTTTGAGCCATATTCTTCAACGAGGAAGTCCAGTTGTGTGGTAGACTGATAGCTTTCTAAGAAATCTGTATGTGAACCTTTTCGGCTTAGGCAGTATTTTTCTCGTTGGAAAGAGGAAGCTGTGGTTGCCCACCAGAAGATAAGACCGATGCAGTAAAACATAAGTTTCTGTGAGTATGTCAGGGTCTGAATTCTCCCTGACATGCCCTGGTTTTGTATGGAACGTGTGGATGGTGCAGACACACTGTGCTGTGCATTCTTCCCTTTGCGTGGGAAGAGAAAACACGGAGAGAGTCAGAAATGGTTATCTACCATGTGAACTTAGACTTAGCAGTCTATTAAATCCCAAGGGCAGCATGTGTGTTGGCTAATGTTTGGCTTGGCGATCTGCAGACAGTATGAGTCTTTTGAAGTCTCATGAAAAGTTGTGATGATCAGAAGAAAATGAAGGACATGCAGCACATGCTGTTCTCCACATGTCATTTTCTTCCATTTTTCTGATCCATTTTCTCTTCTTTCTCCTCTTCTGGACACACACAGATTCAGACATTTCAATATCTGAAAACAAAAGATACAGTGCAGTGATACAACCTGTTCCCTGCTCTTACAAGCTGTTCTGGCTACCATCCTCAAAATTGCAATAAAGATGTACAAAACCAAAAAGTTTCACAGGCTTTTTCAGTGTGAACAAAAAAGCGAGTGATCCTTCCTAAAACCAAAATCTTTGCAGCTTTACATTGTAGAAACACTCAGACCTCTGTTCTCTATCCCAGCTTAATGGCCATAGGGAATCTAAAAGAGCTTTCTTCAACCCATCCCAAAAATAAATGAATAAATAAATAAGTAAATAAATAAAATAATAATCTAACAAGCAACAGATGTTTAAACTTGCTTCAGCTGCAATTAAAACAAAGTCTTTGTGCTACAGAGTCTGTTTTAAAGCTCTGCATAGTCCCTCCACTTCTCAGTGTCTGTTCTTGTGGTAGGGCTAGACAAGTACTTTTCTCCTTAGGCCCTCTTCCTTAACTCTCCACTGTTTCATATAAAAGAACTTTAATGAATGTGCCTGGTTAGCTCTTCTTTAGCCCACCAAAGCGTCGAACTTCACAGACTGGTTCATGCTTTTACTAAGTTTTTTTGCGATTTCTTCACCAAGTCACTTCTCACTGGGACTAACAAAACAAGTCAAATGTGGAACTCCTAAGTCAGAGCATGATTTTTCCTCTCAGTAGTCAAAAATTGATGCACCCAGTTACTGTAAGAAGAGATTTAAAATATTTCTGTATCAAAATGCAAGTGTGCTGTAGTAAGTATAGTTGAAAACAGCTAAAGGTTTAAACAATGAGAAAATAATACACTATTGTACAACTACTGAAGTAGGGCAGGGGACAAGAAATAGACACGGTGTTCAGCAAAACATTTTTAGGTGGTACAATATTTTTAACTTGAGTAGATGGTAACAAAGGTCACTTTTTGACAGTGGTTGTCTTTGTGGTTTAATAAACAGAACTATATTATTGTTGCAGCGTATTCTGATTTAAGCCTTTTTTTCCAGGAAGGTGAACTTTTTTTATTTTCCTTTACATTCATGGAGTACCANGTATTTGAGTAGATAAAGAGTATCACAAAGTACTGCATTCTTAAGTTAAGATTCAGACAGTGGCTTGAATGGTCTGTCTAATGAAGGCTTTTATGGAAGAAGTATGCAAAGAAGTATTTAATTAAGCAAATAAAAATGGAAATCTATCTTAACATTTACTTTATTCTTGGCAAAGGATGTTGCAAACATTTTCTTCTGGCAGAATTGTTGAGTTTCATAACTGATTACAAAAAGTTCAAAAGAAAATATGAGGTAATAGTTGCAGAGCACCTAAAAGAGGTTTTATGGATAACTTACTGCCTGTATTACTTACTGCCTGTATTCTCAATGGCCTTGTTCACGAAATCAGATTACTGTAATTTTTTAAGGGTAACACTGAGAGGGAACCTACTGATGGATTTTCTGTAGGCTGTAAGCAGGATTTTGAGCCATATTCTTCAACGAGGAAGTCCAGTTGTGTGGTAGACTGATAGCTTTCTAAGAAATCTGTATGTGAACCTTTTCGGCTTAGGCAGTATTTTTCTCGTTGGAAAGAGGAAGCTGTGGTTGCCCACCAGAAGATAAGACCGATGCAGTAAAACATAAGTTTCTGTGAGTATGTCAGGGTCTGAATTCTCCCTGACATGCCCTGGTTTTGTATGGAACGTGTGGATGGTGCAGACACACTGTGCTGTGCATTCTTCCCTTTGCGTGGGAAGAGAAAACACGGAGAGAGTCAGAAATGGTTATCTACCATGTGAACTTAGACTTAGCAGTCTATTAAATCCCAAGGGCAGCATGTGTGTTGGCTAATGTTTGGCTTGGCGATCTGCAGACAGTATGAGTCTTTTGAAGTCTCATGAAAAGTTGTGATGATCAGAAGAAAATGAAGGACATGCAGCACATGCTGTTCTCCACATGTCATTTTCTTCCATTTTTCTGATCCATTTTCTCTTCTTTCTCCTCTTCTGGACACACACAGATTCAGACATTTCAATATCTGAAAACAAAAGATACAGTGCAGTGATACAACCTGTTCCCTGCTCTTACAAGCTGTTCTGGCTACCATCCTCAAAATTGCAATAAAGATGTACAAAACCAAAAAGTTTCACAGGCTTTTTCAGTGTGAACAAAAAAGCGAGTGATCCTTCCTAAAACCAAAATCTTTGCAGCTTTACATTGTAGAAACACTCAGACCTCTGTTCTCTATCCCAGCTTAATGGCCATAGGGAATCTAAAAGAGCTTTCTTCAACCCATCCCAAAAATAAATGAATAAATAAATAAGTAAATAAATAAAATAATAATCTAACAAGCAACAGATGTTTAAACTTGCTTCAGCTGCAATTAAAACAAAGTCTTTGTGCTACAGAGTCTGTTTTAAAGCTCTGCATAGTCCCTCCACTTCTCAGTGTCTGTTCTTGTGGTAGGGCTAGACAAGTACTTTTCTCCTTAGGCCCTCTTCCTTAACTCTCCACTGTTTCATATAAAAGAACTTTAATGAATGTGCCTGGTTAGCTCTTCTTTAGCCCACCAAAGCGTCGAACTTCACAGACTGGTTCATGCTTTTACTAAGTTTTTTTGCGATTTCTTCACCAAGTCACTTCTCACTGGGACTAACAAAACAAGTCAAATGTGGAACTCCTAAGTCAGAGCATGATTTTTCCTCTCAGTAGTCAAAAATTGATGCACCCAGTTACTGTAAGAAGAGATTTAAAATATTTCTGTATCAAAATGCAAGTGTGCTGTAGTAAGTATAGTTGAAAACAGCTAAAGGTTTAAACAATGAGAAAATAATACACTATTGTACAACTACTGAAGTAGGGCAGGGGACAAGAAATAGACACGGTGTTCAGCAAAACATTTTTAGGTGGTACAATATTTTTAACTTGAGTAGATGGTAACAAAGGTCACTTTTTGACAGTGGTTGTCTTTGTGGTTTAATAAACAGAACTATATTATTGTTGCAGCGTATTCTGATTTAAGCCTTTTTTTCCAGGAAGGTGAACTTTTTTTATTTTCCTTTACATTCATGGAGTACCATATTCCACAAACAGCCCTATTACAGTCAGTGGTCCTGATTTTCATTTATATTAAGACATCCTCTGTATTTTTTTGTGGTTGTATGGAGGCATTAAGAAGGCCTGAACTCCAGTGAAGTAATGTAACACTACCTTATTCACTATAATATGTTGTCAAGCCAAAGTGAGTTACGAAAAAATAAACTCCAAAATGGAGTTACAGTCCAGTGCTTGTAGAGATTTTTCTCAGCAATTAATAGAGACTAGTTGTATTTTCCTGTCATGGAAGTGCTGAGGAAGGTAGGTGTTTGAATATTAGCTCAGTGGTAGGCAATACCACTTGTAAATCGCACTTTTGTGGTGTGTCAGTCCACATACCTCATATGATGAGTGAGCTGAAAGGCTGGATGTCTTTCAGAAAGATGCATGGGAAGGCTTTCTGTTGTGGGGGCGACGTTCAGGCAAAATTAACAAATCCAGTGACAGAATGTCTGCTTAACTCATAAATCTCTTGAGAATTTTCAGTTTTAGCCTGGAGCGATGTTTATATGTATGTCAATGAACTTAAAATCAAAGCCCCTTGCCTGGCCTACGGGAAAGGAAATGCATCATGAGAATAGGATACCTTCCAACACTAAGGATTCCTTATAATTTTCCACTGAACACCTCCAGGTTAATACTGTAGCAACAAGACTCTCACAGTGGAATGTGTTGAACAGTCTTTTCTTGATTAATGCTGTACTTCTTCAGGAAGGATATAAAGGTCAAGGTTAGGAGGACTACAATGATTTACTACCAGAAATCTGTTAGGTATTTTGAAGGGTGTTATTCAAATGTCTGCTTTATTTCCAAACAAATGACTGAACTTGGATTGGGTGGGTTTGATTCCAAGGCTGCTGGAAAGGGGAAAGCAGCAGATTTGTTACTATTACAAAAAAACCTAAATAAATAAACTTCTCAGGGGCCTTTCTAGTCTAGACTGCAAGTGTCAGGCCCTTCTGACTTCTGCAGTTGATAATGTCTTAATGACACATACTATCTACCGCTGCCTCTGCAAAGTGTGCCTGAGTGCTGCCATGCTATCAAAACAATCAGCATCTGGCTAAGTTTCTTTCTAGGGATGTCTAAGGAAAATTGATTTCCATTCATTATAAAACAATTTGCCCCATAGCTGGGGGCAGTTTTCATCAACTCGAAAGTAATGAAATAATGATGGCAGATTAACAGATTATTTCTAATTTATTCACTTTTAGTTTTCTAAAGAAGGAAGTAGGGCAATTTATTCAATTATTAGGTTCTTTTTAAGATGTTTGAAATGCTTTTTTAAAAGCCCCTGGATTTAGCGATCTGCCCATACGATAGGATATTATTGAGAAAGTCAACTTCTATATATTCTTATCATGAGAAATCTAGACTATTTGGTGGTCTAATTTGTGTAAAAACATTGTAACGTACTTTTTCAAAACATTTACATGCCTCTTGTATCTATTTGGCTTAATATTTCAGGTGAAAAGTTAGGAAATTCTAGTATGTTTGTCTTTCCGTTTTAACTCTGAAACAAACAAGATGATGTATCATATTTTAAATTATGTCAGTTTGAGCATTACTATTTTTTTCGTTGAATCTTTGGGAAACTTTAGCAAGATTCTCCACTGTAGATAAAACAGTAATGACCCATATCCTACCCAGTGCAACTTTTCATGTAGAAAAAAGCTAGCTGGATGTACTTGTGTAATGCCTTTTGTCTGGATCCTTGGATAGACCCTTGTGAGTTCCCATGTAACAGGATGAAACAGAAGGCAGATTGTGTAGTCCAGATTGAAACATTCAGAGCTAGGAGATGAGTCACAGAATAACATTATTCGTTAAGAAAATTCAAGATTAACTTATTTCTGACAGCGCTTTCCTGCAGATCTTCCCCACAAAAAGCCAAAGTCATGGCCGAAGACGAGACCATAGCTAGCTCAGGTGGCACTTTAAAGTTAAGTCACTGCTGTTGGACAAAGCCCGTCCTGACTTCCCTCTTGTTCCCTCGAAGACGCGAGACTTAGAGATGGGCCCCATGGTTTTTCTATAACATGTCCAGCAAAATTTTCATGAAGTCATCTTAATGGAAGTATGTCAGATTTTTACCCTCCAGGTAGTTCTGCGTGAAAACACAAACCAGGAATTAGCATCTCTATTGCTAAATGCAACGTCTTATGAAGTGTGCATATTGTTCCTACAGTCAAACTTCACTGACTGTAGACAAGTCATGATGTGTGGGTTTTTTCACCATTCTTATTTCTAGGGGTCAAATACAGAACAGGCAGGGCAACTTTACTGGTGTGTAGTGACAACTGGCTTTGAAAATAATTTTCGTTAAATTTTGGTCCATTATCTCAACCTTTTATGCTTTGTTGTCTTGAAGAAGTAGCTAGAGAAAAATTTAAAAATTGATAATGTTTGGAGTTTTGGAATAGTCTTTCCCTCATAAAAGGGATTGAATGAGACTATAATATCTGTTAAAATAGAAAACTAGGATACCTGTAGGTCCACTGATATGCCTGGGAGCAACATCATGTCACCTCTCTCCCTGCTAAATCCTTTATTTATCATCTATGCTCTCAGGCTTACAAGAAACACCTTTAAGATCAGAGAATTTAAGAATAAATGGCCTCTGATCTCATCGTTCTGATATTTTCATGATCATAGAATTAAACTTAAGTCATTAATGCAATGTTTTTTGACTATACCACCATATAGACCACTTAATTATTATTTGTTAAAATAAAAAAATAAAGTATCTAACTTTCTTACATATATCAGATTTTAAAAAGAATTCTTGGAAGTGGCTTTGAGGAAAAATTGTTAAATGTCAATAAAATTTAGGATCCAGTAAGTCAAGCCATAGCAGTGATTTTCAAACAGTTCTGCATTAATGACCAAGGAGTATCTCTGCTAAGAACTTCATGATGAAACTTTTGGAATGAAAATGCAAAATGGATGAGATAAAGAGAAGGTCAAAGAGAGCTTATGTGAGACCTTGTCAGGCAAGACTTTTCATTACTCTCTTCTTGTGTAATCTTTTCTTTGGGTGCAAATGGGTCATAAAAGTTAGTGATTTTAGAGCGGCAGAATCCCGTGATGAAATCTTACCCATAGTATTTCAAATATAGTTTGAAAGGTTAAGGACAAGTGATTCATGGACTATGAGTTGAAAGATAAATTGCTTACTGTATATTTCCTGATACATTCTATAAGAATGTGTGGATAATGTGCAGGCCTCTGTTGGCTCTATGAGAAAGATGAAGCTGCATGGTATTTTTACCGTTAGTCTTTGACTTGATCATCACTAATGAAAAGCAAAAAAATCGTGGTGTCTTACTAGCTTGTTAAAACTTCTCAAATATACACTTATTCTGCAATGTACAGCTTGAGAATTGTTAAATAAGAACCTGTCATTAATAAGCACCATCTTTTAAATGTTCATACAAGGTTTTTACATTCAAAAAGAATCTACAGAAGATTGTTTTAATGTTAAATATTATGGATAGATTTTTTTAACCAAATAATGTTCTCCCACTTTTTAAAACTAAATGTTGTGACTGATTAAAATGTGTGCATTTTCATACATAGAGCCAGACAATACAGTTTTTTAGCAGTGTTTATTTTTGTAAAAAAAAAAAAAAAGGAAATTAATGTATTTGAAAGGAAATCAACGTATCTGTCTTTTGATTGCACACTTTTAAAGAAAAATAATACAGTGGACAATGAAGAAAACAATTTTTATGTTGCTACTTCAAAATAACACCTAAGCCTAAATATATATACCAAGAATGCTAAATTGTCTATTTTACATTATCTACAAAATGTATGTTCTAATCCAGCCACAAATCATAGGAAAATACTTTGATACATGAGAAAAGCTATAAACATAAGAACATTTTGGAGGGAAATAACACACATAAAAGCTCATTAAATAATTACAACAACAAATAAATAGTTTGTTCAGCTTTACTTTTTGCTTGCTGCCATGCATATTTTAATTTTTGGTATACTGAGATAAGAGAAAGGTCAGCATGCAAGGCATTTTGTTTAGAATGAATCTGAAAGCAGGTAATAGGTCTTGTATTGTTAAGCTGTTGTCAGAAGTTCATAAAACATGATATAGAAGGCAATAGATGTGATAACTGTTCTCATGAAAACACACAACAAAGCATCTTTTTACAAAATAGACTTCAGTGAATACTCATGGCAAATTTTCTTTGCCTCCATGGCTGGAGAAAATGTAAAAGTTTTTAGCATGGGTTTGGAAGGCTTGTGTTATTCCCCATCTTGAGCATTTGGAAAATCACCCAAAAGGTCCATATGCTGAGAATGCCCCTTTTGATTTTGGTCAAAGCAATAGCATGTAGTGTCAACTGAGAACACGGCAATGGCAGACTTGTCTTTAGGCAGTCAGAACGGTAAAGCAAATGGTTACAGGTGAGTTCAGTTTTGGCAGGAGGAGAGGGAGATGTGGGAGGAGAGAAAGTCTGACTTCTAACTTGTACTATGTTTGCTGGATTTACTGGCTCTTTTCCTCTCTTTGTGATGCTGGATAGGTTTTGCTTGGGAGGTTCCCTCAAAGTTGTGGCTGGACTCATTGTGCTGCCTGGTGTATCGCTTGCACTTGCAGGCCGTCACCACAGTTATTTTGTAGGTTCTTATACTTCCATCCTGGCACTGAAGCTGGATCCTCTGGGTGCGAGTTTTGTCATTGACACATCTCCACTCTTGCGAGCTGCGCCTGCTCCAGTACTTGGTTCCATAACCTCCTCCGATCCAGTTGGGGAGCAGTGGCAAAGGGAGGCATTCACCAGCGCACACCAGCTCCTTCAGTGGATTGATGCTGGTGCACTGGCCATCTGAAATGTACTTGGTGGATCTCAGTTCCCGGCAGCCAACTTGAACACGATCTGCAGAAGGCACAGAATAATAAACACAGGTTCAGAACGGAGAGATTTCCTTAACCAGTCATTTTCACATTAACAAGCTATGTTTTGCAGAAGTTAAAGTAGGCTGTAATCTGTGCAGGACATCTCTTTACTCTTGTGTCCCCCAACACAAGGGCCTCAAGCGCTGATGGTATCTCTGGGTATTACCACAGCATAAAGAAATCATAATGATATGCACTTCAGCAGTTGTGGTAGAAGAGGCAATTTTATTCTTTATCCTTCTTCTCAGGGACATACCTTTTAGAAGAAAAAAAATGCCCCAAGGGAAGAAATGTTTCCTGCTTGTTCTCAGTCTAGGGAATCTGCTCTGTGATGTTTACAACAATTATGTTGGATCATTAGCAAGGGGGAAAATAGCGCTTTGGAAACTGTTCCTGTGCTTTTAAATGAATTTCAAATAGTGTGTTTCTTCTCATTCCACAGTTACAGTGGACTGAGTCTCCCATGAGCGCTGCTGCTCTGAACACAGATACCGCAGGAGCGATAACAGCTGAAGCTGCCAGGGAATGGCGTTCTGCATGCAAAGTTTGACTGATGAGCAGTAATGACTTCAGAGTGGTCGCTTTGTCCTTAGGGTAACACCACCTCTGTATCTGCAGCAGTCCTTGGATTCTGTGTAACATAGAGGATCCTGCAGATTTCTCTCGGGCAACTGACATAGAATCAACAGGCAGAGCTTCTCATACAGGCATGTTTGTACCCGTCTGTATGTGCAGCTCTGCACCCTGCAATAAACACAACTGTTTATTTCAGTAATTACACTTTGAAATAAACGCCCACAGTGCGCTTAATTTTAATAAGCAATCTTTACTGGCTATGCTCTCCCTCTTTCTGAAGGACAATTACGGCGCAGATTCTACACACAATGCAATTAACTAACGCCTTTAAAATAGAAGTAATTACTAGAAACATTTTAGAGTGAATCATAAAAGGCTTTGAAGGTACATCTACATATCACAGCTACAGGCTGCTTTTGTTTCTACTCGGATTTTTGGAAGCGAGTTCTGAACAGAGACAGTGAGTTGAGATTCATTCACCCTGTCCCCCGTGTCCCGGGGTGGGCAGTCAGAGGGACTGTAAATCTGTGAATCGGAGGTACTCTTTACAGGAGCGTTCTCCTCCCTGCCTTGCAGAAAAAGATTCAAGCTCGCCTTCCTGCAGCTGCACGCAGGAATGTACCTGGAAGCAGCTGGTCACAGATTGGAGCTTGTCTTTCCTTCTGGTTTTATGTCTTTCCTGGCTCAGCTTTTCTCCAGTGACAGCTCGATGGGGATGAATACCTACTGGGCTGCTCCAGTAATCTCATAATGATGGGATGTTTCCTGTGCACTTAAACCCTTAGCGTTCACAGGAGCTGACACACCTGCCTGAGCTGAAAGGTATCGGTGTCACTTTTTGCCTTCCCTTTCCAGGGATGACGCTATTTTTATCGTATCACTGTGGGTGGGTTGGTGTGTGTATGCCTGTGTCTCTGTTTGGATTTCTTTCATTTTAAGGAGGCGGGCAGGGGAGGGAACAGATAAAGTCAGCAAAAGGCTTCCAGATCCCCGTGTATCTGACATACACACATAAAACTCAGCAGGAAAAGGCAAGATGTAAAAGGGCAAGTTAGAGCAGAGATCAGAGGTAAATTCTGAGCTGATTTGTTTACTTTTGCTGGAGGTGTTAGGCAGGTAAGC
This sequence comes from Rhinoptilus africanus, assembly GCA_013400135.1. Taxonomy (NCBI): domain Eukaryota; kingdom Metazoa; phylum Chordata; class Aves; order Charadriiformes; family Glareolidae; genus Rhinoptilus; species Rhinoptilus africanus. The sequence goes on from VXBO01000673.1 coordinate 138,765, forward strand.
GCTGCAGCAGGAAGTAAAACCGAGCAGTGGGAACAAAATTCAGAGTTTTTTATTGCATTTGAAAAGTAGCCCGGACACCTCCCCTGCCCACAGCGGGAGGGTGAGTTAAGAGAGCGAGCTCTTTAGAAATGCCTCTCGCTCCTTTTCCTTTATCTTCCTTCCCTGCCGGATAACCCACAGACCCCGGCGTTCCTGGATGAACCTCCCTCAGGAAGTAACCTGCCCGAGAGAGCCGGTCCTACCGGACTCGCACCGGGGGCGGGAGGCTCGCCCGGGGGCCGCCCGGCGAGCAGATCCCAGCCAGGCACCAGCAGCATCTTCCCTTGCTCCCACTTCCCGGAGACGCTGGTTCCCTACAGCGCCGAGCCGGGGGGCGCGAAGCGCGCCGCAGCGGGCCGGGGCCGGGGGGCTCCGCTACCGGGGCCGGGCAGGGGGGAGCCGCCGGCGCCGCCGGCGGAGGGCCACGGGCTGCGGGAGGCGGCGGAGGGGCCGCCGGTAGGATACTCACTGTTACGGTCGGATCCGGGGCTGGCGTAGTGCCTGCCTCCGTTCCTGGCTTGGTTGAGCGTGCTGTTGCTGCTCGGGCTCGCTGCAGCAGGTTTAACAACGTGGGAATAAAGTATCTCTGTGGCATCGTTCTTGAAAGCCAAGTAGCTTTTCGTGAAGATGCAGGCTAGGAGAAAGCCATAGAAGTGAATGGCGGGGAGAAGCATGGTTGGTTCAGTCTCTGTCTGACAGAGCTGGATGAAATCTTTTTCTTCTGCTTCTTCTGGGTGACTCCGAAATTGCTCTTGAAGGTTTCCTTTATATATTCGGAGAGGCTTGGCATTCATTCAGGTGTAAAGTTGTGGATAGCTTCAGAATGAAAACCCACAAAAGGGGTGGGATCCCGACATGAGCCTGTGAAGACCTTTTACCAATAGGAGAGAAGACTGCAGTAAAGGAGGAGTTAGATACACTGATTGCAGGATTCCTCTTTGAGGCTTTGGAGGCTATCAGAGAACTCTTAGGCACCACACGGCAGCGTTCGGGCTGAGACCCAGAGGCTGCCGGCTCTGCCCTGCCAGCCCCTGTGGCTCCGCACGCCGGGCTTTTTTGTGCGATAGGACTAACACCGTGCCAGAGGGAGTCTGTCTTGCCCTTGTTGTGCAAAGTTACGTCCCCTCTTCTCAAATGTGACTTTCAGAAAACTTGCCAGCTCTGTAAGGATACAAAAGTTTATAGGATTTACAGGAGATCGATAGTTACACAAATACTGCCTGCTATATACCAAGATCACTTAAAATAAATTGTGAATAATTTAAAGTTGCCTCTAGATGCTTTAAATTATGCGGCTTTGATCAACAAGGAGCACTGCTAGAGAAACTACTTGTTTTATGGGAATATTCTCTCCCTGGTGTGCAGAGTTACAAGTATGTATTTCTGTATCACCACGCATAAAAAGCAACTCCTCAGTACAAACATATCCATATTCATAGCCTCTCACTAGGCTCATTCACCAAACTAGTCTTTTTTAGTTTTGTACATTGCCTAGAGCATTCTTATATTTTTAATGTATTATTTCATGTGATAAAGAAAACAGAGGAAAGAATAATCCTTATTTTGGCATGCTCTTTTACTGTGTCACACACTTATTTGATTTTACATAAAATTACATGGCCCAAATCCAAACATTGAGATGCTGTCAGTAGGCCAGGGCTTGTCTGCATCATGGTGAATGCTCTATAAATTTTCATTATAAATTAAACAACAGTGATCAACACTGAAAGCTATAGTGTTCTAATTAAAAGGAAAGCTTTTTCTTGGGAAAAAACCACAACCATGAAGGAGGCCACATTATGTAAAGTTTAGAACTCTAATCTCACACTCTTTGTAACTGAGTTGATATCTATAGAGTCATCCTGGATTGTATTTGCTGCAGTGAACGCAGAACTGGAACACAGGTCAGTTATCTCTGCTGTCAGGGCCAAAATCTCAGTCATTCGGAGAAGACAACTTTGGTTCATCCTAGTTGGAAGCAGACATTTGTCTGTATCAAAGTTACCGTGGACTTCAGCAGGAGTAAGGACAGATCCACAGGAAGTGTCAAATTGATAGCCTTTGCTTAAAAGACCCAGGAAAAACAGGAGTGCTGCAAGGTGAAGTAAGTTTTACTGGCAGAGCTGTGTGTGGGGAAGTTAAGTTGATTGCCTGCATCTATTATGACTAGCCCAACCCAGTTCTGGAATAACAAGAATGTTGCAAGGCAGAGTGAGATCTTTCAGCAGAGTAAGGTATGGAGGAGTGGGATCGCTGCTAACCCCTGACAAACCTCCAACTTCCACTCTCATGGAACATCTTATTTAACCACAAAAGCAAAGAAGTGCATTTTAACTTCCCTTTAAAATCAAGTAGAAAGTGAAAGTTTCCGTAAGCAAATTATCAAAGATACGTACATTACAGACCATTAATATTTGAGCATTATTTCTCTTTAAGAGCAGCTAACCAAAGTTCCACTTCACCTATGTTCAAGTCCTCCTTCATTTTTTCTCATATTCACAGATCGCACAGATTTTCACTTATCTCAGCTGTCCTGCGGGATAGTCTCTGCTAGACTGAGACAATAGAATTAAAAACATGGAACCATTTTACCATTTTCCAACTATCCACAGTACCTGTGAATACCAGTCAAGGGACCTCTTCCTAGTAGAAAGATTTTCCCACATTAGACGAGACTAAAGAAAGTCAGAAGTTTCCCTGAAAGCTGTTTTATTTGAAATAAGGCACATAATTGTCTCATAGGAAAAATGAATGGGACCTTGGAGTGGCTACAGGACTGGGTCTGCAAGGAGCTTGCTAAAACTCAATCTGTTCAGCTTTCAATGAAAGCTAAAAGTCATCCTTTCAAATTCGGGCTATATGAAACTATTAAGTTTGTCACATACTTCTCTTGGTCTTGTTACTTGAAGAAGGAAGACAAACCTCTTACAGTCTTTGTAAAAGGGAAAGTTTGGCCCTGAATTTGGCATAGGAAAGATAATACAGATGACTTCATTTTTCTGTGCACTAGAGTATTTTTGTTTCATTTGTATTTTCCACTTGTTACAAATATTGTGTGAAAATGTCATTGTTTCAGTTCTTTGGTCAGTACTACCAGTCTCTCTGCTTTTAAAGATAAGCAGGCTGCTGAGGAGTTTGTCAGTTAATTTGATTTATACTTTCTTTTCTCAAACCTAGAGCTTACAATCTTTCATTTTTTCTGAGTCTTCCTGAGAGAGAACTTAGAAGTCATATGAGGGGAAGGGATGCTGTTCAGTCAGATTTGGTTATTCTTCCTGAGTGAACCTCACAACAAAAGGTGTTTCTTAATGCTTAATGGCTTCCTAGACGTAAAATATTTTTTGCTTTTGTTAGTCAGATGATTGTCGTAAGTTCTCAAAGGTGAAGGCTATAAGTTACCTTTGTAGCCTCGAAAGCAGACTTATACAATGTCCTTATTCTAGTCAGATTCAATGGCTTGTGTAGAACATTGCTCTGTGCTTAATCTGTAATATTGGCCATAAGGAATATATTACACAAGGTCTTTGAAGTCTATAGTGGCTTCCTTTTTGCCTCTGGGCATAACTCAGGATGTTCTTATTGATCTATAAAACTCTATATGCTTTGAGTCCTAGGCAATAAATTCTCTCTCCTTTATCTTCCATTATGACTCCTGAGATCAGCCAGGACACACTGACTATACCTGAGTGTCTGGAGAGGTTGACTGCTCAATGTGAAGGGCCCAGAAGACTGGATTTCACTGCTGCTAAGGATCCACAAGAGCTCCATTCTGCTGCTTGACATGGTGTAAAGGCCATTATTTAGTCAGATCCTTGAAAGGTGACTGTGGGGAAGGCACAGGGAAGAAATCCATTAACCAGATTAATTTAAATGTTTGTACACGTACCCAGGGATAAAGTGCTACATTTAACTACAGGCTTTTTTCAGTCTAACTGCTTCTTGTATCTTAACAGCCTTGCTTCGGAATGAACCTAAACACGGCAGTAAAGCCATCCATCACTCTTCAGAGAGAAATGATATCCAGAGTATCCACACCTTAAATCTTGCTTTCTTCATCTTCTGTAATGAAAAAAAACCCCACACTTTTCTCAGTGGATGCAGAATAATATGAGGCCTATGTTCTGTAAAGATCCCCAAAGAGAATACCCTTCTTCATGGTCATTTATAAGTCTGTCACGATCCCATCCTCCATGTATCTTAGACACTATAATGATGTCCAAAAGGCAGAGTTTTGTGTGGAGTGCACACACCTGTCCAGCAGCACAAAACAGCCACAGGGAATAGAAGGGTATGCACTGACAAGTACAAATGACTGCCAGAGAGCCTTGTCTTTGCAACCCACATGATCACTGAACATACACAAAAGAAGAGGGAATACCCACTTTTTCATAAAACTTGGGCCTGACCAGTTTTAATAATGACAGGAAAAGGCCAGAATTAGAATGAAGGCTGCACAGAAAGAAAGGTTCCAAATTCATTTTTATTTTTTTTTTTTTTTTTAGTCCCAAAGAGAAGATCATTAGGGCACTGCACTTCTGACTTGTTTCCAAAGGCAGATACTTTGAGAATAAGTACAGGCTCAGATAAATGACTGCAAAAAAGAAACTGACATTTATTACTTTGCACCTTAAAACAGAAATGACTGTCAGGCTATTTTCTGTTAAGCAATAAGCATATTAGTAATGTACTTCAAAGCAGCATAAAATGTGATTTGGAGCATGATAAGAGAACTTGTCTGAAAGTGAGGTAAAATTGTAATAAATGCAACTGTTGAGAACTTGTAAGCTGTTGTGCAACAAGTCAGCATAGTTTTAAAGCTCATACAGAAAACATGTCAGAGAACCATAATCCCCCCCCCCCCCGCAAATTTTCAAACCAAAGATTTTTTGAATACTGAAGTTTTTCTATATTAAGTGGTACTTTTTAATTTTCTCAGCAAAGTACATTTGAGAGATTCAATGAAAACATAAAATATATTCTCATTAATGAGAATGACTAATTAGTTCTGATTTATGTCTTCTTCATCTCCCCAAGATTTCATATTATGATTTTATTTTTTTGTACTTGCTGTTATTCATAATGTAGACAGAATAATTTAGGTCAGGCTGTGGCTTCAAAGGAGGCAATTTATCACTTTTATCAAAAACCAATAAATACTGACTGAAAAGAGGGAAATATTTAAGCTTATTTTGAAATTCTAGGAAAATTTACAGTAGACTGAAGAACTGCCTGCACTAATTATAATTGCCACCTCTTCTTGAGCATTTGGAGTAAGATTTTAAGACCAGATTGAAGACAATGTGGCTTATTATAGTCCAAAATGTCTTTTATTATTTTCTGCATACACTGAAGAAGAAAGAAAAATAAAACAGGGGTTTACAAATGAAAAAAAAAAGATAAAATAACATCTTGGTTTTTTGGGGTAACTTTTTTGGAAACTCTTAGGTGACATTGAACTGTAACACTTTTTAAAGACATTCAGGTCAATAAAGCAGAATTTTTTAATATACATAGACACTGAAATCAACTGGACTTCAGCATCATCTACATACTTTCTAAAATGTTGCCCTAAGGAGTGAAAGTCCTATTGATTTTCAGTGAGCCAGTTGCTTAAATGCTTTTGAAAATTTTACCCTCAGGTTAAAATTCTGAAACTCCTACTCAGTGTTAAGCAGGCAAAGTCCCATCAACATGCCCCAGTTGCAAATAAAATAGAAACTGAGTAAAGGTTTTGAAGTCTGTCTTGTTTCTTTACATGTAATTAACTGAACTCTTAATATATCACTATGTTTCAGTAAACTGCTTTGTGTTTCTAATTACGTGGTCTGAAATGATTACAGTGTATTTAAAAAATGCACACTCTACAACAAACCAGCTAAGAAAATCTGGCACAGTTTCAGGATTTCCTAGGCAAACACTTGCCAAACCTGTTGTTAGATCCAAAGTCGTAATTTAAAAACAAGCCTACAAGGTATCTGGAAGAAGATCCCTCTTTCCTTCCTTGTGCTCCATCTCCCACTGCCTTAGAAGGAAATCGCTTTGCCTTATCAAATCAGAACAGTTACTGACATTTGTCTCCTGGTAAGAAACCTATCCCTGCTACATTCAGATTTTAGATTTGGCTAGTGCATATTCTTGTTAAAGAAAAAAGTTGTCTTCACCAAGAATTAATGTCCAAATTCTTCTATCAGATAAATATGCACAACTCCCTCCTGAAATTAAGGAAGTACCTGAGGGCAAAACCTGGCCCCAAATTAGAATTTTAATAATTGTAATACTGTGTAATCCTTTCCCTGCCAAGAGGCAGAAATGGCCCATCCTGTACAACAAATTCACAGACTTACCACGCACTCAGTATCAGGGTTTCATTTATAAAGCATGAACCAGAATGTAGTTGAACGAAGTGTATACAATTTTTAAAAATAAAATTAATCCATCCGATATTATGGTGCATTTGTGCGGTACTGAGAATCTCTTCTTTGCACATGTAGGTTCTGTTACAATTCAGCAAACGTTTCCATATTGTCACCCAAACACAGTTTTAAACACTGGGAACCTTAATTAAAATGGTATTATGTCTGTCTCTCAAAGGATCTGTAAGAATGTCATTTCATGTGCTGGTTTTTACTCTCAGCTACTGATATTTCTTTCCTACCTGAAGTTAGTTTCAGTCACCTAGTTCTCTTTTAAGTCCCAGTCTCTCTCATGCAATCAACGAATGAGCCAGGCTGAGTGAAATTAAGGCACAGAACCAAGTATCACCTGCTTATGCAGCCACTACAGCCCATTCTAGACTTCCTTTCCAGCAATTTTATATACCTTGAATTCACACGTAAAAGAAAATGTAACAGAAAGACGTGATAGATGTCTGCCAATTGAAGATGTCCTCACTGGAATGCTCTTTTAAGACAGTAAGATTGCATTTTTATTAAACCTTAGTTTAGTAAAACTTACTCTGACTATAGTACAGCTCTAACTAATAAAGTGGCAAAATGCACACTGAAAGTCAAGTTTCCAAAATGCTAGGGCTACGTGCTGAACAGGTTTTTAGGTGTTTTTACAGCGAGAACATTTTGTTGTTGCTGTTGACTCACGTACACAAATACAACCCATAGAAACACACAGCTAAGAGTGTGAAAAATGCTACTGCCACAAAGCTGAGAGGTGGGAATGACTCTTCAATCCATTCCACCCATTCTCCAGGTTGTATGTAAAGTGTAATATCAAAACACTTCAGGGAAGATCAAAGAATGGAAATTCTTTGCAGCAGTAGGTGTCAAGATTTCAAAATCTTTTCTTCAATCCAAGTCAGAAAAAAATCCTCACATTCTGAGACAATTTACAGAAGAAATTTCAGAGAAAAAAAAATCTAACCAGATGTTACTCCTCAGTTTTGATTCTTTCTTTGATTAATCTTGACTTTTAATAATGCAGGTTCAACATCAGCAGATTAATCCCTGCCTTAAGCATGACATTAGGTTTTAAAGGGTTATTTTCTTTTATCTTATCTAATCTTAGAACTCTCAGTATACCTTTACAGTAATAAACAAATATTAGCTGTACTTGCTTAATCACAGAGTTTTAGCAAAACCATCCTCTAGCTTTAAATGCAGTGGGATTTCAGTCTTCAACTAATGGTCTATATATCTATATGATCACAACAGATTAGCATTTAAAATTAAAATGTAGTTAAAGTAATATGGTTACAGGACAACAAGGCTGCTGTCAGCAGAGATGATGAGCAACAATGAATTTAAAATGACTGCTTCTCCAAAGATTAAACCGTGTCCATACTGTTCATAACTGACCGTAACAGTAATTCTCGTCACTATTGCACTTGACATCAGCATCCAGAAACCGAATAGGGTCCATAACAAACGTGTGTTACCCCACATTCAAAATCTTGTCACTGTTTCATAGAATCACAGAATCACAGAATCACAGAATGGTTCTGGTCAGAAGGGACCTTAAAGACCATCTNTAGAGGGGCAGAATCACCTCCCTCGACCTGCTGGCCACCCTTCTTTTGGTGCAGCCCAGAATATGGTTGGCTTTCTGGGCCAACCAGAGTGGGCCTGTACCATTTACATCTGTAATCTTGAGGCACTGAAGACATTTTCCAATGCAATACATGGTTGTTGTGAGAGAGATTTATTTTGGGAAATCAGTCTTAAGTCTCTTTGGAATTACAAGCTGGTTTAGATGACATACAAACAGAATTCAAGAAAGGAAATGTCAGAACATTCTGTTTGTTCACTTGGCCTTTCTGCAATTCTTCAAAGCTTTTCACAGGGTTGCTTTTCTAAAATGTATCCTAACATGGAAACGTTATACAAATAAACCTTTCATAACTGTCAACATCTGAATTTGTTTTTCAGGAGGAATATTTCCAATAATTTTTCACTCTGAGGAAAAACAGAATAGTATCCTCCCTTCTGGTAGTTTTCATCTAAAATGTAGCTCTCATCTCACATATTTCTGCCTACCTGATTAGAAAAACATAACAATTTTTACTGTAAATGTTAGATCCTGCAGGTGAAAATCCCTAGCATGATTCTTCCATTATTGGCCTCCTGAAAGTCCAGGAGAAGCATGTTTCCTTTTGAAGGTTGGACATAGCAAACCATCTTTGTAAAAGAAGCCAGTGGGAGATGGTGTTTTGGTATGTGCCTCTGATCTGCATAATTTTTGTTTTTCTCTTGACTTGCTACCATTGCTACACCTTGAGAGGTATGAAATCTTGTCTTCCGGCTTCCTTTCAGGGTTTTGCATCACAGGTGCTCTTTTCCATCCACCTGTAGTGTAGCTGAAGGGAATTAGTGTCCCATACTGACTCCCTCCACTTTTCCAGTTGCAAACTCTGGCAAGCTGTGGGAGCGTAAGAGGTGCAATAAGGACTGCCTGGCATTTCCATGTTCCTCTGTGCAGGAAGCACCTTTAGCAACCAACAGAGAAGACAGACAGAGGATTGGGAGGCTATCTCTCTAGCGATTATTTTTTTTTCCACAGTTGAAGCTTCAATAGAGAAAAAGTATTTGAGATCCTTATTAAGGCTGCATACTTGCATAATGTCACAAAGAGCTAGTAGATCAGGCAGGTCTAGGAGGCAATCTGGGGACAAATTTTAAAAGATAAGTATTCTGAGGAGATTCTGTTAACTAGCAGGTGGCAATGCATTTCATACCCATTTATGTAGAAAATGAGTGGAAAAGAATTTTAGTAGTTTCTACAACAGGTGAAAGTGCCTGTTCCTGCAGAACTCCTTATAATAGTAAAGAACCATATCTGTGGGAGGTTTTTCTTTTCCTTTAAATAAATTGCTTAAAGGAAAGCTACTTAAAATTCTATATGTACAAGAAGTTGCAGCACAATTTCTGCTTTAGAGTTGTAGAGAGTGTCAGCAAACGCTGTTATATCTCAAATGCCTACATGAACTTTTAGGCCTGCTATAGCCTACATCCAGTTTTACTTCTGCCTCTTACATGAACAGTACCGCATTTACATATGTAGCATGTTATAAATTGTGCATAGAATAGATATTTTGTGCTCCTTCTAAAAAATAATACGGGGAACATAAAAGAAGGATATCTTTACTCAGAATAAAATATTTTGTTCTGGGCAACCTAATACATAATTCTTGTCAACACTCAGTATCATTATAAGGTCTGTTAAAAAAGCACTAAAAGGGAACTACTGGAACTAATTTACTCAATAAGACTTTAATGACTTTCTCTGGTATTAAGTGAAGTGAGGAAAGGGATTATTTTGTTACTATTCATTTAGTCAACAAGTATTAAAAAAAAAAACAGTGGATATGATCATTACTAAGGACAGAGGTATATGTGGCCGTGAAAGACTTCATTTTCTTTTACATTCCAGAAAACACTTACCGTCATGAATGAACTGTTTAAGATAGAGAATTTGGTTTATAAATTGCCAGAAGGAAGCACTATGCATGCTTTTGCCGTAGCATTGACTTTTTTTATGGGTCCAATTTAAACCTTGTTGAAGTCAATAGAAATCTTTCAGTTGTCTTAAAGGGAGTTGGGTATAGAGCCTCCATGCAATAAAACAATTGCCAAGAGGCTAGCTGGCAGCGTTCCGATAATCCGTCTTCATAGCATGCACATTAAATTAGCTTAAAACATCTGTCCAGTAGGTGGCATATGAGATCTTGTAGTCTAAAATGGAAACAAAGCAATGGCACGTCACCAACCAACACAGGAAAATGGCATTTCAACCAGTTAGGTCTAAAAGGCCAGTACGAACTATAAATGGCTATATGCAGCAACCAATGCGGTCTGTTTATTATTTTATTATCATTATGACATTCACATTTCTATGTTAAAAAGAGCTCATCATATTTATGACTAGCTTGGTTATAAAATATTTGATTTATCCTGCTTGTTAAAAATAGTTTACATTTTTCAGTTTTTCCATTACTTAATGTTTATTACTAATGTCAGAACACTGGTGCTTATAATGTGGTGGCAGTCCTTCCAAGTCCTCATTACAAACATCTGAAGGAAGACTTTTTCTCATTCTTCCTGACAGAAATTTAGTCTGCTTAGAGGTCATTAGTGAATGCATCATTCTCCAGAAGCCGTCTTCCCCTCCAATATGCATTGCTTCCTATGGATCTTCAGCACTGAAATTCCCAAGTTCAACCTCATGCCACATGCAGTAATGCCGCTGTAAGAAATCTGGGATTGTCCTTGAAAGGGAGGCTTGGGAATCCTCCATTCTCATTCTAGTCCTCTCCATATTTATTTTGATACAACTGGTAATGTAACAGTGACTTAATACCACATAACCACGTAAGACTAAACATCGCTTTGTGAAACTACAATACCTGAAAGAACTTCAAAATATCGTAATTATCCCCCACACAAAGATTAAAGGAAGGAAGACAGTCCCAGAAATAGAGAGTCTGCTTAATGTAATCATACTTCAGGATTGCTCTTGGTTATTGAGGTCCTTTTTGGCTAAGAATGTTGCAGCGGATTCAAGTCACTCATTGTTTGCCTCATTACCTTCAGCAAAACATCTGAGGAGCAGGAACACTAAGTTTGCTCTCCAAATCTAGCCTTCAGCTTTGTGGTGCACATAATCTGTGCCTGGTAAAAGTTCAGGCTGTATCCTGAACCCTAATAGGTCTGGGCTCCAGCATCAAAAGTCGGCGGTGTACTTGAAAATATCTCATTAATCTAATCTCATGATTTTGGGGAAATTACAATGTTTTTTATGTCTAGGATTTGCATCTATACTGTCAAGCATGTGTGGATCTCAGAATGTTCCCAAGACCCAACTCTCCCATAATTCACACCACAAAGCCTTAAACTAATACCAAGGCGTTATTTTAGCATAAGCGCCAGGAGGTGGGAAAACTCCCGCTATGCCCAGAAACACTGGTTGTACTCAGTGGCTTTGTGTGGGCCCAGCTTTTGTTCAGGCAGCCTGCCTGGCCTGCTGCCAGGCAAAATCAATCATAGTAATGGTTCATCGGCTAGTCCTGGGAGGTTGTTTTTCTTCATAACAGCATAGATTATTTAAAACAAGCTGTGAGTGGGCTATGTACAAAAGTATTGATGGAAAATTTGCGTGACATGTGGCTTAGTGTGTGCATGTGTGCAGTCAAACCCACTCTTCAGTTCGTAGTCTAGACATGGCCTTATGGCTTGGATTTGGAAATACTGAACCTCACGGAGATGAAAGTAGGGTTTAATACCCTAAGGCAGATGGGTTGGAATGTGGAGAAAACCTAATAATGCAGGTTACTTTAAAGTTTGCAGTATGACTGTGGTCAATCCGGCTCTTTTAAATGGGGAGGGGGGAATTTAATCTCATCAAAATTTGGCAGGTACGATTCAAGATAAATAGTTTGAATCTCTAGTGACTGTGGTTTGGAAACAAAATTGAGCTTCTAATAAATTTCTGTAAATTTTCTTTCCGAATGTTCTGATAAACACAACTTTTCTCTTGGACGCAGCTGTAATAATACAGTATTTTACATTTATAAAGTGCCTTTCATCCTGAAAATTCCCAACAGACTTTGCAAACTGCATTTGTTCAAAATCACCTAAATGTGACTAAACTGCATGGGGAGCACCAACCAGACGTGGAGGCACAACACATACTTTGGACCACGGAAGTTTTGGCCAAAACCACTAGACTGAAATTCTATTACTATTGAAAGAATAATACTTTTTTTTATCTACGTGGAATGGCCAGGAGCCTGGATTTTCAAAATACTCAGTTGATTGTAAACTTTACCAGCCCACTAAGTACCTGGGAAGGTAGAAACAGTGAAATGTTTTGGTTAGGACTGGAATAGTAATAGCCAGGCTGTCTTAAAACTAATGCTTAGAGCGTTAGGCTTTCCCTGCCAGATATATCTGGATATTAGTTCCAGCTCTCCGTGTTTTGCATGCAGATGAGACAGTTGTTGGGTCAAGCAAAAGCAGTTTCCTACAAGAGGCTGATGAACTGAATGTTACTAGCAGTCTTTTGCCAGACTGGTACGCTGTGTTTAAAATAGAAAATATTAAACATAGCAGTAATTTAGAAAGAAAAGGACTGCATGCAAGCAACTAATGCAAGTAATAGTGTTAGGTGAATGTATGTGTTAAGGTCATGAGCTTTTTCATTACAGTGGAAATAAAATGGAGAATATAGAGAGTGCTCATTTTGTTACCTTACAAAACTGTCATATAGCATTAAATTTTGGCATCAGGCGTGTTGAAAGATCCAAAAATGCTCGATACAAGTTAGAACTCAAATGTCTACTTCTTTAGAAGAAAGAACTCTCAACGAGTTCAACTGAAATTGTTCATAAGTGAGGCGGGATCTAGCTTGCTGAAGAGTAGCTGCACCATTCACTGAAACGTTGCAAATTAAGACTGGAAAAGTAATGGACTTTTGGTGGTGTTACAAATATTAAATTAAATTCCAACTGCATTTTTGTACATTGAGACAAAAGTCTCAACAAAATAAAAATGTATTTCACCAGAAGAAACAGATTACACTGATTCTTGGTTTATGTACTGTACGCTATCTCACTCCTGCCAAGGGGCCAGTCCTTATCCAAGCATTTTCAGTAAATTATCAATAGAACACTTATGGACAAAGTACAACTCACATGGTATGGAAAATAAACATGTATATAAAGCATTTCTAAATGTACATTTTCTTTTTCCCTTTCTCATTGTAAACTATAATCCACATACTTTCCATTTTTTTGTATGAACTTTTGGAAAAATTCTCTTAAAACTGGACCATTTTAATTTTAAAAGAAAGTAATGATAACAATTTATGTTGTTTCTTGGGACCTATTGTTCATTAAAATTGGGGTTTTTTTCTTTTCCACACACGGCCTACTGGCCAAGTTGTGTGTTATTCTGTGCCACAGGCTGTAAAGTCTTTTATACAGTATTTCTTTGTTTTAAGGATACCTGTTTAGAAAAACAGAAGGAAAAGAATCTATTTCTTTTTAAGCATATGGAATGCAAATTTTTCTTGTTTCTGAGAATGTATTTGCAGGAGAAACATAAAAAAGGGAAAACTGATTTTGGCTGAAGTCTTTAAAAGAGCCAAAGAAAATAAGCTGGCCACTTTAGTTGGTTCATGAGGATGGTTTAGTTTCTATCAGCTCTACATTTGTCTGAAAAAGACACCCACTAAAGCGAGGCATTATTTTTCATTACAGCCCAAGAATAAGAGACTAAGGAAGCCACAAAAAATTATGCAAATGATTAATTCTAAAGGCTACAGGTATGGCAAAGTATTTGACGCACACATGAAAAGTATTTAAATGTTACTTCTTTTTAAATGGAAGGGTAAACAGAACATAGATCCAATTTTACTGCATGTCCCAAAGCTTTTTTAATATTGGAAGACCAGAGGAGATTGCTAGATGATTATATACAATAAATCCAGGTACTTTTGTATTGAACTTCATAACCTGTATTTGACTGAAGAATGTGTTTCAGAAAGGCACTGAAATGTGAAGGAAGACTTCAGCAGATGCAGAATCCATCTCCTCTGCTAATTTAGACATTCACCCTTGCTATTAAGAATGTATGTCTTATCTGTGGTTTGTAGGTTTGGGCTTTCATTTTTTGGCCACAAAAAGTTTTCTCATCTATAATATTACCCGGTACTTTCCCTTGTAAAGGTGCAGGCATGCTAGATTTCAGTAATCTCTGTCTTCTATTTCTCCCTCATTTATCACTGTTCAGTCTCTCAGACAGCTACCAAGCTACTCAGCTGAACACAAAAGAGTTATTTTTGTCTCTAAGAATATGGTATGAGGCCTACTATACACAGAGTACAAAACTTCAAGGCATTCATGACCAAAATCTAATTTAGGAACCGTGCTGTCAAATTCCCAGCAGTATCAAAGTGAAGAATACCTCAGTAATAACAGTTATACGTGTTCCCACCTTTTACAAGCTTTGCTTCATCATGCAATAGATACTGCTGGAAAATTAATTAGTTGGGGCGGACCCCCTTTGCCCCTGTTTTTTTGACATACAAAGATCATATAATGAGAACTGTGCCTGTTTCAGGCTGGTTGATGTTTTTTCATTGGATGCTGGCCATTTCTACCTCTGTGCAGTCCAATTACGCCTTCTCTCTAGAAACCTCTCACAGTAGAATTTACAGTATCATTAGACTGATTTCATTGAAATGTACTGGTTTATGAATAAGTAATACAGAAATTGTCTTTGATTCTAAAACTAGACACAAACCAGGAGGTTGGTGCTTCCATGGACAAGAAACTAATGTGTTCCTAGAACTTGTGGGATGAAGGCTGGTGTCATTTGATGTGAACTGGGGGCAAGGTTACGTGTTCAGGCGAGTACTGTGGTTTCAGACCAAAATTTCGATCCCCTAGAGTTCTTCTGTGTTTCATCAGGGCAAACTTCTGAATCTGCAGAAGGCCTTAGCAATTATACTGGTGCCCCACATACCAGCTACAGTCCAGGTGCATACCAAGGAATAAAGGTAGTGAATGCTGACATTTTAAAACACTTAAGGGTACATATAGTTGCTCCTCATATTTCATAAGTGCTGTAGAAGTCACTGAGAAGTTAAAAAAATAACTTTTACTAATAAACAAGGATTAAATACGATGATTGGAAACTAATTAGAAAATTGGAGACACAATACACACAATTGGAGACACAATGAGTAAAAAGATGGAGCATACTATTAGAGTTCCAAATAGCTGCACGTCATTACTGATCTCTTTAATATCAAACTATGAGTTCTACCTCAACATTTCATAGAAATCTATGACTTAAAGCCAAAAGAAGCCTGAGTTCTTCAGTTTTTTGCTTTTTGTGTAACCGTTACCTATTTGTCATTCTGGGCCATAGGCGGTCACTCCCCACGAATCACACTGCTTGAGAAGTGACTAAAAGATGGATGAGGCCAAGGCACAGAGCTGTGTTGAGGGAATATCTGCTAGGAGAAGAACGAATATGCACAGGGCAGGAGCAGAGGGAGGCCATGAAGCAGTGAAGCCACCTCCTGAACTGTGGTATCTCCAGAACCTTCCTCCTCATCCAAAGCAGGTGCTGGAAAGAATACCAGGAAAAGAAACTTTGACACTCTACAAAGTTACCTGAATCAGTCACAGCTGTGAGTGTGGGTTCTACATGGTATGGGGTCAACTTTTCTTTTCCCATGATTATGTATCTACTTGTCCAACACAGAAATTGCCTGCTGGCAACAGTTCTCATACTGCAGAGGAAAGAGGAAACAGCAGGGGAGAATACCGTGGTGAGTGCAGTGGCGAAGGCGAAGGGAAAAGTTTACAAAGCTATGTAAGTTATATTAAAATGTCAAGCACTGTACTTCTTACTGACTCAGCAGATACGGTTGGGCACTTGGTAAACTGAGAATCAGACTGTTGATTTCAGAACTAACTTTAGGCTCCTAATTTTGAAAAAGTATTGGAAATGTTGGCTTAAATATTGAGAATTTATGAAGCATTTTGCACAGATGGTAATATAGCCTATTGCCACGAGCTCTTTCAGTTTAGTCAACAGGTACATAATGAACCACACACTACAGGATCCACACATTCTGTCTATGGAATTCTGCTAGTAGAGAGTTTAGAATGATATTGTATACTTTCAGAAACACAGAACCACATTCCACTCAAATACGCACCTGTAGCCATATTCAGTAAAAGAAAAAAAAAATTTAAAATCTCATCTTCTGGCTTTCTGTGATTTTTTTTTACTCTGTCACGTTTCCTTTCCCCATTGTTACTACAGACTCCATGGGGACCGTAAGTGAAGATTCACCAGAATTCTCCATTGTAAGGTCTTCTTTTTGTGTTGGCTTTTGTCCTGGCAGGAGATAAACCATCTCCTTCACTTCTGGGACACAGATGGGTATGGGCAACATTCTTCCACTACTGAGTCATTAATCAAAAGAGTCTTTTTTCCACATTTTAGTGGCCTCCCTTTTTCAAAATTTTGTCATTGAATAGACTGTTGAATATTTTCTGTTTATATAACCCAACCTTATCCAAAACCAGCTTGAACTGATTAGTTTAGTGTCAATGTTCTCTAAACCATGCAGTTTTTTTACACTTCTAATAAAATACGGACACTTGAGACACTTTCTGCCCCCATTGAAAGATGAAAATGGGCAAAATGTAATGCAGCAATAAAGAACACCATTTACCATTATTGTCCTTGCGCATTCAAATATTGAAAAATATTTGTGAGCTTCCAAACTCTGGTGTTGTTATCTGTGAAATAGATGTAGAACCATTCCTCATTCTTTCAGGCAGCTCCAAAAGGATATGCTGTGGGACACCATCTGGTGGATAAATGTAGTTAAAACAAATATTTATATTTGCAAACAAGTTCTTATTTTTGTTTTATGAAGTTCCTATTTGCTCAAGTATCTTATAGTTTCCATAGCCTTATTTAGTCTCATAGAAGAGGAAAATTATTCTGATGAAAATCCTTCATAAGCATGGCCTCTAAGTAACCCAGACCATGAAAGACCTTTGTGCTTAAAGTACTGAAATGTAACTAATTTTGAATGTTGATGACACACATGTCTGCATTTCACCATTAGCATTTTAGCATGTGCTTCTGGAGTATTTATTGTGCTTTTTTTCACATCACAAAGCAACCTCAAAGCATAGGAACTAGGTTGCTTTTGGATGAGATCAAGCTAGAAGATATGGTCCAAAAGCACACATAATGTTCTCCAGCCACAGGACTAAGCTAGAAATACTCCTAAGTATACCTTCCCCAAATGTATGGTGGGCGTGATAACTCTCAGCACAAACTCCTTCATGCCACAAATCCTTTCCTATTAGCCTGCGCTACTTACTCATGTAGACATCATTCATGTGGCTCACCTGAACCTATCGGCAGAGCAGAGACTACCTAGATGAGCTCCGTGAATCTGACTGGAACCTTCAGTCCATCCGGCAAAGAGAACTTCAAAATGGAAACACAGATGGGGCGGGCTCCTGCCTGCTTGAAGATTTGTGACATGGATCTAAGGTCTGTAATGTAGCAGCTAAGCAAGAAGCCCTAGACCAAAACTTTTCTCCTTAAGTCAAACCAAGTCCAGAACAATTAATTAGTTAATTTACAGAATATGCTTTTTTTCCCCCTTGATGTGATAGGATGAATGTTTTGAGTTATTTCCTTCGATGCAGGGTATTCTACTGAATTTCTTAGCATTTTGAAGACAGCATTACTGATATGTATGTTATACATTTGCTTGAAAAATGCCTGATACTTTTATATTTCTCATGAAGCAAGCAAATAGAGATTCGGTGTCTTTTAAAATTAAAAAAGAAAAAGGAGATGGAGAATCGCATCTGTGTGTAATTACAGCTGATGTGCTAAAAACCTACAGATATTTTGTGAGCTCATCCTCAGCAAAACCTCACACAATCATCCCCTTTTTATGCCAACAAAATGAGTTTTATAGCCTGGACTTTTCTACATCATAAATGTAAAAATAAAGCAGTGTGTTGGGAAATATTATCAGCAGCACTATATTTCTAACAATCAATACATTGCTGTATGCTGGTTTCTAGGGTAAGCCTGGCTGTACATTTGTGAGCACATACAACCACGTAGTACTTTCACCTGATATGACACAATATAGAATCTTAAAATGTACAAGCTGTATATTTAAAACAAAGTAACCACAAATTCTTACAGTTCAGAAAGCAGCAGTATTCCTGCAAAGAGAGGACATCATTTAGTGAAATTGGTTTTACTAGGCACACCCAATTTTTATTTTTATGAGGCCAAGATAAGTAACACTGATTTCTTAAGTTATTTTAACAACAAATATAACTATTCTAGCTTCACATTCACTTTTAGGACTAGTAATGCCTATCAGATTGATGCTTGCATTTAAATAGAGCTCTTCATTTTATTTTAAGGATGTAAGAAAGGCTTGACTGTGTCAGACCAATGGTCTGTCCAGCCCGGTTTTCTGTCTCCAGCAGTGGCCATGGGAGAGGCTATTCACGAAAAATAACAAGCCCAGCTGTTTTCAGAGGTCTGTTCCGCTTTCACTTCCCACGATACCCCACTGCTGTGTCAGGGATGCCAGAGGTACACCCCGACTCTCCGGCGATATTGTCTATTTGTCTAATCCCTTTTTGAACCTGTTGACATAGTTCGTCTCTGTAATCTCATGTGATAGGAAGTGACAGAAGCCCACTAGTCTGTGTTTAAAGAAATGCTTTGTTTTATCTGTTTTAAGCTGATGTTTTATTGTTTTTATCAAGCTCTCATGTTACAGGATAGAGTGAACAGAAGTTCTGCCTTCACCTTATCCACTATTTTCATGACTTCGTAACCCTTCATCGCCTTTCTTCCCAGCCTTCTCCTTTCACTGCTGAAGGCTTACAACCTTTTCAGTCTCTCCTCATAAGGCAGCTGCTCAGTTCCTTATTCATTTAAGTTGCCCTTACAGCTACATGTTGTTACACAGAATGACAAGACATTTTTAAAATGGGATCCAGTGCCATAGTGGTGAAAAGAGAACTGAAGGTTTCCATATTATCAATCTGATAGTTGCTTCTCTGGTAAAACAGGTTACTTTTCCTTATTGCTTACTCCTAAGGGTTCAAAAATAATTATTCTGGAGAATATAATTTTATTTTCCTCCTTACTAATTTCAACCTACAATTTTGTACAAAATAGTACTCATTAACTTCAAATTTAAAATGTTGAGGAGTACCTTATGTTTGCTATAGCAGGCTAGTGTATTTAGCTGTGCTTCAGTAATACTTACACTTCCCTCTAATGTGTTGTTTGGTTATTCCCTTAACGCATTTATCTATCTGCAGCTCTTTTAATTACGTGAGGCTCTTCTGGAATGTCTTTAAAGTTTTCCTCAAAGACTCTGAATCATATATATTCATTGCCTTCTCTGACACTCAGCATTTCTCCTGCTCTAGCAACTTGAGTTGAACACTGTTTTTGAAAACTTTCCTTTTTACTTTCATTTGAGGGGTATTTTTTCTGCCTCATACATTTGAGGTTTAATTTTGTATTAGTAACAAGTATTAAGTGCAAGTACAGAAGCTTATGGCCACAGGTAGCTATATTCTTTTCTCCCAGGAGAAAAATACAAGCATTGTGCTGACTGTTACTGATTTATAGAACACAAAGGCCTCATTCATTCTCATTTCAAGGTCATTGCTATGTGATCTTCTTGACAAGTTTGAACAACTTGCAGATAAGCATCACGAAGTCCTCATGAATAACAATGACTAAACTGTCAAGACAGTAATAGTATGATTGAAGAGAGCATCCTCTAAATGCAACTTATACTAAGGAATGTGGTGAAAACCTCTATGCCTTACAGTTGTGATAAAATGGGATGTGCCGTTTTTAATGTAAGAGTGAACTGAGTTACTGATTGGAATCAAGTCTTAAACGAATGGCGTATTTAGCAAAGAAAAGAGGGATTTTGACATCTTGAATAAAGCAGAGTGATATGCAGGAAGCTCAGAGAATATAATATCTTTCTCTGGCTCCTTTGTTCCTCTGTGGGAGGCCACTGTATAGCACTCAAGCATAATTCCTTGATGCTGTTGAGTTTCATATGAGCAGATTGACAGGATGCACAGTTTGGCACAGTTGTCTATTTCTGATCAGGATTACAAATAGCAGGGGTGCCAAAGATCCAGACTGACCTATACTGGCAGAATAATTCAAGTAACTATTCAGGCAACTGTACTGCAAACACATTTAGTCCTTTACTTTCATGTGGAGTTCAAAATGCTGCAAAAATCTCATGGTATGCCGCACAATTGAGAGTTCCATGCTGCGCATGTTGGTTAGTAATGTGGTGAGGTACATGAGACTGAGACAAGAAGATACAGACAGCAAGGTTCTAGAGAGTTATAAAATGGGTTTATTTAATTCTTAGATAAATCTCATAGAAGTAGGACACATATGTGAAAATTGGACGGCAAAGATTCCCATGCCCAGTACAACTAGGAATGTCATGTATACTAATTAAGCAAACAGAAACAAGAAAATAGCTTGTATGTATTTTTGAGGTGCACACAATTCACAATGGAACAGGTTTCCAGTCTCAGTGCCAGATAAGCCTAGCCAAAAAGGATAATTGATTTGGTTTATGCACCATTGCACAGTGTCTAAAGGCATTCATAATCTATGGTTGATTGCATTTTGAATATTGCCAAAATGAATACAATCCCCTCACTGTTGAACACGATCATAATATTTATATTGACAATTGAGAACTTTGAATAATACATGGTCCCATCACATCTTTTCTATAAAATTAAGACTCTTTTATGTCTGAAATAAAAACCAGATTGCACAGTCCAAATAGTTAGCATTTTGTCAGCATTTTTCAATTAAAATTGCTTATTGGTATAAGTTGTGTCTTTGTCATATAAATATGAAAATACATTCTCACAGTATGCACTTGGATTAAATTCAACTTCCAATTTTTCTTGTATGTTCTTATAGTAAGCTACCTGCCCTCTCAAAATGAGATATATAGGAAGTTCTTAGTTTGTGATGCTGAGAGAATAAAACAATGTTCCCATTTAAAAATTGTTTGTCTCAAAAGTTAGTATTAAATACAGAGACATCTTTCAAGAAGAGTGACCAGGTTTACTTTGACAAAGCACAGGCTGAGGGAGAGTATGTTCTCCCTCTGAAAAACATCCTGCTTTTCAGCCAAAGTTTGGAATAAAAAGTTATTCCAAAATGTCTGCTGGATCATGGAAACAATCACTGTATCTTGCGAGTGTCCCAGTAAAGCAAGAATGTAGGATCACTTTTAACATACCAATTTTCAAGCACTTCAAAAAACTGTTCTCAGATTAAAACTTTACTGTATGCATTTAAGTATTTTAACAGGTTTTTAAACTATTTTATTAAAATATCTTTAAATCCACTTTCTTTTTTTTTTTTCTAATTGCAGGGAGCCCTGCAATTTTGGCATAGTGTTGAGAGTCAGTAGATCTTAATTTTATTTCCATCACTACCATCCTGTGCTTTTAGAATTCTGTGCATTGAATTCTCCTTGCATAAAACATGGATAAAATAATTTCCTCATATAAAGCTTCAGGATTTATTGATGGCAGTATCTCTTCACACAAACTGATGGG
Organism: Rhinoptilus africanus; assembly: GCA_013400135.1. Taxonomy (NCBI): domain Eukaryota; kingdom Metazoa; phylum Chordata; class Aves; order Charadriiformes; family Glareolidae; genus Rhinoptilus; species Rhinoptilus africanus. Next base: position 160,465 of record VXBO01000673.1, read on the forward strand.
ATTAATTTTGGTTGCTGGGCTTACAAAAAATGCTGTAAGATATCTAGACATCCTAGAACAATTTTGAAACACAAAATGACTGATCTTTCTTTAAGGGAACGATTTATCAAACTTTCACCTGCAGGAAGGCAAACAGGCTATCTAAGGCCAAAGCAAAGACAGCACCAGTTACACTCATCTTCTTTTAAGGGAATTTTTGGTTGTCAACAAAATTTAAGGGAAAAAAAAAAAAAAGGTAAGTGGAATAGCCTCACCATGTGACATTTTGCTCATGGAAGGCTTAGATTGAAATTCCTGCCACAGATCTGGCAGAGGAGTGACTTGTGACCCTCTGTACTAGCTGGATTTAGGGCACAGAAGACCTTCTCAGAAGAAAGCGCATACAGAGAGATTGATGCAACTGGCGTGTTGTGCTGATGCTGGACAGCCTCTGGGACACGGGCAGTGCCTTTGAGTAGAGTGGCCCTGCCCAAAAATTACCTGTGAATGTTCTCTTCATTCTTTACAGGCACAGGAAAGGGCACTGGGCTGCTGTGGGCACCTAACTCCCACAGAAGTCACAGCTGCGAATTGCATTTCCTGTTGGCCAACTTAGTTTACAATCTGCCCCACAAAATAATTTCAATTATTCCCCTTCTAGACGCCTAATTTTTCTAGGGCATTGAGCATGGCAAACTCCCCCAGAATTATGAATTTCTGTAAGTAAGAGGCTTTCCAGGAGTCAGGCACAGCAATGCTGAGTTTTATACCTCACATGTCTACCTTTTAAATCTAGATAAAGGTCCTCTGCTTTTAGCTGTTAGATAAAAAGGAGACAATCTTCCTTCTGTGAAGAATACCACTGAAGGGAGGCATTGCTTACCCCTAATTTTCACAGTTACATTTCATAATGTGATTTTTAGGACAGAAGCACTTATTTCTATTTTTTTTATCTTATCTTTATGTCTCTATGATTCCACAACTTAATTTTTTTCTTCTTCTTGTCTACTGTTCCTCCACTATCTTTGTGACATAAAATAGCATGGGCTAAACAACAGAAGTCATACTGGATCACTAATGTAAACGCCATCTGCTGAGAGTCAGAGTATAATGAGAAGATGCCCAATTAAGACCTTTAAAGACCAACAGTGAAGTCCTGAAGGCGATCAGGGCATTAAGGACAGAGGTACCGCGCTGTGCTGTTGTCAGGAGGGCTGCAAAGGTCCACGCTAGCTGTCCTGCAAGAGCTGTGAGGTCTGACTGCCTCAACGAGGTGACTGAGCATCTGTGAGGTTACGGAGCACCATTTTGGAATGTGACTGGGGGATGTCTCAGGTACCAGTTCCAAATACTCATTTGTGTCATTTTTGAAGTTCTGTGAGGATGCTGCAGAACTGCTTTCTACCTTTGTTGAAGCTATTGCTAAAATGTTAATTGGGACTTCTTTGGTTCTTTTAGGCAGGATGGGAGAAGGTCAGAGAAAATTGTTCAGCGTGTGCTGTTTAATTTTAGCACGCGCATTTTCTGCCAAAGCTGTTTATGTCTGTGGTTAGCACAGTAATAGAGAGGGGGGAAAAAACCAAAACAAAAAAAAACAACCAGAAAGACAGTTGCAATGAATGGCAGTTTATCTTGTTCTCATTTGTGGTGAGGTTTTTTTGCTAGTGATTATTTGGGAAAAAAACAGTATTTAATACAGTTTCATCTTCCCAGGAGTTCAACACTGCTTACTAGTGGCCTAGCATTAGCATTAAAAAGCATAAGACCTACTGGAGTTATTAATGTTCTAATAGTAAGTGTTTTAGACCTTTCTGAGAGTTAATATGCTACTATATAAAAAGCTTGCAGATATATATCCAGGTCCAGTGAATTCCCAACAAGGCACTGGCAGACACAGGAAAATTGTAGAAAACTGTCCCAGTGCAGTCTAGGCCATATTTTATTCTTTGCCTTACAGAATATTTTAATGAAGGCATTGACATACATAAATTGAAGTTTCAGAAGAAGTGTACCTTTTTTTGTTGTCTTTCAAGCTGAAACCAAGGACCAGATTTAAAAGCTATTCAGATGTATCTAGAGCTACAACTGAGGGTGTAATGTCACCTTCCAAAATGCCTAGCATATATCAGTTTTCTTAGTCAACTGGATTGCTAAACATTAATTTTTAGGATTTTTTAAAACCTTACTAGAACTGCACTTTGTCCCAGAAAGCCAAAAATTGAGGATTAAGGTTATCCTTCTAGATACATTAATTTCTTCTCAATTATGTGGGCTAGTTTAACCAGGGTAGGTTTTATATATCTTACACAGTTAAACTGAATCAGTACTAAATATTAAAGCATTCCACCTTAAATGTAATCTACCATTTTTTGTTGCAACCAGGGAAAAGAATTTTGAGATAGAATAATTGGAAGGCAAATACATCCCAGCTGTATTCTGAACTGACAAAATGGTGATGGTCCTGGAAAACAGAATTACAATAAGCGAGATCAAACTTATGTCACTACTAAAAGATAGTAAGGAAGCAAAGAAATAACTAGAAGGCATCCACTCCATTTTGCAAAAGTATTTCAAAATTCTGAACTATATCCTTTTTGAACGGAATATTTTAAACATTTATGTGAAATGCTTTGTTTCAAAGTAGTATTTTTTAAATACAAAAGTTCAGCTTTTACAATTCTTCTTTCCATTTTGAAGTTACCTAAGTTTCCTGGACCACTAGAACTTCCTAAAAATGTTCGGCTTTAACAGAACAATGTATTTGAGCAGTATTTTTCAGGTGATGTTCACACACAAAACAGGGAGCTTGCTTCTGTCAATAACCTTTAACAGCAAATCTTCTTTTCCTCAAGGCAAACAATCTAGTAGCTCTGACACCTGCAGCTACTGGAAACATTTGTCTAAGAAGGAATCAACCTAGTGGGAGCCTGGGGAAATAGAGTAAATGGATTGAAAATACTTCAGCTGGTGCTTAGAAATTGTACAGTTACAAAGTACTACTCTTTGCTAATAAAAAAACCCCAAACAACCTAGAACTTGACAAAAGTTAGCTTACTGTGGCGTGGCAGCAATTACCAAATATATTTAGAAGAAGAGAAAGCTGTATTATGGATTAAAGCAGTATTTATACATGGAACTATATGAAGGCAGAACAGCTCTCTACGATGACAACCGCTTTTAAGGTTGCTGGTACTCTGCACAGAACACATCCATCACATTTTAAAAACATGGATACTTCTGTAGACGTGGAAGCGGACTCTACCCATATGTGATTTTATAACTGTACATGTCTCTTTTAAAAGAAATCGCAATCTCAGCCTGACAGGCATAAAAGCCGAATTCTCAAAGTTACCAGTGTACCTAGAAATCCAAGTAGTTATCTAAAAGCTCTTTACAATTCAGGCAGTTTGGTGATGCCTCTGTGTTTGACAGTTCCAAAGAGTCCCTACTGGATCCAAATTGTGCTCTGCTACAATGGCTGTTGCTTGTTCGAATTCCCTACCGCTTTTACAAACATACTCTCAAGCATTTTTCTCCCATGTAGTTTTGTGAACTTGAACACATATCTTTGTTAGTCATGGGTCTAAACAATGCCAGTACATACTGGCATACACACCATGCCTCTACCTATCATTGCAAGATAACAGTATGAAAAATGAGAGCGTGGGCATAAGAAAACTTTAATCTGAATTTATTAAACTGTTCCTACATGAGAGTGAAGTCATCCTGCCAACCACCTGTAAAGAAAACCTAAAAAGTCAATCACAACTGTAGTTTGTGAGAATCTTGCAGTTCAGGAAGGTGCCCTTCATGCACCTTCTCCAGCCCTTCATCATTCAGCGTTACCCGCTCCCTTTCTCTCAAGCATGAAGGCAAGAAAGAACAGAATCAGAAACAGCTGTGAAACTTAATTATGTTATTTCCATTCTGCTTCTAATTGGCAATAACAAAATACATTTATAAATGTGGTTATATGAACATAAGAGGAAAATAGTGGACTTGATCTAGAAGGTCTTTTCCAAGTCTAGATGCTGTTTTCTGTGCAGGACGTATTGTAATGGTGGCTTTTGCTGTGTACACAGATTGAAGAGACAACTGAAAATTAATCCATTAATTGCCTTTGATACACTGCTGCAGTGTCCAGATGTCATTTGATCCTAACTCTTGGTAGCTTTAGCTACTTTTTAGTACCTTTAGCCTAGGTACAGTACTAAGTATATGGTAATCAGTAGAGAATAAGAGTAGTAACATACTGTGTAATTCATTCACACAACTTAGAACAGTAGCGCTTTGATAGGCTAAACAGAAGTTACAGGATCCCAAAATATCAAATCTGTGGGACAGATGGGTCAGGGTTTTTCCCAGGGCAGAAGGCATGAAGAAGAAATTTCAGTGCCAAGTAGCCAATGAACATAATTTATCCTGTATTTAGATTAAGATGCATGTTCAGCATTGGATAAATTAAGACTTTTTGTGTGATTAAGATAATAATTCTATGAGTTCTGGTGTTGTGATTGCATTCCTTTTCCCTTGAATCAATGTACGTGCAAGTTCTCACACGTGTAAACTCATACTCTTCTTCAGACTTTATTCTTATTTTGCATTTGCATATAATCATTTGCATGCATTTCATAGTGCACTATGAATTCAGGACATGTATTTGCCATGTTATATCTTCATGGCATTAACTGAACAATTAAGTTATTACACTTTTGTGGTTGTTGTTACGCCTATGAAAATGTTCCCCGAACCCTCATGGTTCCACAGAGAATTTTTAGGGGCCAGCAATAGATCCAGACCTTCTAATACCCAGGGTAATTAATTTAGAACTGGTTTTGTGTATCTCTGCACGGCACCGTCTTGCATCATGTAAACATAGCCTCATTGCCAACATATTAAAAAGACAGAATACCAAAAGTTTGCATCTGAAAATTACTTTGGCAGCCATCACAATTCAAAAAAAATACTTGAAAATGAGAAGTTAAGGGCTTTTTTCAATATCTGTAGGTTATGAAACCAGCCCAGTGGCAACAGATTCTCTGAATTAATAGGCACAGTGCCACCAGACATCAGTAAGAACAGCATTGACTTGTACATGTAGAGGGCTCTGCAGACATTATCCTTTTAGAACTTTTATTACTTAAAGGCTAAGGGAGTCAGTTTTGTTAGGAAGCAGTACTAAAGGTTTTAAACACACATACAAAAAATAACGATAATGTTAGTAACTTGACTTCAAATACTGAATACAGAATTTTTACTTATGTGACCAACAGTGACACTTTTACAATAACTTCTCTGTTAAAATACCTTCCCATAAAGCCTCAGGCATTCCAAGCTTGCACATTACAGAAGACCAAAAATTCCAGTTATCGTCTTCTGGAAAGCACATGTCATCATAGCAATGGAGATTTATTTTTTTTAATATATGTTAGGATAGATAGAAACCATTGTGGAAGTGCATATACAACATTGTGAAACATTAGGATATAAAGTTTGGAGACTAGAGTGATAGGATCATTGGACACAATGTCATTCACATATCCCTAAAAGAGCTGCAGCAGACAAGAATGTCTTCTCTGACTGTTGATCGGAGTTGGAAGCTGAACTGGAGGAAGACTCCAGCACGCGGAACAGCCAGCAAACAAAGTTGAGTTGGTTGTGCTGAAATGAATGATACATCCAAATTGTGCCGATAGAAAAATAAGAGTAAGCATTTATATACCTGCTGGAACATTCCTCCATCAGGCCCGTCACGGTGGTGGTGGTCTGTATTCTCCAGGGTGGTATTCAGGTGTCAGGTCAGACTGAAGCTGGATCTGAATGAGCCAGTCCATCCATACGATGCAGCCTGCTGGGAAAACTTGGCCACAGACTGCACGTGGACTATCTTGCCTTCTCCCCTTACGCTTACCATTGAGTAACATATGTTAATTTCTATTATACATAACACTAGATAAACTAAATTCAAATCTCGTTTCCCAGGCAGTAGTCTAACCATTCAAGTTAATCACTACCTTCAAACCGAAAATAGTCTGAACTGCTTAAACCTAGGGTCAAGCTTGTATCTATCATTTACTGAGAAAAAAAACCCCAACATTCTCCTGAAATTCTGCTCCTGATCTTGTTAGGGTCACTGTGATGTCATCAGTGCCATCACCAAGATTAATAGTATGAGCGAAAGAAGTCATTCAAATGCCTGAATGTTTCAGACAGCGTGGAGTATTTGAAACATCTGCACGGGGCTTGCAGCTACTGGACTTACGGAGACCTGCACTCTTCTGGAGCAATGGCTGGAATGCAGGTGGGATATCCTACTGATCTTTCCTCAGGCTTCTGGGTTTCACCTGGTAAACACTGATAAAATATTTCCGGTAACAAGGCAAAAAAGGAAATATGCATTTATCTACAGTATTTTGCATTTACTTCACACCTTTCCAAGTGAAATTTATTTACAACCTCAAAAGCTAGTTAATTGTACTAGTTTCTATGTAGCGTAACACATGCAATTTTAAATATTTGTCCCAGATAATTTTCTCATTATTTGATGAATGTTCTGTAGGTATGCAGAACTGTACAAACATGTGAGATGGAAAATAATCCTTTAGTAGGCTCTGCTTTCACTGGAGGGTTAGACTAGATAACCTCCCGAGATTCCTACCAACATAAATTAGTTGATTCAATACAATGAAAATGCAGTTCTAAAAATACCTTTCATAAAAAAGCCATACAGCACAGAACCTTTGATGATAAGTATTTAATTATAGAAGACAGTAAACAAAAGCACTGTGCAAGCACCATACTGGAATGCTGTATATTGTATCCCTTTCTTCAAAAAAGTGTTGAGTGCAATCTTGCTATTTTATTTTTCATTGTTAAATATTTTTCTTTTAACACTAAATAAACGTGCTGTAAAAATGCAGGGCTTGTCAGGGAGATGCACTGAAACACAATCAACATTAAATCAGAGGTCAATGAGACTAGAAAGGTGAGACTAACATGCAAGTAGTTTACATTATCTGTAGGAAAATGAAAACAGATTTTACTTAAATATTTGTGACATTGCATGAAAAATCTTACTAGCATAACAGAGAGAGAAATGGAGACTTTCAAAACTGTAACTTTTAGAAATTATACAGGACTTAAAAAGACGAATGTAAACCCTGAAAAATGAAGAACACAGTTCTACTACTGTAGGCAAAAAACAACTCAATTTTGAAGATTATAAACTTTGGTGATTACGTATTAGATGTATTGCCATCTAATACCAATGTCTAATATAATGTATTAAACATTGGGTTTAGCATGTCGCATCTTTCACTGCCACCAAACAATAGTTTAAGTTACAAAGAGCCATTGTACTACCAACTTTTCAGTAAAGCCCTATCGATATCATTGGGAAGTCAAAAAACACAATAAAAACAGTAGAATGATTTAGCCCCTCACCTAATTATTGTCCAAGTGTCACTTGCTAGACTGTGATAAAACTCTTTGCAACATATTTTCCCCAGAGAGGATGGAAAATGTGGGAGACTGGACTAGAGAGCATCCAAGCCCATACACAGGGGCTCAGCAATGCGGACAGAGACAGGTCACACTTTGAACCAGGTTTAATCCGAACTTTATTATCCAAAGCAAACCTATGTTTCTCTGATGTGCTCTCTAAAGGGATACAGTGACAATCCCCTCTACCCATAGGGTGGGGATGAAGCATGAACATACTCAAAAGCACTAGGCGGCCTCTGACGTACTTCAGGGAATAAAAGGTGCTACTCTGTGTGTCAGATGAACTCTAGGCATCTGCAGTCCTGGCGGTTTACAGAAGGAATCACCTCCCCTTCTGTCCTACCACCTTTCTCAGTAAAACCAGAAGATCTGTGCTTTCCCCCATTTTCATGTTCTCTTACCACATACCGTAAGATCACATTGTCTTGTTGCAACTGGGTATCCGTGTATAAGCAAAGTAAGGATTTTTAGCACAGAAGTATAATGAGAACTTCTTCAAAAAACATGTATGTGGAATAAGTCGTTATTCTGAATATCCCAAAGGACAAGCGATCATTTATTCATTTCTGCACAGCATTCCAGGAATAGGATTACATAGCTGATAGGTTACGTATTTTGGAAAAGGACAACACCTAGTCAGTGTAAAATATGGTGATGGCTCATCTGAATACAAAAATATTCATTGTCTGCCCAAGTTCCTTTAAACTTGGTGGTGAGTTTGAGTGTCGACTTGCAGATGCAAAAAGGAAAATAGATTATTTATTTTTAAGCAGTTTAGTTTTCGGTCTAAATCTGTAGCTAACAGTTATTAATAGAGACAAGAACCTCAGAAAACTAAAACATATCAAACCACACCTCAACCCATGTATGTTACACCGCCAAAGTATGTTGTAGAGGTTCCCTCTCTCCATACTTCAGATTACTGAACTTGCTTGTTGTATCATGTTCATTGGACTACTTGATAAGACAGTGTTATTATTGAAGCTGGCTTTTTCTTAAATACCATCTCACCTTTCACTGTTCTAAAGTGGTAGCTTTATCTTGTTGATTGAAAACACAGAACTCAAATGTAAAAGGAAAAAAATACGGATCTGTGTACCACTTTCTTCTTCTTCGCTACATTTCCTCTTTTTATGTTTTTTAATACCCTAGAGATATTTTTAGAAGCTAAAATAAATGATTAAAGCCATTTATGTTGTCAGTTTTATACTTTTAACATGTCTGGTTTTCCTTATTCGAGGTTTATATTTGTTTAAAGCTACCTAGCTGAAATGGAAGCCACCCACACAATTTTTTTTCTATGAAAATGAGATATTTGCAATGTAATACTTGTACTGTAGTTCCATTCCTCCCTCGTACACACTGCATCTACTTTCAGTGGTCTGAACAAGCAAAGGCATGCACATAATGAATTCCATGAGGGACAGCGTATTCATGTATTTGCACACACAACTCTTGCTCTTTGTGTATCAGTTCCACATAATTTACAATGACTGTTTCTGCCAACTTGAGCACTCTGTGTAAATTAAATTCTAAATAAAGCTCCAAGTTTTCAGACATATTTTTGTTGTAGCTTGATCAAACATTTTCCATTGTCCTACACGCACATAAGTTCGCGCACACACAGGCACTGGAAAGGGCTTTTTCTATTGTTCAGCTTGTGCTGTGCAGTAAAATAGTCATAAAAATAATAACGTGGCAGCAGTTGCTTGCACATGTGGATGTCATAAGCGTGCTGTGTTACTTTCCTACCGAAGGCCTCGCCGCCGCAGCGGCCTGTCCCAGCAGGGATGGGGCTGGAACGCGCTTCCTCAGGCACTAAGGTGACCTGCACGTGAGCAGTGCACACGGTGTGAATTAGGTGTAAATTAAAGTCTCAAGTGATCTCAGGTGACAGATACACACATGCAGGTAGGGTTTGTGCTTTAAGTAAAA